>VWZN01007049.1:23967-106636 GCA_013396955.1 Regulus satrapa
TGTTACACCTTCGCCTTAAAAAGCACAGACCTGCTATTTATGCACCTCGCTCTGTATCTGTTCCTAATGGAAGCGGCTGCAGCCGCTTCAGGGATAAGTCCTTCCCCGGCATGTTTTCCTGAGCGCTGTGTGTTACTCGGTGGGATGGGGAGTAGCAGCAGAGAGCCACGCACAGACTGTCCCGCTGCCGGTGACACGCTCGCACCTTGTATCGTTCCTCACTTGCACCTTGTACCGTCCCCCCTCGTCTGCGTGGCACCCAGAGAGCGAGGTCCTTGTCTCCCGTGGAGATGCTCTCGGCTCCACACACACAGGTGAACTGCAGTGCAGTTTGTAACTCTGCTCCAGCAGTGCTGGAAATGCGGTTTCCCTCCTCTCTGAGCACTCGGGGAAACTTTTCTACAGGAAAGGAGCCCACAGAATGCCTCAGTCCACCATTCCAGTGCTTACTCTCAGTGCTTGATATTTTAATGAGTAATCTTCAGAAGAGACTCCTCTTGCAGAGTGCTGTGGCGTAAGACTGCAAAAGCTCAGAAGAGGTTTTCTAAACTTTATTTTTCTTGTGTAGGCACACGAGATCCACGAAATTGATGGTTCAGTATTACAGCAGACCATCTCGGGTCTCTTAGAATGCTTATTGNGCTCCCGCCGCGGTCGGGGCTACGCCTCCCTGCGCGGGGCGGGGAGGCGGCAGCGCACCCTCGGCGGCGGGACGGACACACGGAGAGGCGCTGGGGCACACGGACGGCGGGTCCCGCACACCGCCCCGTCCCGTCCCGTCCCGTCCCNTGCCGGTGACACGCTCGCACCTTGTATCGTTCCTCACTTGCACCTTGTACCGTCCCCCCTCGTCTGCGTGGCACCCAGAGAGCGAGGTCCTTGTCTCCCGTGGAGATGCTCTCGGCTCCACACACACAGGTGAACTGCAGTGCAGTTTGTAACTCTGCTCCAGCAGTGCTGGAAATGCGGTTTCCCTCCTCTCTGAGCACTCGGGGAAACTTTTCTACAGGAAAGGAGCCCACAGAATGCCTCAGTCCACCATTCCAGTGCTTACTCTCAGTGCTTGATATTTTAATGAGTAATCTTCAGAAGAGACTCCTCTTGCAGAGTGCTGTGGCATAAGACTGCAAAAGCTCAGAAGAGGTTTTCTAAACTTTATTTTTCTTGTGTAGGCACACGAGATCCACGAAATTGATGGTTCAGTATTACAGCAGACCATCTCGGGTCTCTTAGAATGCTTATTGCAAGCACAGATAAAATGCTCCTTTTTCATGCTTAGCTGTATAAAGTGCATCACTTTTTTTCTTTTTTCCCCTTGCTCTTCCCTAAGCAAGCCAGTACATTCACCTCTGTTTGAGGAGCTGCCCAAACTAGGGTTTCTTGCAGAACAGGTTTAAAACGAGGTCTGATTGCCTGGAGCATCTTTATGAGTAAATTTGCTGAGTAGCTTTCATCAGTTTCCTATCTTGCTCTGCATCTGTAGTTTGATGTATTAAAATCTGTGCTGTCTAGTGGTATACACTGTCTTCTGCTTTTTTGGGCTCTCCTGCAGCTCAGTCCAAGGGATGGAGGTCATTCGGAGAAGTTCTTTGTGCTTGCTGGACACTACTGTGCAAAATAAATAGAGTGCAGGGCTTAGGACTCAGTGGCATCATTATGAAGGACTGTATGTGGGCTGTGCAGCTCAGCAGTCCAGGGAGTGGATTATTTACGTCCAGAGTAATCCCAGCTAAATCCTGGATGGAATTTTCCCCATTATAAGAAGTTTAGTTGATTTTTCAGGAGCGTTTTCATTAAATGTATCACAGTCCAAAGAGCAGAATGGGTTCCTTCCAGTCTCACTGGGTGACTTGCCCCAGCATCTGCGAGGATCTGGACTGGCATGAGCATCAGCAGGTCCTTCCTCTGCCTGATTCAGGAAAGACTGCACTGAATCAAGCGCAACAAAGACTTGCATCTGGAAAATCCTGCGTGTTTCTACTCCAACTCAAAAAAGCTCAGGTTTCAGTCTAAAATTGGAGGGCTTCACAAAGCTCTGTTTTCACAACAATGCTGGAAATGGTTTAGTGTTGCTACAGAGCGGAAAGAAAAGCATACTTGGAAACTTCAAAAGCTGCCACCGGGGAGAATGTCACCCCATGGCTGGCCACAGGAGCGTGGGCTGCTTTGGTCATGGCAGTGGAAGGAGGAGACCTTGCTGTTCATTCAGCTATTACTGTGACTAAGGTAAACTCTCAAAAATCCAGCAGCCAGGAACGGGGGTAAATATTTCCATGCGGATGGGTGAGTGAAGCTGTGGGAGAGGCAGACCTGGGTAGCCAGGGTATGAATGCAAGTATTTGCTGTATAAAGCCCATTATTTTTGCTGGGTTACCCTGTGCACAGCTGCCCGAGCAGCAGCTCTCAAGGAGAGGCTTTGGACCATGTTGTAGGATTTGCAAATGCGAGTGTTAATTGCTGTCTAAATTTTAACTCAGTTGAACAAGTTACATTTTGCTTTATATTACTTATTTGTGTTTTGAGCTCTTGCAGTGTCCAAGAGTTGGAATATAACTTCTGAATGCGAACAAGGAATGAAATGCCTGGGGATGTGGTAGCAGCCAGAAGGAAAAAAAAAAAAACCCACACTCTTAAGAAGGCTCTTGTTTGGTATGAATGAGCCCAAGGAGCCTGTTTGAATGAGAGCCATAGAGAGAGTGCAGGGCTTGGCTCTCTGGGGTTAGAGTTAACCACCTTGCGGGCAGCAGCGCCCCGTCAGTGCCGGGCTCTGGCACGGTCAGGCCTCTGCGACAACTCAGAGTGACTGACAGGACCTACTTATCCTCTTTTTGTTTTCAGTCCAGGGCACGCTGGGTTTTCCTCCAGCTGTCCAGCTTGATTCACTGCTTCCTACGCTAAGGGCTCAGCCCCTTACGCGAGCGACCCAGGCAGCCGCTGGTTTCCACTTCTCGCTGCAATATTTGTACAGGCTGCAGCAAAACCCCATCTTCCAAAGCTCTCATGGCAGACAGTTCTTGGGTCAGGAGAAAACTTCATGGGACTCCTCAGCAGACGTTGGCAAGTGTGTGGAATCTGCAGATTACACCCAGTAGCAGCGTGGTGCGCTGGTATCTGCAGATGCAACCGGCTGAAAATAGAGGCCTGACAATGCTTTTATTGACGTTTGGGTTGGAAAAAATAGCAGACTGGGAGTTCCAGCCTGAGGCATTTCATTTGGAGTGTGCAGCCTCTGTGCTGAAACCTCGGTTGGAGATTTCTTTAATCATTTATTGACGGTGGAAGTTAATAGCTGCACCCGGGGGAGCTGGGCCATCAGTGGTATCGAAGGGCACATTCATAGCCACGGGCATGCTTGAACAAGCTGCTGCATTCAAAGCCCATACCATTGATGCCTACTTTGGCTTTACTTATGTGGTTCCACTTCGTTTTCAGAGCCCAAAATGCAAATTGTGGACTTTGTAAGTGGAACCTGCTCGGGACCCCTTGTGCTGCTGAACACCAGCAATCCAGGAGCAAAGAGCATCAGCCTGGCTGATGCCCCTGCTGGGGTCACAGGCAGGGAGAACTCTTGGTGTCTTCCACCCCTGCTGCCTTGGACGTGTCCCAGTGCAAACACACTGCAAAGCTTAACCTGGATATCCTGTGGAAATGTCTCTTGCAGTAAAATTAAAGTAATTTTCTGTGCCATGAATCCCCTGTGAGAATCACCTGTATGGGAAGGGAACATGAGTATGTTTCAAGAGTGCTTTACTATGAAAATTATGGGTAGAGCCCCCCCATATATTCAGCTAAAAAAAAAAGAGAATATATGCCTAAAGATGTGACTTTAAGTCAGCATCTCAGGCTTTTGGACAGCCAGCTCCATGCTTCAAACTGATCAGTTATTGCCTTCTGTCCACAGCAATGGGAGTATTTGATTAGGCAGATGAGTAGCTGGACTCTTTGAATAACTAGACACCATTGAAAAAGAGTACAGAAAAACCACAACATTCAGTTATATTTTAGAGGTTTTCAGCACCGTAAAACAAGTTTCTGTCCTTTTCGTTTACCTTAAGGAGAGAAAAGAAAACAAGACCTCCTTACAGGTGAAGAGAGATTTACAGCTTCTCCTGACTTTTAGGCTCCTGACAGATTATTTGCTCTTGTTTGAATTTACAGTGTGTTTAGCATTAAGAGTGTCTCAGAACCCCCCTAAACACTGTTTTGGAATGGAATAACCATTCAGCCCATCTTGTTCTCTCTTGCTGAAGGTCTCAATCTGTGCACCAGTGGAAGCGCCACGTCCTGTGAAGAGTGTCTCCTCATCCATCCCAAGTGTGCCTGGTGCTCCAAGGAGGTAGGTGGGCACACCTCGTTTATCTTTCATGCTTTTTGTAGTGCTGGAAGAGAGCCCTTTTCTCACCTTGCCTGTTCCTGACTCAGGCCACAAGGGCTGAGTGAGGGCAGAGGATGCTCGATGCCCAGTGTATTTTGGTATGCGACTTCTCAGCTCTTTGACATCATAGGAAATAAGTCTGTGACCCCACTCTGACCCCCCCCAAACCCTCAATAAAGCAGCACTGTTCCTCCAGTCCTGTTGTCCCTTCAATTACCTTCTTGTTTTCCGAGGATGCTGGGTCCCTGCATGGGCTCTGTGTTGCAGGGAGCCTTGCTCCAAAGCTCTCTCCCTAGACAGCCCCAAACTCCTGGCTAGTGTCCTGCTACGTGTCCCTTGTCGTGTGGCCTGGCATGGGCTCTTTGTCTGTAGCAAAGATAATTCTCCTTCCTGAATCTCTTGTGTCATTCTGGGAGGGGGGTGGCCCGTGCTTCTGGCATCGGTGCCATGAATTGCACAGAGTAACTGAGCACTTTAGAGGGAAAATACATCCTTGTGTTGATGCTGAAGCTGCTCACCCACAATTCAGTTGTGCCTCCTTGTTTGTGAGGAATTGCAAATACCTCCCCCTGCTCCCTAGGGGCTGCTCATGAGTTTAGGTCTGTATATATAATCCAATATGTGTCTTATCAAGTAGACTTACAATTTCTAGAGAACAAGGTGTGTGAAAGACTGAATAATGTTTGATGCATAGAAGGCAATTGCCTGTTTAGTGCCCGTCCTAGGTGTTCAGGAGAGAAATATGGATGCTTTCAGATGCATGGAAAAGTTTGAAAACCAGGCTTGCACAGCTGATGTGTCAGGAACCAGTTTTGGGATGTGAGAACCCCAGAGCAGTGGATGATCTTGAGGCCCTCGATGGGCACAGCCAGTGGCGATGCTGTTCTGTTCCTGCTGACCCTTATTCCTCTAGTGTGGCCATCCCTCTCCCCTTTTGAGAGCTCACTTCACCTTCCAGCTGCAGCTGGGTGTGTGTAGCTGAGGATGCAGGCTCTGTCTCCTCTGCTGTTCCCCTCCCTCCTCCTGCCAGGCTTGCCTGGGGCAACTGCCAGCTCCAGGGCAGAGGATGGGGTGTGAAGGTGGCTTCCAATCCCTCTGGTTTGGCTGGCTCTTGGGGGGTGTCCCAGGCACGGGCAGGTCTGTTTCACTGGATTTTTCACAGGTAGGTGCAGTTGCAGCTCTCCTAGTGCTGCAAACACCACGCTGCCTGACAGCGGCATCGCTCTCCCGGGTTGTTTTTCTCCAGCAAGCAATTCGTGCACAGAAGGGAGAGGGTACAGCAATAGATCTTGCTTCTGAGACATCTTGTAAACAGCTGTAAGAGCTCCTCTTCCAGCCAGCTAATCTGTGGTGGTGAGATTGGATCCAGGAACGCTGGCTGTTAAGCTATGGGTACCCAATAGCTTGTGCTTTTTTTTTTTTGTGTGTGTGTGTGTGTTTTTTTTCTTACTTGGCATCAAAAGACAACTTTCATCAGAATGCTGCAAGTGGAAATGTTTATCTGGTGTTCACTGTGACCACTAATTGTGCTAATGAGACTTGCAGCCTTGACTCTTATCATGCAAACAGGGTAGTTACCAAAAATAAAGACAATTTCTAACTGGAATGGAGGAGCCAAGGAGGAAGATGGGTTTTTACAGGGAAGTCCTGTAATGCTTCCTGACCTTTAGCCTGTGGTAGCTGTTTAAAAATACACTGTTCAAGGTGTTTTGTACCAAGAGCTACGTGTTTAAAAGCTGCTGTTCCCATTACATGTTGCATGGTAAAAGTTAGCAAGTTCTTATTCTAATTCTGGGGGTTTTTTTGTTTGTTTTTTAGAATGTACTGTTTGAAACAAATTATTTCTCTTTAGCTGAGATCATCAGGTGAGGTAATGGGATTTCAAAAGATACCTGGAGTTTTTCAACTTCAGAAAGTTTTAAAGTAATATAAACTCTATAATATCCACCTTCTTTTCATAGTAATTTCACCACCTTATTTCCCCTCCCTCTGCTGCAGCCTAGTCAGGTTTATTACATTTATTAAATAGCTCTTAATGTGTTTTCCTTAGCCTTTTCCATTAGCTGCCATGTTGCCTGGGTACATATATGCCACTTAAAATATATAGCTCTGCTGCTCTTTAAAGATCAGGGATAAGGTATTGGAGTGTGTTCCACAGATGGCAGCTGGGTTGTAGCAGAACCTTAGTCAGCTGATTTGTGTGTATTTTGTGCTCCCTTTGCATTTATTTTACAGGTTTGGGAGCAAACTGGGCCAGCTTTTATTGACTTGGTAAGCAACAGTTAATAATTTTGTCAGGAAATATATGTATTAGAAGTCTATCAGTACACACAGTGTAATTCTATATGTATAATGTATACAGTATAATTGATCTTCCTGTATAAGTATACCTTCTTGTATTTCCTTTGGGGAAATATTTGGGGAATAATATCACTTGGTGGTACCATCATGCCAGTTTCTTCGTGAGCCCTCTCACAATAGTTTCCCAGGAAGGATCAGGTCCCTTGAATTTGTGAGGATAAGGGGCTGTGTACAGATAGATCTTAGAGCAGAGCACTCTTATGACTTCCACCTCCTGAGTTGTTGGTACAGGGTGCATCACATCCCCTGGCTTGGTTGAACTTCTTTTCACTCGTGCTTGTGTTCAGCATCTCTGTTCCCATCCAGGGGGTGATGATGGCTGAGCAGATGATAGCAGCTTCTGGTCTGCAGCAGCCCTAGAGCCTCATGGGGCTGCTAGGCTAACCTGCACAGGTCTTTGGGCTCTTGGAAATTTGGGAGCAGACATCGCTTCTGCTGGCTCGTGGAAGAATACTTGGAAAGGCAGGCCTTAAAAGTGGTGATTTCAGTGGCAATTAGAAGAGGAGGTGTGAAGATGTGGCCTTACCCATGACATGCCTTGAAACAGGGCTCTCAGAGGGAGAATGACTCTTGGGGTGATGGAGACTGCTGCAGCCTTTCCATCCATGCTGGAACTGAGGAATCAGCAAGGTCTAGGAGAAGCTGGAAATGATGAGAAATTGCTGACATGGTGTTGGTGAAATATTCTGACTGAAAACTGCACACTGGCCTGTGGGGTTGCTGTATCTCTGTGGCAGCCTGGTTTCCCTGTGTGGGACTGGAGGTGCTTGTTGAATTTTTTTGCAGTGACACCTGGTTGTCCAGGCTGAGCAGGACTTGTTGGGTTTGCTGGGGGGAACAAGGAGCTCTGGAATTGGCTTCAGTGCTGTCCTCTGAGCTGCCAGGGCAGGTGTGATAGACAGGTGGAGGTTGTGATTGTGATAAACCTTCCTGGGGTGATTGCAGGGGATGAAGCTCTTCAGAAGAGCATTTGGGAGTACCAGTATGAGGGGGGGGAAAATTTCACCTTTAAGTTTTCATTTTTGCTGCTTTGGGAAACAGTGTTCCAGTGTGCAGAGGCTCATCTTGTTTGTTAGATTTGTTTGTTAAGTGGATGGATGAACTGTGTTCATCTGTCCATTACTTATGTGGATGCATTCCCATGTGGGTACATGGAAACTAGAGATACACATTAATTAAACTGAGATGTCCTTTTTGAGTAAGTGAACAGAAATTTCCCCAGTGGCATCCTCTGTTTTCCAACAGGTGCTTTTAACCCATCCTCTCCTATCTCAGAAATGTATACCTAGAGAATGAGGAAAGAAGATCAAGGGTGTTCCTAAAAGGAACATATCCAGGTTTGGTTTTGTCTTTTTTTTCTCTTTTTTTTTTTTTTTAATGCAGAAAGCAGGCATGTTTCAGACTGAATTAACACAGAACTGGATTGATGAAAGCAAAAAAATGATTGAGACCTTCAGCAAAAGAGAACAGGATGGGCTGAATGGTAGGGACATGCCTAGTCAGGAATTAGACATTAGATACAGTGAGTGCTATTCTCCATTTTTGTAGCATGAACCAAGCAATTTGTCTTAAAACTGTCAAACTGATGAGCATGTAATTGTCATGCTGTTGTCTCCATTCATTCTGTCTGCTTGTGTGCATTTGCCTTTGTGAGCTTGTTAGCACCGAGGCTGGACCACGACGTGCCCGGGGGCTGGAACAGCCAGAGTTACTGACAGGGGCTGGGTGATCTCCTCTGTGGCACGAAGCAAAGTTTGGGGTGGTTTCCCCTTGTCAGGGGCATCTGCTGCATTTCTTGCCCAAGCAGACCTGCAGGCAGACAATTGGCTGATATGTGGGCACACTGAATTGCCTAAGTAACCCCAGGGTGTTCTCTGCTTGGGGAAAACGGGGGTTTGAAAATCAGTGTGCTGTGTCTGAGCTGCTGTGGGGCTGCCTTTTGGTGTGGTTTCTCATGAGCTGTCTGGACCTGTGCAATGCCCTTTATTCCACTTTCAGGTCTGCTCATCCCTTTTCCCTTTACTGAACCTCGATGAGCCTTGATTTTCTCTGTCACAGAAAACATTGCACTAGGGCTGGATGGTACCTAGTAGCCCCAGTTTTAGCTTTGAGTTTTGACCTATGGCTGCAGCTTGTGTGTTTGTTTGCAGGGTGCAGTGGTGATTGCTGGGACTTTCCCAAGGTCACTGTCACCCTCCTGCTCGGTGTTATTCTGCCTGGGTAAGAAATCAGGACAAAGTAGGGGTCAGTCCTGTGCCCCTGGGTGCTGAGCTGCCTCTCCTCGGGCATTGGCACCCTGAGAATGGGTATTTTCTTCCACCTCGGGTAATAAGGCTTTTCACTGAACAAGAAAATGGCTGGATTTAATTGGAGCTGCAGGTTAGCAATTGCTGCCCTCTGGCAAGTCCTCTGGACCCATTTTAGAAGAAAGTTCAGAGAAAATAGTGGGATCAAGAAAGGGGGACCTAGGAATTGGAGGAGCACAAAGGTACTGCTGAGCTAAGAGTTGTGTAGGAGCTTTCCTCTGACCTCCTGGACTCCCTTTGGAGTCTTTGGAGCAGACACGGGGAAAGCTTGGAAACACCTGATAGAAGCTGCAGTTATGTCAGCAGCCCTAAATATTGTCCTGATGCTTCTCTCCAATGTTAATTACTCGAGAGTAACTGAAAGTTCCCAGCTGTGCTCCTGGGCTGTTTGTATTGCTTTTTGCAATGCTTTTTTTGAGTATCCTTTCTAATAGGTGGCAGCAGAAATGAGCTGGCAGAGGTGTTCACCTGGAGCTAGTCTGTGTCCTGGGAGAGTAGGAGAGCTTCTCCTCCTGGGTCCTCTGCTGCTGGGTGGATAGGCCCAGGAGAACACCTCACAAGCTTTTTTGCTGATTTCAGGGAAAACCACATCTGAGAGAAACTTTTCTCCAAGTTTGCTGCCTGAAATGTGCAGCTCTGAAAGGCTGGGCGTTGTTTTCGGTTTTGTGAGGGATTTTGATTTTTATGTTGTCATGTTGGAGATGATTTAAATAGTCCCAGTCCTCCTTTTTTGGAAGTTCATCTGTTTACACGACGCTTTCCAAAAAATTTGTGTTCGTATCCATCTGATGTGCCGTTGGTTTCTTGGCTGGATCCCACTGCTGGATGCTGGAATGCAAGTCTCTCATTTTTCAAATAGCCCTGGGACCTTGTAGTGAGAAAAATGCAGCTGGAAGCCTCTGTCTGTGTCCCAGGGCCCTGTATCCAAGCTTGTCCTTGAGGGACCCCTGGAGATCACCCCATGAGAATCTGTCAGGAACCTCTCCCTCCTTGATGTCTCTCCTGTCCTCTGCCATGCCGGAGTTTCAGCAATAAGTGAGGTTTATTCAGCCCCACACTGGTTTTGGCTGAACAGCTGAAGGAGGGGCTGGCATGGCTGCAAGCATCTTCTCTGCATTATTTCATGTCGGATTAGTCCCTCAGCCCTGGAGCAGAAGAGGGTTGTCTCTATTGTTGTAGTGCAGAAATCAGTAGGAATCGACTGCTGAAAATCCAGTAAGTTTTGGGCATGTGATTTGTTCCCTTTGGCACTTTTGGGGAGAAAAAAAAAAAGGCATTCTAACAAACAGGCTCTTTGCAAAAGGGTGCATTGTGTTCCTGGCTGTTCCTGAGTGCTGCCCTGCACAAGGCTGCTTTGTGCACCACGCACAGGGCTCGCAGCAAGGGCTGGAGCTCTGGGATGGGTGTTGGGAGACTCCTGACCATCCTTTGGGAGTGAGCCACTGCCTGCACCTTGCTGCCCGTGCCCAGCTGCCTGTGGTGGGCACAGACTGCATTTTCACCAGCTCCTGTGAAGTTTCACCCTCCTCCCTTATTCTCCACACAGTGCTTGTGTGGGGACGTGCAGTGTGTCACCCAGGGAAGAGGGAGCCACCCAGACTGTCTTCAGCTTCACATCTTTCTTTTGCCCTCTCTGACTTGGTGGGTTTGTCCTGCTTCCCTCAGTGCCACCTCCTTGTCCTTTCTTCTGTCTTTTGCAAAGCTCTCTTGAGGTGATGCATAAAATAATAGGAATGGCAATAGGCTGTCCCTGCAGCAAACCAAGTGCTTTGCCTTGCTCTCTTGTGGTCAGGGCTGGGAACAGGTGCTGCTGCTGTGGCTGGGCTTAGGTTCCCGTTTCAGTGCTCTGTGAGCAAATTCAGTGTTCAAATCTTCATAGAATTTCCTTTTTTGGTTGATCCTTTTAAAAACTCAAGACTCAGTGCAATACACCTTCCAAGTACAATCACCACAAAGGACACCAGCTTCTCCTTGTCATCACCCAGTTATTAGATACCAGCATGTCAAAACAAAGCCCTTACCGTGAGATTGATGTATTCCTCTCCACTTCCTTTTTGCCCCTTCTTCACCCCCCAGGATTTTGGCAGCACAAAGTCCATCACATCCCGCTGCGACTTCCTGCAGAACCTGATTGCGAACGGCTGTGCCGGAGCCATCGAGAACCCCAGCAGCAGCATCAGCGTGCTGAAGAACGTCCCTCTGAGCAGCAAGGGCTCCGGCCAGAGCCACCTGGACGTCACACAGATCACACCTCAGAAGGTCGCCTTGAACCTTCGCCCTGGTGAGTCCCCAGCGCCTCCATGGGGTGCAGGGGGAGGGAGAAAGGGTGGCCAGAACATGGCAAGAGCACGTTGTAGCTTATGGCCTTGTAGCCCACTAAAGCAGGTAAAAAGCACTAAAGCTGGCCCCTTCTGTGCCTTTGAACTTTGGTGATGTGTCATAAACAGTTTTGGGGATTGGGGCACGTGTCCTCCTTGAGAGGATGCTTTGCTGTTGGGCAAAGTCAGTCAAAGCCCACCCACAACTGCTACCAGGAATGCTCTTAACACTTGCATGTGTTTAAGAGAAACCTGCTCAGCTTCAGAATGGAATCACTGTGTGGAAGGAGTTAAAATAACTTTGGTTCTTTCACTAAAGCTGATAGGGCATGACTCTAAGCTGAGACAGCTCCTTCTATAAATTGGAAACAAACCCACGTATCTGTTTTCTGTCGGTATGCAAAAGAGCTATGGGATCAAGGCAGAAGATGGAGATTTGAACTTGTGACTCAGGCCTTGGACTGTAGCCAGGTCCCTCTTTCATTCTCCTGAGCCATCACTTTTCTTCAATCTCTTCCTTTTAATTAAAAATTAGAAGGGAATGGCTCATCTGAGCTATGCGAGCATGCTTGTTATCAAAAGTTTTTGCATGGTGGGGGAAGGCTTTAATGTGGGTTTAGAATTCTTGCAAAAATTTGGCAGCTGACATTTCTGAAGAGGGAAAAAAGCTCTTTATTGCAAAGATAAGAAGCAAATATAAAAGCTTGATTCATTATAAGCGATTGGTGTGGGTTTCTAAGGCTCACAGTTTTGTGACAGCTCTCACAAGCATACAGAAAAGAGAAATATTGATGTTTTGCCCAAGAAAAACAGGGGTTTGAGCTGGTGCTTATGCTGTCAGTGCTCTCCCAGAGCCTACCAGTTGCTGCAGGAGTTTTTGTTTTAGTTGTGTAAGTTAGAAGTTGTCATGCTTTTCAATTAACTTCCTCAGCTGTCATTGGTCAGACCCTCAAATCTAAAAAAAATTGCTTCAAAGCTTTAAAATCAGATACCTGAGAGCAGTCACTGCTGTACATACGTCTCGATGCTTGACTTCTGCCACTGAATATTGTGTTAAAAAAGGGAGTAAAAGGGAGCTGTTATTACTGCTGTTTCTTGAGGCAATTCCTGACAGAAAGGGCTGGCTCAGCTTCCACATCTCATCTCCTGTACATCCACCTCCACGTGCAGTGCCTGCTGCTCAGCAAATTCTGCTGTCCCAATCCCCAACAGTTCTGCCCATCCAATCTCTACTGCTCCAATCCCGTGGGGATCCATCTCCTTATGGCTTCTGGGGTGTGTGCTCTTGGAAACCTTGCGGTGCCCAGGACTGGTGTGCTGCTTCTGCCCATCCTTGTGGGGACCACTCTCATGGCCATCCTCAGTTCTTTGTGGTGGAGAAGCCCTCCAGGTCTGGGCTGAGCTTGGACTTCATCCTGAATCATCCTGAGGACCCCTGCAGCAATTCCCACGCTGAGCCAGTGAACTGCTCTCCCTGTGCTCCTCTTGCAGAGCACCAGAGTCATTGCAGAAGGAGGGACAAACCTAGGTGTTTGTAATACTATCTCCCATTTTTGTTCTCTTTCTGATCTTGGGCAGCACTTCACTGTCAGGCTGAGGACTTCCTAAACTCTTGCATTAGTAGGCCCAGTTTAAATTATCCATTCATCCTTGAGCTTGGGAGAACAGGTTTCACCCCGTGAACCCAAGACAAAAAGGAGACAAAGTTGATTTAATTTTGGGCATGAGGGGTGTACTGTTTCAAAGATGAATTCATGCAGCGGTCTGTGGCAATGGTGATCTTTTATTCTTAGACCCTTAAGCAGAAGCAGAAGGGAGTGGATTGTCAATTGTTTGTTGTTCCCACCCAGGCAGTTTGATCTCATCATCCTGTGGCAGAAGTCACATCCCCAAATCTGTGTCCTCAGCTAAACTCCAGAGGCCTTAAATTGATGTCCTTTCAGGATAGCTTTTGGATTGAGCATTTAGTTTTTATAATATTGCTTTTTAATCTTGAGTCCAGCTATAAAGCAGTGTGTCCTAGTTAAATGAAATAGAAATAGTGTAAAAGGACTTAAAAATTAATAGATGCAAGCTGTGTTGCCCATCAAGCCATAAGCCTCACCAAGCAGGAATAAGCTGGATAAGCATGATTGCCGAGTTCACGTTCTTAAATTGACCAAAATCGATTTTTCCACTTTCTGCATTGCCTCTCTGTGATGGTATCCAAGAAAAAAAATCTGAATTAAGCTCTGCGTTTAAAACTTTTTAGTAAAAGCCCTAAAGAGAGGATGGTGGCAACAGTACGTGAGGAAGGAGGGGTCTGGATTATCCCTAGAAGTGTGAGAGTAATACTGCCCATAGAGAATAATAAATTCTTTAGCACTTACATCTACATACATTAGTGAAATTTTCTCTGACATAATTGGTTTGTGCAGTTAGGAATGAAAGAAGAACCAGCCACAGGATCCTGTTGGTTTTGGTGCTTCTCAGGGGCTTGTAAATTCGTGACCACTAAGAGAAGCATGTTTGATCACAGCATCCCAAATACCCTTTCTGGCAGGAAGAACAGTGTTTTGGAAATGGAAATGTTGCAAAAGAGGACATGTCCCCTTTTCTAGTGGGAAAAACATGTAGGAATGAAAAACATGGGCATGGGAAAGAATTTTCCCAGATTTAAACACATTTTTGCAGCACTGATTTAAAGTCAAGCTTGCAATCACCCTGGAATCAGTGCTGACAGGTTTGGTACTACATGAGTTATGTTCTTGCTTGTTCCCCCACAAAATGCATGCCAGGTACAATGTGAGGCCCACCTGGAGCACCTGTTGTGCACCACATCCCAGCCCTGTGCTGGGAAAGTCCTGCTCCTGCTGGACAAGAAAGCTGGGAGAGAAGGAGGGTGCTGTTTGAGGAGCTCCAGCTCAGTGCAGCCCGGCCCCAGGTGCCAGGCAGGCTGCAGAGCCCCTTGTGCTGTGCACTGCCAGCATGGCAGTTCTGGGATGCTATTACTGCTGTTGGGCTGGAAATAAGTGGGAGCAGCTGTGCTGCTGTGCACAATAAAGCAGTTAGGGAAATGTTTTCACCATACTAAAAAATGTGAATTCATTTCTGCGGGGAGAAGAGGGGAAGCCACAAGTGTTTTGCAGAAGCTGCTGCTCTCCCAGGTTCAGCCTTGCATGTGAAGGGCTGGGAGAGGGCAGGGCTGGGAGCTTGGTTTTGAAAGGATCCAGTTCCCTGGGGCTGAGATCCCACTGAACTGGAAAAGGGGCTAGGGTGGAAGCTGGGAACATGGGATCTCCAAACCAGCCTGGCTTGTGAGGTTGGGGTTTATGGTTTTATTTAGACCATTCCCTTAGCAAAGTGAAAGGCGATTTAAGGTGTTGCCTGTGGTGGCCTTCCTTAGCAGCCCTTCCAAAGGGCATCTCTAGTGAAACCAGTGTGGCAAAGGAGAAGGTCAGGGACAGGTTTTCTTCTCCTTCTCTTTGTATCTTCACAGCCTGTGACTCAGCCCTGCCTGTTCCTTCCCTTGTGTTCTTCATTTCAGGAAGTTTCACCTTTGCCTCAGTGCTTCCCTGGGTGACCTTAACAACTTTCTTTTTCACTTCCTTTCTGCCCTGATTTCTCCAGCTCTGATTTTGGGGGGAGCTCCTTTTTAAAGGTTTCTTCTGTGTCTGCTTTACCTTGACTTACCTCTACAGCTCAGAGGACATCTTGCATTCATCTCATGCTGGCTATTTTCTCCTGAATCCTCATTCTTCTTCTGCTCCACTTCCTTCTCTCTTTTGTGCAGGACTTCTTGGACTTGGTTTGCTTTGAGAATGTACTCAAATAAGTGTGGGCAGGGTCCCTGTTTCAGTGGTCCATGAAATATCCATTTGTATTTTGTTTTCTAGGAAAACATCCCTGGACTGCACACAGGGCAGCAGTGTTTTTTATGTGTCCCTCCCTTAGATGTTCTCTCAGATAAGATGGAAAGACCCTTTCTGATACCTCCAAAGAGCTAAAATAGAGACATGCACTCCCATGTCTTTTTCTTGCCAGCCATTATATTACATAGCTTAAGAGGACCCAAAGTCAATTCCTGTTTTCCTGTTAGTCTCCCAAGGGATGTATTTGGAAAAGCTTATTGGCCTCACCCTCTTTTGGAAAGTGATCTGTCTGCCCTGCAGGGGGGAAAAAGAAAAAGCGTGTGCTCCGGATTTTTTATGTGTGCTGGGAGTTTCCTTCCCAGCGTGCCCAACCTCTGTGTGCGCAGGTGACCGGACCTCGTTCCGAGTTCAGGTGCGGCAGGTGGAGGATTATCCCGTGGACCTCTACTACCTGATGGATCTCTCCCTGTCCATGAACGACGACCTGGATAACATCCGCAATCTGGGCACCAAGCTGGCTGAAGAGATGCGAAAGCTCACGAGCAATTTCCGTCTGGGGTTTGGCTCTTTCGTGGACAAAAACATTTCTCCTTTCTCCTACACGGCACCAAGATACCAAAACAATCCCTGCATTGGGTAAGTGGTGGGTGCACCCTGAAGGGGAAAGGCTTGTGTTTGCACAGAGCCTGGCTGCAGTCTTTGTGTGTGTGCCTTTTTGCTTTAAATGATGAACCACACTTCAGCCCTGGCTTTTGGGAATGATGATTAGCCGTGGCTGTCACTGTGATGCTTGAGCAGTGCAAAATAGGACAGCTTCTAATTTTGCTGTGGCTGTTGGGAGATGTCTGCATCAAGACATGGGAAACTGTTGTACCAGGGAGTGGGAAGCTATTTTTAAGTACCTGAAAAGGATGCAGACATAGCAGGCTTTTTTACAGCCTTTAAGGAAAAGGAGCCAGACCCAGAAATTCCTGATTTCTGATCCTAGTTCTGAGTCACACTTTGGCATTGAGTAAATCAATTAAGCTCTTACTCTGCATTTTACAGATAAGGAGACCAAGGCAATGTAAATCTTTCTCAACAAAAGTGTTTGGAAGAACTGTGATTTGTGATGGTTATAGTCCTGATTAGTGAGTTTTTGTAGAGTGTTTTTAAGGTGGCAGGCAGGTTTTTTCATCTTTATTGCTGTGGAAGGAAAGCAAACTAGCAGTTACAAAAGACACAGATTATGTGTTTTACTTAGTGGTGATATCAGAGCCTTTGTCCCTTTATTTCCTTTTTTTTGCTTGTGTCTTTGCAAGAGTCTTTTTGTTTGCCTTTTAACCACCAGAGTCAGGATCAAGTCCCTTGAATTGAGGATTATGCCAGAGGGGAATTGGGTGTAGGGAAGGGTGTCCAGGCTCAGATGGGTACAGCAGCAAGTGTCCTCCTGGGAAAGTGTCATCATTGACACCTTTGTAGTCCCCATCTGCACCTCAGCCATCAGCTTCCTGGTCATGTAAGGGCACTGAGGATAACCCTTTCATTTGATCCATTTGTGGATGCTTACATTGTAAGATCACCTCATGTGTGGATGCCAAGCTCTGTGCAAGCTCTGAGAGGCAGATAAAGACAGCTTGCATCAGCTGTGAGTTTCTAGGCCAGCTTTTGGCACTGACCAAGCATTGGCATCTCACTGCACATTGCTTGATAGCCAGAAAAAATTCTCTGTATTCTCTTTCATCAGTTCTGTCCAGAGTGGAAAGTCAAATGGATTTTAACACTGAAAACTCTTGCATTAATCATGAGGCAAAGGTGACCTTGCTGAGCCAGGAAGGTGTCTCTGCCACAATGGCATTGCTCACCTCACTCTTCATAGTGCTTCTCCCAGAAATTTGGCATAGCCTCTGAGGGATCCGCTCATCCTCAGTCTCTGACACCTGTCCTCAGGCTGGGGACAGGCTTCATCTGGAGAAATCTTGGAAACTTTGGCTGGTGTGTGATTTAGTTGGAATGACATGGCTTTTGCCCAGTGAAACATGCAGGAGGAGAGGGGTGCAAAAGGAGTAGAGGATGGAACTAGACAACTCAGCAGCAAGGCATACCTGAAACTTCCAAAGATCTTTTATCAAGAACATCCTGAGCTGTCACCTCAGCTTTTCCCATCATGATCAGGCTATCTGCGTGTCCCTTTGGCTTTACCCAGGCGTTTGCTTTTTTTTCCATGGGCTACTTTAAGCCAGCCTGGTCTTGGGAAAACATTTAGGAAGGATTGCCCACAGCATCTTACCTGGTAGGTGCTCCCTTCCAGTTGCCATGTGCCTCTTCTCCATCCAAGCCAGGGGTGCTGGCCCCCTGCTCTCTGATGGAATCCCCTTCCCCAGCCTGCTCTGTGAGGGGGCTCTGGCTGCTGCCATGTGTCACTGGTGCAGCCAGGTGGGTTGTCAGGTGTGTCAAAACAAACCCTTCAGCATCTAAGAAAAGCTGCAAGTGAACAGGAGCTGCAATGGGTGCTTTGTGCCCCAGGTCCAGGCTCTCTCCTCCTCTTCCCTGTGGTGGTGACTCACTTGCAGTTCTGGGTGATGCTGTTGTCTCCTTCATCACCTCTGCTCCTGACTCAGCATCCTGATGGGCAAAGGGCAGCTTGCTGAGCCCCTGCAGTGCAGAGGTTTCAGACATGCTAGCCTCCTTCCCCTGGCTGTGAGCACGATGCAAGTCTGGACATGGATCATGGATCAAAAGGGATGGCTCTACTTGCCAGCCAAGCCCAGGGCAATGAGATCTGTCCCATGGTTAGGTGTCTGTGGGGCTGTGTGGATGGAAATCCCTGCTCCAGAGTCCCTTGTGAGGGATTTGAGTTCTCAGTGATGGTAAATTTTAAATACTCCTTTGTGGAAAAAGCCTCTTGCAACTTACCCATAGTGGGTCATGTATCAGCAGAGTCTTTTAATTGTACTCTGGGTTATATGTTTAAAGATAAGAGTGAATTAGTGCCAGGCCAACTCCTTTTTAAACACATTTCTTCTTAACCCTTGCCATCCCTCTCTCCTGCACACACTCACCAATTTCCCACGCCACAGGAGCTGCTCTGCTGAGCTCTCCAGGTGAGCACCAGAACTGCCTTCTCATGGTTTTGTACGGAAAAAAAAGGTTTCCTGGTAGCCTGCCAAGACATTTCTCTGCCTTAGGGTGCCACTCCTACCTTTCTGCTCCAGTGGCCTCCTGGGAAGCAGAGATGGTGTTTGCTCACCAGCTTGCAGGAAGAGTGGGAGGAAGCTTGAGCTGATGTTGGTTATCATTCCATCTCGTACTGGGCAATTGCCAGGTGCCTGGTGATGTGCAGTAGGTGTAGGGTGGCTCGTGCTGGCAAAAAAACTGAATGACACAGTGAAAATCTATACTGCAGAAGAGGGGAAAGGTCCAGCATTGCTCTCAGCAGTGATGCTCCTGCCCTTTGACCACCAGCCCACTGGCTCTGCAGGAGTGGGATACAGCTCCCATGGCCCTCCCAGGCTGCTGGGGAGGGTGGATCTGCCAAAATGCAGCCTCTCTGTCACTGGGTCGCCTCCTTTTCTGCAGATTCCCAGTGAAAACTGCTTTATGAGTGCAGAAACTGCAGAGCTATGTGGCCTAGGGTGGGCTGGTGCTCAGTGTCTCCGCTCACACTGTATGTGGAGAGAGATGTTCAAGTCTTGCTGGGTTCTTGGGAAACTTCAGATTTTGAAAGCCCCTGAGGGAAAAAAAAAAAAAAAAAAGGGCTCTACTGTTGGGTTTTGTAGAGAAACAGCCAGAAATTGAACTGTCCAAAATACGAAGCATTGCAAAAGTATTCCAACCCTCTGAACAAAATTATAGAGACCAACCTGGTAGAGCTGGGAGCTTCTGCAGTTCTTGGCTGTGGGTGTGGTTCCTTCCAGCTGACCACTCCTCTGTCCTTCCCACAGTTATAAGCTGTTCCCCAGCTGTGTCCCATCCTTTGGTTTCCGCCACCTCCTGTCCCTGACGGATAAAGTCGACCGTTTCAATGAAGAGGTCCGGAAACAGAAGGTTTCCCGCAACCGAGACGCTCCTGAGGGTGGCTTCGATGCCATTTTGCAGGCTGCTGTGTGCAAGGTGAGTTGATCTGATTTCTGGAGGTCTCTTCTGCTCTGTTCTTGAACCAAGGCAAAGCTTCAGTTTGCCATTTCTTGGAAGTAGCTACTACATTTTTCTTGGAGAAACAGAAAAATGCTTTTAAAGGTAGAGACTTATGTGTTTATGTCCTTTTGCAGATGAACAGGCAAAGGAAAAAGGTTAGTTCTTTTCTAGTTTAAAGGGATGAAGATGGAGCCTTTGCAAGTGCAAATTTAGGGCTGACATTTCATTACACAGTTAGACCTTTGGTACTGAGCACCTGGGACAGAGTCCTTTAAGATTCACATACACTTGCGTGCAGCAGTACTGCACATCAGCTCAATATGTTTTTCAAGGGTGTGTCAAACACATCTTGCAACTCTTGACCCATGTGGAGGGTTGGAGCTGGTTCCTATTGCTCATACTTTCTCTCTTTGTGTGTGAGGGGATGATCTCACCTCTGGGTGCTGATAGCCTGCTCTTCCTCTTCGTCAGCAGAACTAGGGTAGAGTTCATTAGCTTGGTGCCATGTTAACCATTCATTAAGATTTTTGGAGATGCTTGATTGAAGATCTTTCTGGAGCAAGTAGTTGGGTTGCTCCACATCCCTTTGTCATGAATGAAAGCGTTTACTCCACTCTGACATGAATCTGAGCTTCCCTGCTCACCAGGAATGGCTCTGTTTGCTATTTTCCCTATTGCTGCAATTATCTTTGGGTTTGCTTCAGCCTTGCATAGTCCTTTTGGTTGGGCATGTTTTCTTCTGGTTTGAATTATGGGAGCTGGGAGATGGGCATGATTTGTGGGAGTGATGGGATGCAGGCATGTGGGAAACCACATCTTTCCTTGCCTGTGTTGACTTCGCTGTGCTTCGTGGGCACGGCAGGACTGAACCTGCCCCGTTGGGGCATCTTCCCACGGATATTGTTTCTGGCACAACTACAGTGCTGCTCCCAATAATTGCCTGGATGTAAAGTGCTTCTCAGTTTTGGAGAGGTGGCTCCCATAGTTAGAGGAGGGATGGCTCAGGATGGTGACTCAGTTATGCCATTCACCATGTAAGTTTTTGTACTCCCTTCCACGGTGTTACTACAAAAACAGGCAAGTATTTCCCTATGCTGGGGCAGTACTTCAGTGTCTATCACAAGGGTTCATTTCTGAAGTGCTGGTGGAAGGCAGGAGACCTGCAAGATATTTCTATATTTGTGCTAGCCTCCAACTGTTGGTAAAGGCCAAAATCTTTAACTGCACTTCTTGAATGCACAGCCTGGTCTCTTCTAAATTTTGAAGACAAATTTAGATGCTGGTACCATCTAAATTCAGGAATGAGCACCCTCTAGGAAGGGTGAGCAGAGGTGAGCCATGTGCACATGCCTGACTGATGGCATGATGTGGCAGGTCATGACAGTGAATTTCTGCAGCCACTGTAGTTAATTAATTACTGGAGCTTGGGTGTGGAAAGGAAGTCCACGGGACTGGTGTGCAAGGCAGGAGAACTGGCTGTGCCATGGCTTGTGCTGCATTGGCAGTCCCTTGATCTGGACAGAACAGCTGCCTCTCATCACAGCCATGAGCAGCAAAGACTCTGCCTGTTCAGAGTTTAAAAAGGCAAAATTTCAGGGCATCTGATTGACATTAGGATGTTTGGTCCTATAGTCAAAATGGGAACTCACTGTTTAATTTCCCCTGTGGTCGCTGAGCGATGGCCCAGACTGGTCAGTAGCTGTGGGCTGTGGTGAGGCACAACACCTTGGGATGGGTGAGGGTTGCAGACATCTGGGGTGGCACTGAAGTGCAGCTTGCTGATGAAGATGTTCTTGGCATTGGTTTTCCATCCTGCAGTGACTAATGGAGTATCATGGGGATGGAAACCCCAGAAACAGACACTAATTTCTCTTAACTCAGGAACTGTTCTCCCCCCCATGCAAGGAGAGCAGCATGTTGGATACCTTGGTGACTTCTGAAGGGGGTTCCTCATCACTGCACTCCCCATTGCATCTCACTGGCATGCTCCAGCTTTTTCCAGGGTAGTTACCACCTTAGAAAGTCCCCTGCCTTGGGGACATGCGGCATGTTGCCCATGAAGCACTTTGTGCTCTGCATCAAGGGGAGAGCTGGTCACAGCACAGCGCAGTCTCGCTGTCTCCAAGCCATGGTGTCTAAACAAAGTCTTCTCCTCCCCTTCTGAGGTGTCAGAAACGGTACCTCCTGTGTTGACTAGATGTTTTTACACTGGAATGCATAGCAAGCATTTCTTCTGCATGAGCTGCCTAAGAGCTCTGTAGCACTCGAGTCATTTTTTGGCCTTGTTTTCAGCCCAAGGAACAAGGAAAGTTTGTACAGCTAATAGAGACTGAAGAGCAGGCCCAGGGTTTGGCTCCTTTCTGAAAGATGAAGATATGGTAAATGTTATTCTTGAGGCAATGAAAGAGCCAGAGACAATAAGCCTTTATGCTGATGCTAAAATAGTATGCCAGGAATATTAATCAGCCTTCCATAATTACATTTTCCATTTGTGGTATTTTGGGTTTTTGCCATTCTCTAAGTGCAAGCCTCATATGGCTCGGTGGTATGTGTAACTTTCAGATCTTATGTGCTAAGATGCAGCAAGGAGATAATGCTAGATTAGAAAATTAGGCATCTTTTGGAATGGTTTTGATTGGTGCTTGCTAGACACTGGTATGGGGAGATAGCCAAGGCATCTGGGAGACGCTGAGGTGCCTTACAGAGCACTACCAAGTGAAGGAAGTTTTGGCTTTTGATCCCTAGGACATACTTGCCTTGCACCTGTATCTGTTTCTTCCTTCCAAGAAGGTCTGCACCTGAGAAACTGGTGAGGTTGTAGACAAATTGATGAATCCAGGGGGGTCTCCTAGCAACTGTGTCTTAGCAATTGAGTGGCTTTTATTCGGTGCCCAAAGTATAAATGTAGGTGTATATTCAGGCATGGAAGTACAGGCTTTGCAGCTTTTTCAGTAGTATTTGGAGAGCTGTGCTGAGGCAGCTGTGGCAGTTTTGACAGTCACTGTTGGCTGTGTGGAGTGAGAAGCTGTTTTTTGGGGTACAGAAGGCAGCTGCAGCTGGTTGTAGGAGTAGAACCCCCAGCCCTGTGGAAAAATGTTACTGTGCTTTGGGTCCAGTCCACCCCTGCTTTAAAAATCCTTCGTATCCCATAAGGATCAAAAAACAGATGAGGGGGTAGGCATCAGTGCAGGGCTTTTTGTTCAGCAATCCCAGTCCAATAAAAACAAATGAAATTCTCCTTGGTTATTTGCTTTAAGCGGAGCGGAGCACTGCTCTGGGTTTCTCAGTGGAAACTGCATGCTGAAGAGCTGTATTTTCCAGTGCCTGGAAGCCACTGGCAGAGGCAGTGTGGGATGCTCCTTGGCATGCCAGCCTCCTTGGGGGGCTTTTTTCATAGGTCTACAGCTTTTTTTGGTGTGGGATCAGCAGTGGCTCGGCCAGCCCATCCAAGGCACCCTGGTTTGATGCTCCAAGGCATCACGTATTTTTGGTGCCTGGATATTGGTACTGAGGCTGTGGGTGCTCATTGCTTTTTGGGAGTGAGTTCCTGAACTGAGCAGCCACAGCAGTTTTGATATTGTTTGTGTGGGAAATTGTGTCAGAGTTGTGGACATTTTGTCTGCAAAGGAATGCTTAACCCATGATTTAAAGGTGGGCTTAGCAGGCAGGTGACAGCGCCCCTGAAGTGACTTCGTAACTGCTGCTTGAAGAATGCAGCTCCTTTTCTTTGAGTGCAGCACATTTCTAAGGAAATGAAACTCAGATTAATCTCCTTCAAATCTCTTTGGGAGTTTCTTGGCCTTAATCATTTAAAAAGTAATCAGCTCTAAATACTCAAAGAAAAGTGAATTGGATGAGCTTCTGTCTGGTGGCTGAGTAGACTGAAAACTGCCTCTTGCATTATTAGAGTTGTAATCACTTTTGGGTTGAGTTCTTAAGAAGTTACATTTTGGCATGAAGTTTTAGCCTTTTGCCCAGTGGGGTAACTTCGGTGGAATGAATCCTGCTTCCCAGAGCAAAAAAAGTCCTCATTGCTTCCTGAGCTGGACTGTAACGTGCCGGTGCGCAGTAAAGGATGTGTGATGCCAAAAATTTCTTCCTATGGCCTTATATGCATCGTGGGTGTCTTTAAAATGCCAATAAAGAAAATAAACTTTCTGTAATTGAGAGGAAAAATGAATCCGCTCTGCAATAGTGTCCCCAAAGCAAGAGTTATATTTATTGGAAAGATCAGCAAGCTTGGGCTATGACTCATATTTGGAGGCGAAAATTGCACTGGCACATGTGATTCTGCACCCTTCTTCCTGCTCTGCCCTCCTTCCCTACCCACGCCAGTGTTTTCCATAGGAAGGGCCAGCACCTTCCTGTAAACAGGGCAGAGTTTGGGATTTTCTAAATAAACTGAGCAGTAACTCTGGAGGAGTTGGGTATCTCCATCTGCATCATGTTCCCATCAGAGACCTTCTACTAGCTTTTTCCTTGTGCCTTCCCAAAGGATTTGTGTGGTGGTACTCTGAGCCAGGGTCTAGAAGGAGGGGGGGGCTGGAAGTGTGTGGGGGAAGGCATGGGACCGTGTCTTTGCTGGCACATCCAGCCCAAGGGGATGGATGATGGGACTTTCTGCCATGGTCAGCAGCAAGACCTCTGCCCACCCAGCTTGGGAGTGGCCTGGCAGCAGGAGCAGCCACTGAGCAGAGGGGGTTTGCTGCAGTGCTCTGGTTTGCAAAAATTTGCTTTGGGCACCTCTGTTTTCTTCTACTTCCATTGCAACAAAGTGCTTCAGTGCCCCGTTACAGATCTACTTCTCCAGCTGATGCAAACTTGGAAACCTGGGGAAGCTCCATGGGAAGGAAACGTTTGTAATCTAGATATTATCCCTTTACATGAAAAAAATCTGTCCTTGCATCTCTCTTCATGCAAAGACAGTGAGGATGTCTGGTCCTTGCACAGAGGGACCAAGGAGGGGTCAGAGGACACTTCTTGTGCTGTCCTTGACACCTCAGTGCTTTTGTAGGGACCACTACAGCATGTCTTGACATTACCATATTTTTAAATAGGCAGAAGTTTCTCAGCACAGCACTGTGCAAGAGCGACTGTGTGGGATTAGTGCCAGCACCAATTCCAAAGGTCCCTGCTGTGCTCTGTGTGTACTCCTGCTCTCCTGGGCTGTGGTGCAGGGGGATGGAGCTGCTTGGGGCATGTGTAGAGTTGTTCAATGAAATAGCAGAGGCACCGTGCTTTCAGGACATGTGTGCAGAAGGGGATCAGGGCAGAGTGCCTGGGCATGAATGTGGGTGCACCAAAGCCAGTCCCCTCAGGCAGGGACCTCACTTTGTCCATCAAAGCTCAGAAACAGCCTTTGTGAGCGGGCAGTAATGCAAATGCTGAGCAGGGATATTGCAGCTCTTGCTGTTGTGTTGGCTGCTGCACAGAGCTGAGGAAACAAGGTCAGATTAAATGTGTGTGGAGGAAGTTGGCAGGTCTCCTTTGGCTATAAAAGCAGCTGAAATTCTTACTTGTGGATCTGGGTAGAGAAGGTCTGGTGGACAGTCCACATACCTCCTCATGCCTTTTAAATTAGTGTGTTGGAAGGAGATGCTGGGAAATGCTGGATGAGCTCCTGACATTTTGTTTTTGTACCAGGGATGGGTGGACAGGAGCGTGGTACTCTCCTAATTAATGCTAATGGGTCTGCTGCTGGCCAGGCACGTGGCTGGGACCGTGTGCGGGGCGAGGGGTGAAGCGTGGGCTTGGCAGGGGCAGCCTCCAGTCTCACAGGGTTTGTTTTCCCCCAGGAGAAGATCGGCTGGCGTAAGGAGGCGTCTCACCTGCTGGTCTTCACCACGGATGATGTGCCCCACATAGCCCTGGATGGGAAGCTGGGGGGGCTGGTGCAGCCCCACGATGGCCAGTGCCACCTGAATGAAGCCAACGAGTACAGCGCGTCCAGCCAGCTGGTGAGTGGGGCACAGGGCCCAGCCCTTAGAGACCTCGAGGGCTGGTGGAGCTCTCTGGAGACCGGCCAACCCTTACTCCAGCAGCTTTTGGCAAATGCAGTGCCTGGTTTAACCCAGCTTCTGCAATCTGCAAATAAAATTTGCTCTTCCCTTAGGCATTCCCCCGTAGTGAATGCTTCTGTGATGTTCCAAAATGAGTTGGAGACTTAGTGAGTTCCTTCAAAACTCATTGCAAGGGATGGAAAAGTAACTCGGTGTCCTAAAGGAGCATTATGTTTTGCCTACAAAGTGTAGAGGAAACAGAGTATGTCATCCCTTTTCTAAAATATATTTGATGAGGGTGGAGTCTGAGACCTGTCCTGAGAACTCTTCCTGAGGAGGGTGTATCTACCTTGATGTGGCTACCCTAGCAAGTACAAGAGAATGCTCCTTTTATTCACAGGCTTTGAGCACAACACTAACAAAAGTCTTAGTAAGAAACAGGCAAACTAGCCCTTTTTAAAAATTGAACTCAGTGGAAGAGACTTCTGGGATGAATGAGCACTTGCCTGCCACTTCATTTTCCCATGCTTCTGCAGAATGGTGCTTTATTCAGCAGATCACATACACTGATTATGATTTTTGTTCCTGAATGTCACCCTGTGAGGGAAGGGGAGTCTGGGTGGCTGTATTAAAGTCAGAAGAAGCTGGGCTCTACATTGGAAGCCCTGTGCAATCGTACCAAGTGGATGCATATGTAAGGGAGCACAGTCCCTGAACTGGCTCCCTTATGTGGAGTTAATGCTGGAGAGCTGGCATGGGGACGCTGCTTGGTGTTTCCATGTTTGAATCTCAGAGGCTCTCAATCAGCCATCCAGTCTTCAAGGAAATGAGAGGGTTTTTTCCAAGGAAAGCACTTCAGAAGCAGGCGGGAGTTTTAAACTCAAGCTGGTCTCTGGAAATGAGCCCTGGTTCATAGTTCTGTCGCTAGAGCAGTGTCTCCCTGCCATCCTCTCTGCCTGGAAATCTGCAGAATTAAAGAGCTTATTGTAATCTCTTATTAGTCCCAGTATGCAGAAAGAACAGACAATAGATGTTTCTGCTTTGGGAGAAAAGAATTGATACATTTCCACTTTCTGGAGTTCTACATCTCCCTTCCTCACACCCCTTGGGGTAGCAGCCACTTAGCACATGTGCATCTGCTGATGGCAAAATAGAAAGGGAAAAGAAATAAACCCTGTGTTTTGGGTATTGCTGTGGCTGGTGATGTTGTCAGTCCTGTATTCTAGTGAGGAGTGCAATAGAAATATTTAAGAGATTTCTAGTATTTCAGTTGGAATTGTTCTGGTACATCAGGGACTTCATCCCACAACAAAACACGCCATGTGTCTGGAATGAATTTTGCTGTTGGGAATAGAAGAGCAATGAAATTAGTCTTTGTTTCTGTGTTACCCACCAGTCTTTCTGTCCTTTTACTGCCTCCTAGGATTATCCTTCCCTGGCACTTCTTGGGGAAAAACTTGCTGAAAACAACATCCACCTGATTTTCGCTGTTACAAAAAGTCATTACATCCTGTACAAGGTAAGTGCTGCCGAGTTGCCTGGGCTGGGGGGAGATTGAAATGCCTCTTGAGGCTCTGGGGAGTGCAGGCAGCTGCAGAGGTGTGTGTGCAGTGATAAGGGTTCATGCATGTGGCCACAGGCTGCCCGGTGCATGCAGGCGAGGCTCAGCCCTGCTAGTCCTTTCAGCAGAAAGCGCTAAAGCTTCTTAGAGCAAACAGATATATATGTGTTAGTGAGCATGTGAAGAGCTAAAATAGACTCCTTGTTAATCTGGATGTTCGGACAGCTGCCAGAGTGCAGCGTGCCAGAGAGCAGAAACCTGCTCGGCCCATTCTGCGGTGACTTAATCCCATTACCTAATCATGCACAGCCTTTCTGCCCAGCTGTGTTTTTCCATCACCGAGTCCAGGGCGCTGATGTGCCACACACAGTTTGAACTCTCCTGCCATTCCTGCTCTCCTCTCCAAAAGGAAAGTTGACCCAAGGCACAAAGACCAACCTGTGTCTGGAGCTGCCCTGCGGGGTTTCGCTGCTCTGTGGATGCAGGGGTGGTGTTTCAGGCGGGGCTGCTTTTGGAAACCTCTGCCGAGTTCCCTGCAGGAACAACAAGCAGCCGTGTTGCTATGGTGGGATGCTGCTGTTGGCCCATGGGGAGTGGGAGGGCTGACCTTGTTCTCCACCCCCTCTCCTGGGGATGCTCAGGGTTGGGAGGGAAGTCAGACAGCCACCCCTCCCTCCCTGCAGTGCCAGCTTTTCCGAGCGTACAGCGCCTGGGTCTTGCCCCCTCCAGCAGCAGAGCCAGGTATGTTTGTCCCTGTCCTGTGGCCGTGAGCTTTGTTTAATATCTGACATGCTTCATTAGCAATGCTTTGCTTTTGAGAGCTCCACATTAATGGGAGCCAGACCATACCATGTGTACCACCGGGTGATGGGGCAGTGTGTGTGGCCTGTGTCCCTGGCAGGGGGTCAATCCCTCCCCATCCTCTGCTTTCCTCAATATTTTAATTCTTTTTTTTTTTTTTTTAATTTAAGAACTTTACCACTTTGATCCCTGGAACAACAGTGGAGATTTTGCACAAAGATTCCAAGAATATCATTGAGCTGATTGTCAAAGCCTACAACGTAAGTGCATTTTAATACCACAGCTGCTGAAGTGAAAAGTGCTAAGAGCTTGGCCAGCTCAGCTCCCCACAGTGAGCTCCACCTGGTCTGGCTGCCTCCCTCCCCTGTCCTTTCCACACTGCTGCAGCTGGGATGTCCACCCTGAGGATGGAAACAAGGTGTGTGAGGAGGACAAGAAGCATGGATACCCAAGAGAGCCTGTGGGACAGCAGAAATTTCACCTCATGTCTCTTGTGTGCAGAATTAGGCACAAAACACAGCCCCCATCTAAAACAGATCTCTCTCAGAACACCCTACTAGTAGGTAAAATAGATTATTTCTTTGTTATCTGATGTTTAGAGGCCTCTCAAGGATGGGACCAGGTTCAGATAAGGTGGCATCCTTGCCTTTCTCTCTGTGGAACCCACAATGGTTTTCAGCACCCTGTGAGTACCACCATGCTCCCAAATGCTCCCTACCTGTGTAGCACTGCCAGTGCAGCCTGCCCTGGCACAAGGAGGAGGACAGCAAGGGATTTGGAATTGTACTGCTGACCTGATGTCATCCATCTCCATGGATATCAATTTGAAGCAGCTAAATTGCATGATCATGGCATAGTTAGTGTCAACATTTGTGTCAACTTCTCCCTGAATTCTTATGGGTCAGGTCTTCATGATCCTGCAAGGATATTTCTGGGTGTTTGGTATGGAGATCTGACCCCATAACAGGTCAGCCCTGAGGTAGAGCTGCTCATGCATGGGACCTGTGGGCACAGCTTCCAATAGCTGCAAGCTCTTCTTGGTACTCTGTTCATTAGTGCAGGGAGTCAATAAGAACTTCTTTGGAGGAGTTTACACATCCAGAATCCATGTAGGGTTGTGGTGTGCTTTGCATGATCTGTAAAGTTATTTCCTTTCCTCCAGCTCCCTGCAGTTAAAGCAGCATTTGGTTATGTCCTTGGGAAGAGTGCTTCCCAAAGCTTTAAGCTCTAAGGAAGGCAATGAACAGTTAATGCTGCTAATGAGGCCCAGGAGATACTGCTAATCAAAAGCCCAGTTGTCCGAATTTGTCCCATTGAGGTAGGAGGGTCTTGGGGCTGAGATGCTTGGCTGGGGAGAAGGAAATGAATATTTATTCCACGTTGACTTTGCAGGTGGCATCAGCCTTTGCCTTGTTTTTGCAGCTATAAGATGCATCTATACCTCAGTTTCACCACCCCTCAAGCCTTTGTAGAGCAATGCAAGCTGAGGAAAACCATTGGGAATCCTGTGGCTGCAGCACTGCTCCCTCCTTCTCTTTGCTTGTGAGCTTTCCAGCACAGCTGGCTGGAAACCACGTGGGTACTTAGACCAAGGTGCCCCATGGCATGAGCTCTGTGGGTTGACTGGCTGCTGAGACTGGGGTTAGTTTCTTGCCTGTTCAGCTGGGTGCTGGGTGTGGGCTGTGACCCCAGGAGGGCTGTCAGGAGCTGGCAGCTCCCGCCTGTGCCACGGTCAGCCCGGGGCCAGCGGAAACCTGGCAGCCACCCAGCCCCTCTCCTCTTGGTAGCTTTGCTTTTCTCCTGAAATGACGGAGGAAATGCTCACTGAGGGAGATGGCTAGAATTCTGTTCCCCAAATGGGAGTGAACCTTTTGTTTTTCCCTGTGTAAAGGAAAGCCTGAGCCTGGAGGAATCCTTCATCTTGTCTTCTCCTGCAGGGTGGCAGTGGCTGATGTTCTGGGCTGGCTCAGTCCCTTCCCTTCAGTGTTTTCCCCGTCTCTGGTTCTCTCTTATCTGCTTTCCCTCACCGATGCACACATCAGACTTGCCCAGGTCTTACTCCAAGATTGCTTCTCCCCATCTTCTTATCTTCCATCTCCCTTTTCATCTGCCCAGCATGCTGTCCCCTCTCCCTCATCCCACTGGGTGTGAAGCAGAAGAGAACAGGGACTGCTTTCTCCCTGCCCTTCCCCCAAATCTCAATATAGCTGGGGGATGGAAAAGCTCATGGGAGGCTGTGCCCAGACACAGGGCTGGGTTTGGACTGACGAGAGCAAATGGGATGCTGGTTTAAGAAGCACTATCCTAAACCAAAACCAGGCAGGTTGTGGGAGTGTTTCTTGTTGCAACCACCAGCTGCCCTCCATGGTGGCTGTGTTGTCAGAAGACACTGGTGTGTAACAGTGCCAAGGGGCTGATAATAATGACACTGCCTTTAGGGTGACAGCAGGATTATATAGGGCTAATAAGGGCACTTGTTCTGTGTAGGAACATAGGATGAGCCTGTGCAAGGTCATACAGAGGCCTGGCCTGATGTCCTGTTTTCTGCCATGCTACCAATGGGATGCTCTGGGAAAGAAGACAGGGGAGCAGATCAGTGGAGGTCCTAATTTCTACAGGATGATTTGGGGCAGAGCAGTATCCATAGATTAACTGGCAATTGGCACACACAGCATTCAGCTCACAGGCAGTGGATGCTCCATATGCTCCCAGTTGCTACCCCATGAACAGCTTCTCTGTTACAGTAGAGAGATGGGAAATTATTTATTTTCTTTCCTCAAGGACGGTTTTGATTCACCCAGCCCAATCTTATCTATTTCCTGTCCATTTCTAGAAGCATTGGCTCTTTGCTGGCCTGTGAACCCTGCTTTTGCCATCACATGACAGGTGGTCACATCCTGAAAGGTGGTTGTAGTCAGGTGGGGGTTGATCTTTTTGTCCAGGCAGCAGCAGGAGGACACAGTCTTAAGCTGTGCCAAGAGAAATGCAGGTTGGATATTAGGAAAAAGTTTTTTACTGAAAGAGTGATCAAGTACTGGAATGATCTGCCCAGGAAGGTGGTGGAGTCACCATCCCTGGATGTGTTTAAAAAAAGACTGGATGTGGCACTTGATGCTATGGTTTATTTGAGGTGTTAGGGCATGGGTTGGATTGATGATCTTGAAGGTCTCTTCCAGCCTAGTGATTCTGTGACATGTATGGGCAAGAGGTCTGAATTAGCATTTTTCCTTAATCTGGCCTCTTTGGTGAGGGCTGGGGACAAAGGGGGAAGGGGTGGAGCTGGAAGCTGGCTTTGGATAATAAGCATATTTGTACAAAAAGCTCAATTTTGAAAAACTTTGTCGTTCTTGGACACCACTGGTATAAAAATCAGTTCCAGCCATTGGTTGAATTAAACAAAACAATGTCATTCCAAGTAAATATTTATAAACTTCATTTTGTTGTGACTTAAAAAGTCTGTGTATGCAGCAGGGCAGAGAGTTGAGAAGCAGAAGAAAGGGGTAGAAGGACACCAAAACCTCACAGACAGAAAATGCTCTTCATTTTGAAAAGCTTTTTCAAAGAAAAAGATTTTTCATTCATTTTTTCCCATGGTGGTGTTTCTAGCTGACACTTATGAAGGGGTGCTTTTTGTTCAGCTTTTTCTTCTGAGAGGGTGAATTCATTTTTCTGACCAGTTGGGTGAAATGAAGAAAGCAGGACAGAGTTAGTGCAGTTTTGCACCTTCTCGGTGCTGCACAACAGACGTTGTAGGACAGCTGCCAGTGGAGAATCAGGCTTTGCACTTTTCTCAGGAGATGGTACAGGGAAAGGAGAAGGTGCAGATGTCCATAGAAAGCTCTGACCTTCAATTCAGAGATACTCTTTGTGGTTGAGAAGGTTTTCTTCTTTTTCTTGTGCACCTGTATGTTTCCAGTACTGGCTGCAGTGTCCATGACACCTATCCTAGAGGGCATAAGCCAGTTGCAGAGGTGCTAGGCAGCTCCCTGTGAATCTGGGTGTGATCATGAGAAGTCTTCTGGGCTGGTTGAATCAAACTCAAATGTCAACGTGTGTGCAGGGGTGATTTTTTTTCATATAGGTGCGGAGATGTCCTACCCACGCTCTGGGAACACCAGGAGAAGAGACTAAAGCAGAAGAAACTCTTTTGTCTTTGGGAGCTTGATGGTTTGCTTTCCCATTGTGTTTCCAGAGTATTCGGTCCAAGGTGGAGCTCACAGTCTGGGACAGCCCTGAGGACATTGGCTTGACCTTCACTGCCACGTGCCAGGATGGGCTGTCCTATCCCGGGCTCAGGAAGTGTGGGGATCTCAAAATTGGAGATACGGTGAGTCTGCCTTTCAGTCTGTTCCTTGGAGAGGCTGTTTCAAATTCCCTTGGTTGAAGAGTGGTCCTGGGCAATAAAATACAATTTTACTCATTTTCCTCTGCTTTCCTTACGAGGATATAGAAACCCACAGAGAGTGGCTCTGCTGGAAGTAGTTCTGGGTGGTGCAGGTCTGCCCAAGGTGAGCTGTGAGGAAAGATGGAATACAGGCATCTTGTCTACAGTACTGAGCTAAAGGTCCTGGTCAAGCAGCAGGATGCAGCAGTCAAAAATGGGCTTTTTTCCCCCTTAATCACACATATTCACATCAGACTTTCACCTGTGAAATTCCATGGGCAGCAGCCCTCCTCTCCTGTGTTCAGTTCCTAGGTTATTGGATGGTAGCACAGACTGAAATAAATGTTAACGTGACATAATCCATCCTGTGCTTTTTAAAAAGCAGAGAAGCTAAGCTTTGCTTGTTTAAATTGAGTATTGATGCAGATAAATGAGTTGCTGGGCTGCAGGGCTCAGGTCAGTGGGGAACCTCCTCCCTTTCTCCAGACTTTTGCTGTGTGAGGCAATGGGTGTGGATTCCGTAGGAGCCTGATTGCCTTATTTGAGAAGAGTGACTCTGCAAACATACCAGAGCTCTCAGTGCTGTGGCATATAAAAATAGTTTCAAAGAGTCAACAGTAGCTGGAGTTTTACCCCACCAATCAAGGATCATGTGAGGTGTTCAGCAGGGAGGTGGCCTTGCTTTTTAAACTAAATTTACTGGGTCTTGGATAGGTGGGTAAAAGCAATCCTTCTAGCTCTAGTTCCTTGCTCCTACAGCAAAAGTTGAACCCCCAAGGAGGCAGAATCAATCTGGTGGTTGATGTTGGGCAGGAGCTTGGGCAGGAGCAGGGGGATTGCTCCAGCTGCTGCAGCTGTAAAGGGTCTGGCCACGAGTGCAGCAGGGAGCCAGCACTGGCACTGCTCCATTTTAGGGGCAGCCTGAGTGCTGAGGTGCCTGCACAGGCAGAGCTGCCACAGGATCATGTACCTCCACCCCCTCCTTTCAGCTGCTTTCTGCCCCTTGCTTCCACATGACTCGAGATTTGACTCCTGCTAAGAAAGTTTCCCCAAAGAGGATCATGCTGGCACTGGACCCTAATCTGCCAGGGTTTAGTCCTGGGGCTGTGGGTGTCAGCGGGTGAAAGGGAGCAGGATTACCCTGATCCCCTTAGCTTGCTCTCTGATCTCCTCCTCTGTAATTTGAGCTTCTATCCTAATTGCTTCAGGCCTTGGGAATTGGAGGGGGTCAAGGGAGGTTTCCTGGGAGTGCAGCTCTCCTGCCAGGGATGGCTGATGTGTCTTCATCTGCACATCACCCCTTGACCTGTGGGACAGTGAAGTCAGCGAGAGCTTGAGGTGACCCCCAAACGTCCCCAGAGAGGAAAACATTCCTTCCTGAGGCCTAGGAAAGGGTCTCATTCCATGGAATAAGGTTAATCCTCCTTGCTAACTGGTAGCTTTGGGCAGTGCTGGCCAGCCCTAACAAAGAGCAGGATTAAATCGGGGGCCAAGCAAGCTACCAAAGTGTGGTCTTGGCATTCTTACAAAGAAAATCCCTGACACTGGATTGCAGCAACATAAAACAAGTAGGGGTGCCATGTATAACCATTTAATGATGTGTACAACCCCTCTGAAGCTAGGCTTGATAGAAGCATCCATTAAAAATGGCCTGTGAGCAGTATGCCAACAGCTTGGCACTGTGGGTCTGATATACATTTCCTCATGCAAATCAGGAGTCCCAGAAAACCTTCTAAATCCATGATCTTATGGACCTTGGTTTCTTTGCTTGGGTTTCTTTGCACCTTGGGTTCTTTGCTGTGCAGCATAGATCTTTGATGGCGCTTGAAAGAGTTTACTGTTTTTAATGGCATGAAAACTGGGCTATTTTCTGGAGTTCTGCCCTGTTGATTTCATGGGAGTAGACAGGTTCCTTCTCACTTCACAAAAACCAGTGGTGCTGATGGGGAAAATTGCTGTGAATGGCTGACAGCAGAGAGTTTTAAAATGCTTTGGATGTCCAGCCCCTCATGGGACTGGAATATGTTGGTGCACTGAGCTGCGGGTGCCCTTGCTGGACGTGCAATTGTTTGGGGTTTGTTTGCACACCTGGGAATGAAGCTCTTGGCATGCTGAGCTGGGCCCCGTTCTGTGGAATCGCTCCACGGATTTTTTTCCCCCAGGGCGTTTGCTCTTGCCGCTGCTGACGGCTTCTTTTGGGGCCGTGCCTGTTACCTTCCCTCTCCCTCCAGGTTTCCTTCGAGGTGGCCGTGGAGGCGCGGAGCTGCCCTGCCGAGGACACGTCCCACACCTTCACCATCAAGCCGGCGGGCTTTCGGGACACGCTGGAGGTGGCCGTGTCCTACAGCTGCCTGTGCGGCTGTACGGGCCGCGCCGCGCCGGCCAGCGGCAAATGCAGCGGCAACGGGACCTACGCCTGCGGGCTGTGCGAGTGCGAGCCCGGCTACCTGGGGGCCCGCTGCGAGTGCCAGGAGGGAGCCAGCGGGGACTCGCAGCAGGCCCTGTGCCGCGAGGCCGAGGGCAAGCCCCTGTGCAGCGGCAGAGGGGAGTGCAGCTGCAACCAGTGCCTCTGCTACCAGAGCGAGTTCGGCAACATCTACGGGCCCTTCTGCGAGTGCGACGACTTCTCCTGCGCCAGGTACAAGGGAGTCCTCTGCTCAGGTAGGAGCCTTTCCTCCCTTGTGCCCTCCGCGTCGTGGCAGTGTGAAAAGCGCCCCAAAATATGGGGGAGGTTCCCGGGCTGGAGTGTGTAGTGGATCTGCCCTGTTTCTGAAAGAGTCTGTGCTCTCTTTCTTTTCCTTATGAGGTTTAGAGGCATCCACAGTTAAGAGCAAAAATTGCATGATCCTTATCAGAACTGGGTTTCCAGTGTTGGAGTCAAAGGCTCACTCCCTGCAGCTTTCTCTGCTGCATGGGTCCCATGAAGATGAGCAGAGTCTTGGCTTTGGTGGTGTTATTTTGGTGTAACTATGCACATCTCTTGCACACTGATGTATTTCCCTAGGAAAGAGTAAACCAGCACTGGCTTGGATCCTCTGAGGTTTTTTAGTGTTTTCATAGGTTGGGTTTTTTCCTACGTATGCCATCCTTCACTGCCTAGGCAGAAACAATCTTCTTTTAAAAGATGAAATATTTGGCGTAATCCCCTGGTGCTTCACAGGTGAAAGGAAAGATTGTGTTTCAGGCTGTTGCTTATTAGAAGAAAAGCTGTATTAAAGATTCCTAAAGCTGGTTTATGTATTGGTTTTTCTCCCACTGGGAAAACAAGTCATTCAATGGGAAAGCTGTAGCCAGTCAGCTTTGCTTAAACAAAGGCAAAAGAGTTATATAGCTGTGTTTGCTAAAATGGATTTAAAACCTCGTCAGTCCAAGGTCAAATAATTTACCTTGAACATAATTGCCTGGATTAGCCCTCGGACATAATTCCCTCAGTTGGATCAGGGCAAAGGGTTGTTCTTTAAAATTTGCCTTCTTTCAAGCAAGTCAAATATTTCCGTAGCTGAAAACCTTGGACAAAAATTCCAACCAAGTGTAAACTTGGAAAAAATAGTTACTTTTTATGTTTTCTTCAGGGAAGTGGTGTTTTTTTTTCCACTGCTGTTTATCTTGCCCTGCACGTTTCAGAGTGGGACATAAGCTTTGGTTGCAAGTTTCTGGCTGTTTGAGGCGATTGTGATGTTAGGTGGATAGAGGATGTTTGTGTTAATTTTCCTGTAGCCTGACAAAGTCCTGTAGTGATTTTGTCTCTGCTGAAGATAAGGCAGGCAGTACTCTGGGTTTGGAATTGCCCTGGAGATCCCTGCTGCAGAGCAATGGGAAAGGCCAGTTCCACCCTGACAGTGATTGCCCAGCCTGGGGGTCTGTGGGGCTCTCCTGCTGATGCATGAGTGGAAAGATGGGTGAGCGAGCACAAAAAAAAGTGTTTGAAACTAGATGGGGGGAGGAAAATGAAACTCAGCTGTGAAATAATTAGGAGCACTACTGCCTGGGAGTTCTCCAGAAGACCACATTGCTTTGATAGCATCATCTCACCCAAAAGGAGTGTATCAAAAAGCAAGCAGGATAGCAATGCTATAAAGAGAGGTTTTAAGTTACTGGTGTAGCAGTTGCTGTAAGAGAAGGACACACCTCTGCTCAAATTTCCTTTTCAGCAGGAGGGCCAGAGCTGTGCTGCTCCACAGGAAAGCAAATTATGTCTTCTGTTGCACCTACTTGCTTCTGTCCCTGTGGAGGATGTCTGGTGCTGGGAAGCAGCCTGGCTGGTTTGGGATTTGTTGAAGTTTTTTAAAGTAATTTAAAAGTCCTTTTTATAGCTATGAAGGAAAACAAAGGGTAGGCTGAGGCCAAGCAAGCTCTTTGCTCGAGGGATGGGATGGAATCTGGCATAGTTGAGAGAGGTGGCTTGTTGGGTTTTTCTTTCTTTCTTTTTTAAATTTTTTTAAAAATTTTTATAAATTCCAGCAGTTATGATGCTAAATCTGAATTGTAGCAAGCGCTGTGCCAGTGACATAACATTTTGAGATGGTTTTGTCAGGCCCAGAGGCTTGGGATTTACCAGCCCACCACAAGCTTGCATGGCAGGGCTATGCCCAAAGCTGCCCCTAACCAACAGCCCTCTGCTACACAGACATCACTGGGGGCTCCCAGCAAATGGGACCTTCTTAGAAAAGACAGGTGCTTAGCTCAGCACTGAACATCTGTGCACCAGCACATGTAGTAGACTTGGCATCCAGAAGAGTTTGGGTAATGCCTCGGGAGCAGGCTGGTTCCCAGGGCAGTTGCTATGGTGGCTGGTTGCTGTTTTTGTTCCTGCTAGGGGGTGAAATGACACCCTGCCCTCACTCTGTCTTTTCCTGGGCACAGTGTCTGTCACTGAAAGGCTCTGCCATCCCTGTGCCTGTCCCTCTCTGGGGAGAGTGCAGGGGGAGACCAACAGGTTTTAGTTAATGCATAAACCAAAAAAGCAGCCTGCAGGGAGCTGTCATTTTGCTGCAGATTATTGTCTCTATCCTTGCTTGGGAGTTTCTTGGCTTGGACCCATGAAGGAAACTCATCGCTGCTGTCAAAGGTTTTATTTATACTCTTTGATACCTCTGCTTGCATAGGAGGCAGTCACTGCCTCTCAGTGCATTTCTGATGGCTGATGGTACTTGGAACAGTGGAACCCAACCTCAGGTTTAGCACGCAGGCTGTGGTCTCCCCCATCAAATGCATTTCCACCTGCCTCAGCTGTTGATCAAGATGCTGCCATGAGCCTCAGAGTGCCCATCCTGGCCAGTGCCGGTGAGAAAGTGCTCTGACAAAGCTGGAAGGAGCTTCCCAAACCCTCAAATGCTTTACTCCTAGTTTTTCTTTGGGTAGAGAGGTTGCTTTTTTGCATGGAGATCTTCGACACATCACTCTGTTCCCTCTGCTCTGAAATGTGGGTGGCTGTGGGAGAGGGACTGAAAGCCCTCCTGCCTGCAGCTGGGTTTGGGAAGGGGCTGCTGGCTGCACAACCTCCAGGCTTTTGAACTCCTTGGCTGCCTGCCAGGCAGTTTGACAAAGGAGGAAACATCTCTGCCCTAATTGCATTCCTGAAGGTCCCATAAAACTAGGTGGCAGGAGGGAGGAGAGGCCCCAGTAAGGGCATCACACATTTGCCTCTAATGAAGAAAGACTGGCTTGTTGGAGGCCAAGCTTCATTAGCTTCAGTTGCTCCAGACCTACTTTTTCTTGGATGGGGGACACAGAGTAATATGGTATCATATGGGTCTCTAAAGAAATTTCCCCCTACCCACCACCACCGTTCCCCAGCTCCCTGTGTGAGTGTAATTTGTGTGCTCTTCAGCCCAGGACTCTGGTTGTGCACAGGCACATCACTAATTAGAGAAGAGCACTCATCATGCTGCAGCCATTCCTCCCCCTAAAACACAAAAGAAAGTCTCATCCCGAAAATCCATACTGCCTGAGCAACACAGCAGCTACTGATGATGGCCCAGCTTTGGGTAGATCAGCTCTTTTGTGGTTTATCTTCTTTTTTTTTGTTTGTTTCTAGAATTGGACAATTAAGCAGATCTATAAACAGTTTTGCATCTGTAAAGGAAGCCCTCCAATGTCTCTCTAGCTTGTAAGCAGCTGTGAGCATCTGAACTGGTTAGGGTGACTAAAGGTTGTGGCTGGCTAAAGCACAGCACGATGGTGATGTCTTGGAGCACAGGAGCTGGTCTGGCCTCCTTTACCAGCACAGGGCTTCCAGTGACACTGAAAACTCAGGCCAGCAATAAAGCATCAGGTGTCAGATCTGCAAGTACACCAAGTGCCAGAATCATTTCTCAGATGGGATGTGGGAAGTGACAGCCCATTGAAAATTTGGGGTTTATTTTGCAGAGAACAGCCAAGCTGATGTGTGATGCTACTCCAGCTGCCCTGCAGAAACCACTGCAGAAACTGCTGAGTTCATACAAGTCCTCAGTATTTACTTCAGAATGCTTCCTCTCTTGGTTTTAGTAAATAGGGAAGCTCAGGGAGGTTTTAGCCTGTACTAAGACCTAGGGAGATAAGGCTTTTTTGTTTTGTTTTGTTTTAACATAGCCTCAAATTAGAAACCTCACTCATGCTTTTGCTTTTGGGTTGTTTTTTTTTTCCTGTACCCTGTCCATAACACATTTAACAGCCAGTGGAATGATGGCCCAGTGCCAGTGCCCCAGTTTCTGGTCCTGCATTAGAGCCCCATGCTTTGGGAGTAGCACTTGGGTTTGATTCCCCCGCTGGTATCTCCACCCTGGGATTTGGATGGGATCTGGTACTGTACAGATAACTGTGCCCATGGACACAACGTCTGGAAATAGACTTTCTTCCACAGTAGTTTTGTAGTTACTGTTCACCTACCCAGTGGTGAATAAAACTACTGCCCTGGGTGGTAATAATAACTGCCTCTGGGATGGAGGGTGCTGGTATGCATCTGAAAGCTCAGATGTGAGAGTAAAAGCAATCCACATCTTTCAGACACAAAACAGCATTTTATTTTTGGTCTTAATTCTCTTCATTCCTAATGCCTAAATTCTTCCCAGAAGCCTCGGTTAAGAAAGAAATGAGTAGTATTTGATTTATTAACCTCTGAGGTGCAGACGATGTTTGTGTGTGGTTTGAGGAGGAAGGAGAGCTTCTTTTGTGCCCACTGTGTGTGGCTGTGCTGCGGGTGGGGTGGCTTTTGACAAATGCACCCCTGCCAGAAGGGAAGAGGGTGGCCTGTGGCAGAAAGAAAAGAGGGAACAGAGCCTAAACCACGTCTGCAATGTTTCCTTGTAAGTCACATCAAGTCTTGTTGTCTGTAGATTTTTGTGAGCACTTTCCTAGTAAAAGAGAACCTGAAGGGGAGAGACAAAAGTACCATATAAATATAGAAGTTAAAAATAATCCTTTGGCTGTTGCTAAGTGCTAGTGCAGCTGTGAGCCAGGCAGCTGCAGGGAGATGCAGCTCCATCTCTGGGCCAGCTGCCCCTCAGGTCAAATCCCTCTCTGCTTCCCATGAGAAAAGAGGATGGGGAGCACACATCTACCAGCCTAGCTGAGGCTTATTTTGGTGGCAGAGGATGCAGTGTCAAGTCGGGTCACTGTGCTGTGGCCTCTCAGTACCAGTTGCTTTGTGAGTAGTCCCAGTCATTAGCAGTGGGCTGGGGGCTCAGTAGCTGCAGGTGCTGTCGGAGTGCAGGGCGTGGGGGGTGGTTTGGGGTAAACAGAGCCAAGTAAAATCCTCTGGAACAAAACCCTGTGTCATTGGGGTGTTTGTAGCACTGTGAATGCCCCTTTTCCCACCAAAGAGCGGGGTAGGAGACAGGGAGATGAAGACAAGCTGTTGACTCTGGGCTAGAAGACGCCGCAGTCTGTGTAAGTTGTCACACTGTGTGGGGCACAGGGTGCCCATGGCTCCTTGGCAGCCCGCAAACCTGGTTTCAGGTACCCTGAGGTCTCTTGCTTCAGTGCCACTTGCAGAGCCCAGGGGACCTTATGCCCAGAATAGACCACAAGGAGATGGCACTGCTGTAGCATCTCTCTTTTACAATGTGGTCAAAACTCTGTCAGACTGCATGTTGATCTTTGAGCTTCCTAAAGACCTTTCTCCTTGGTGCATTCCCATTTGCTTTTATCACCTACAGGAGCTGCTCAGCCAAAGGTCCTGTTCTGAGATGTCTGTGTGCCAGAGAATAAATGGAAAAAACAAAATAATCCCCCTGAATAAGAAGAAAGAATAAACCTCTGACTTGCTGTGTCCCATAGCTGTGAGGAACTGAGGCCAGAGTACCTGTGCCTGGCACCGCCTCTCCAGCTTACATCCCTCCTTCACCTGTGAAACAGTTTGGCTCCAGTAAGAATAGACTACAAACGTTTAATGAGAAACAAATAAAATGGGGCACCTCTGCTGTCCTCTTCCTTTTCTGGGGTTAAACTGCAAAGCTGTTCTACTGACCCTCATCACATGGATTGCTGTAAAGAAATGAAAGGTTTAGGTCAGCTCCATTTATTCCCATCCAGTGAGTCAGCCTTAAAAAATTAAAAAAAGTGAGGACCAGGTCAGCTGGAGCAGGTAGGGCTGAGGACTGTGGTGGGGAAAAGCAGCCAACTGAATCCACCTTCATCCTGCTCAGACTGATGCCACTCTTGCCCTGCTTACCAGCTCCCTACAGATGCTTCTTGGCCTGTTGGCCTTGTATTGTTGGTATTCCTGCATTCCTGCTTGCCCTCCTGTAGAGCATGGGGCTGCCATGCTGTTGCAACATTTTGGAGCAGCAGAAGGTGATTGCTCCAGCAGTGATTTACAAAACATTTCCACAGGTGAGGAAGGAACTGTGGAGATGCCTGCTGCTGCTGTCACATGTGGGATGTTGGCTTTTAGGCCTTGTTCTGGCACCAAGAGCTGGTGTCTGAGCTCTGGGGTCATCCCGGGCTGTTTCCCGTGGTGCCTTGGGTCTGGCCATGCTTTGCCAGACAGCAGTGAGCTCTGAGAGCAACACTTGAAACCTCTCAGCCTTTAGTGTGGAGTGTCATTGAGAAAGTCTGCTCTTCACACAGTGTGAAGAGGAGCAGAAACTACAGGGACATGTCTGGGACCTGCTATGGGCAGCCTGTGGTGCTCTGTGCTTGCACCATGTGCTTGCTGTGCCAGCGTGGCACCTTCTGTGCAGGGAAGGCTTCTTTGGGGAGGGACACGCAGCCCTGAGCTCCCAGATGATTTGAAAGGCTCTAGAGAGATTCCACCCTTGAGTTGTGTGAATGGCTGTCTGGCAGTAGCATTGCTCTGTAGAAGTGTTTGATTTTAACTTGTAGGCAAAGAGTTCCCGGGCATTAGCCTGTACCAAATTCAGCAGGGTGTCCCATGGTGTTCTGAGTGTGCTCATCTCCAGGAGCTGTGGCTCATAGTCCCAGTGCAGAGAGGGGTTGAGAGCCATGTTGGAGGTGTTTGCATTCCAAATTTCGTCTTCATGAAGTCTGGCACACAGATCCTCAGGGGCCTTTTGGAGGAGCATGGGGCTGACTCAGTGCATGTGTTTACTCACATCTTTGGGTGGATCCTGAAACCTCTTCCTCACAGGGCATCACTTCCATCCTTCCCCAATCTCTCTCTTCTTCCTCTCCAAATTTTTTTTTTCTCCTTTAACCTGGTTTCTCTTCTCTTTCCAGTTCAATACTGAGTCACGTGCCACTGTCCTCTGAGAGCGTGTGCCTCCCCATCCTGCTCCATGCCTGTTCAAAAAGCTGAAGATCCCAGAGTTCAAATGGCCTCTGAGCTGAGACAAGCAGCATGGGGTGACCCTTATCTGCTGGCTGGGACCTGTGAAAGCATGGCCAGTGCTTTTAGCTGCAATGTAAAAATGCCTGGTCCCCCCTCTAATTGCACTGCTAACGATCCCAATGCTGTGCTTCAGGTCAGAGGTAGCTGCAGGTCAGTGCAGGTGGATGGTTTCTAGCTGGAATGCTCTGTGCTCCATGGATATGCTCCTCTAGATTTCTTTCACAGTAATTAAATGAAGTATTTGTTATTACACCACTAGGGATTACCATTACATTGTTGCCTGTTAAATATTATTGATTATTGTGGAGTCAGGCTCTGTGGTCCTTCCAGCTTGAGGTATTTGGTGATCTTTGCATGTATTTCTCACAGGAACACAAATGATTATTCCATTTGTGTTTGTGCTCAGTGCTGTGTTTATTCTTTTTGTTCCTTGGTGCTCCTGGCAGCAGGCATACCCTGCCTGCCCCACCTTGTTCACACCAAGGGTTTGTGTTGGCTTTTCACTGAAACAGCAGCTAGGTTGTACATTCTCTCCCCAGTGTAGCGAGTACTGCTCTCCCAGAGTCTCTATTCCTGGCACGAAAGGGCAAAGCTGCCCTTTCTTACCCCTCCTTTCTCCCTGCCCAGGCTCTTATTGCTGTCCAAGCCTTGCAGCTCTCCCCAAATCTGGCAGCAGCTCCTTGAGGGCCAACCCGCACAGAGCGCTGCTGTTCCTGCCTCTTTTCACTGCAGTTTCTCCTTGTCCCTGAGCAGACCTTTAGCAAGTGTTAATGCATGCTAATGAGGCATTAAATGCCCAGGCAGAATTGAAGAATACAGGGGTGACGTCTTTGACATCTTTATGGGAGCCAGAGCTCCATCCTTGGGGCTCTGCTCTTAAAGTGGCACAACATGTGGGTTGCAACCAAAGGTGTCATCTGAAGATTCATGCATGTACCCAAACCCCCCGTCCTGTGCAGCTGCCCCCTTCCAGGGCCAAAAACCCCATAGAAAGCTCAAAAAAACCCCAAACAACCCTGCCAAGATGGACTCAGAAAATAAAGCTTAGATGATCTTAGGACAAACTCGCTTTAAATGCTCTGCTGGCCAGCATCTCAGTGAGTTTGGTGCCTGAATTTGGTCTCTCTAGTGATAGTGATTGACAGAAATGCACATTTGGACATGAATGTTGTATTTGGGGCTTAAAGGCAGATGAAAGCCTCAGACCAGCAGGTGAGTGGAATTCTGTGTCTCTGCATTTCTTGTTGACATGCACTGACAACCTGTGAATTTTGCTTGGTTGCATATGAAAAATTGAGCTTAGGTAATTGACCTGAAAGGGAGGTGCAGCACAGCCTGCGTGTTCATTCTGTCTCCTTTTTTTCTTTCCTTTGTCTTATTTTTAGTGATATTCTGACTCTTTCCAGGTACTTTGTTAAGGGAGAAATCTCTTACAAAAACATGGATCTTTGGTGTTCTTACACCAAGTGATGTGTTTGCATCCACACACAGAACTGGGCAATATTCCTAAGGCACTGCGTTTTGCAGAGGAAGAATCTCTCTCTACTCCAGAGCCCACTTCTCTCGACAATGTCCAGTAGAAAAGACACTCAGCCCACTTGTCTGTGAGCAAATCTGTGAGGGGCTGAAGAGTGGCTGGAGAGAGAAGCACTGCTGTGGGGAGAGGCGTTGCTGTGTACCATGAGAGACCAAAGAAACACCTTCATGTGAACAGGTGGAGCTTGATAGGATGGCATAGTGGCCCTTTCTGATTTAGAGGTTTGGAGGGAGACACGGTATGGGCAAAAATCCCAGAGCATTCACACCCACCATCCCCTTCAGATCTGGCTTAAGGAATAATATGAAATGTTGGCAGTTCCTGCAGTGCCTTCCATGTCAGGTACTTAGGGGTGACAGAGCCAAGGATGAACATGTGCCCAGAGTGGTGGGATGGTATTTGGGTCCGTGGCTTAAAGGAAACCAGCACATCCATCCCAACTGCTCCCACTCGGGATGAGGATCTGCCTCTGGGAGGATCTGGCACCAGCCCTTGCCCCATAACTCTCCCTGCATCAGTAACAGAGTTGGGAATTGGACTTGAAAGCTCCAATTCCCAGCTCTGGGTCTCCATCCAAAAGGCCGCATGTGGCAGGCTTGGCTGAGGAGCTAATTAATGTAAGTAGAAGTCAAAGATTTGTGGAGTGCTGAGCTTACTTGGGGAAAAAAAAAAAAAAGGAAGGCTTTATTTGAAAAATGCAACTTTAGATCTCTTGCAGGAAATGACTTCTCACTGCCCATTTTGGCTTTCTGATAGATCATCAGCTGTATCTCGTGGTTGTCTTTCAGCTCCACTTCTTTAGCAGAGAGAGAAGGAAAATGAGGAAAGGCTGGCCAGGGCTGCCACAGGAAATCCGCCTGCCCCGGATAGCTTTCAGCTGCCTTCATGAGACAGCAGTTTCCAAAACCGTGTCTTCCTTGCCCGGTTCTCATTGAAGCCAGAAGTTCCCAAGTGTGTGAGATACTGGAGTGCTGAGGGGGGTTTTAGTGATGGCAGTGCTGCGCTGTGGGGGATGCTGGCTGTAATGTCCAGCTGGTGGTTGGACTTGTGATACCCGTGTCTGAATTAGCAGCTCGAGCCTGCATTTATTCCTTCATCTTTGGTTTCATTAGTCTGCATCTCCAGTGGTATTTTTGATGGTTGGTGAGCCCAGTGCAGGAACTGAAATCTTGGTTAAACCCATATGTTTCAGGATATATCTTCCCATTGCAATGGGAAGATGCACAGATCCATGGTGTCTGGTGTAAATATCATTCAGAAAAGCACTATGTACTTCTTACTAGCTTCTTAGTGTTTGATTTGCTGCTTCAGTGTTGCGTTGTGGACAAATGAGTGTGGGCAAGCTCTCTCCTGGTGTGAGTGGAGGCAGTCGGATGAATTCCAGGTTACACAGAACCCTTGGGCCCTTGACATTAGTCTGTGTTTATGCAGTAGCCTCCTTAGCACAAGGAGGTTGTTATGCTCACTGGGCTCCAGGGGTGGGGATGCTGCTGCCAGCCTGCCACCCTTGTTTTCCCTGCTGGACTGGCATCACCCTGGGGGGTGGATCCTAAACCCATCCCCACAGTTTAAAATTTCTGGAGCTCTCCCCAGGTCCCTGTGGGTGCTGACCATCTGACAGTGCCGTGGGCCTGAGCTGCACCATGGGCAGGCTTCCTGCCCTGGTCTTGCCTGGTCTCTTGATGTGCAGCTGGCTGCTTTGAGCCATGGAAAGAAATTACTTGGGAAGTTGATGATTTATTTGCCTAAGCAGACACTGTGTCTTACCCTAGTCCTTTTCCAAATGAAAAGCCCTATGTTTTCTAAGTGTTCCAAGCCTTTTCTTCTGCCCTTCTTCCTCCCACTCACAATGTGCCGTTCACAGAGCCTTCCCCCAGACATTGAGCACTTTTGCTGAGAGATTGACTGGTGGTACAAAACTGGTGCTCAAGCAGTGCCCTGTGTCAGTAGGGTTTGACTTCTCCCATAAGCACGTATTTTTGATCCGTGATTGTGAACCCCTTCTGCACTGGGGCTCTCTGGGTGATGGGCACAGCAGGCAGGGCTTGTTAAAGGGATGACACTGGTGAATCTGGAAATTGCTTGCCATAACTTATTTCTCTTTGTTGTCTTTCCTGTGGGTTTTTTTCTATTTCAAACTAGTTGTTCAAATAACCAAAAATTACAAAAGCATCTCTCTTTTGGAGATCCTGACCCAAAGTCTGGATGTGAGTGGAGAGGAACAAAAATAAGGCCTAATTTAATAGGAACAAAATGCTGTATGATCTTTCTCCTCCTAAGCGCTCAGAAACCACTAAACTGGCTTAAAAACCATTACTTGTTTTTCTTGTATGTTAGGCACATCTGTTTAACGTTCTAGAAGATGGGGGGAAAAAGTATTGGAGGAGGCCTGTTTTCAAACTGTTATATCTCTCCTTAAGAGCTAGGATCATGGCTTTTCTTTCAAAAGAAAGCCGGTATTTTTTGCATGACTTTGTCATCCTCAGAAGTAGGATTTAGGAAAACCACCTTCTCTGAAAAGCCCTAGTGACAGAGCTTTCAGTGCATTGCGTTTCAGACCTCTTGGTGCAGTTCCTAAAAGGCACAGTTATCACAGAGGGGCTGTCCCGCTGAGCAGGGTCACAGCCTGCTGTCAGGAAGCCTGGGATGAAATCGGGGTCAGAGGCTGGAAGCTTCTGCCAGAAGCTGCTGTCCCTATCAGGAATGACCCCGCTTCGGAGCACCGAGAGCAGCGCTGGGTGGTGGCGAGCTGGGTTTGTGCCGTGCCAGGCTGAGGGCAGGGAGGATTTGGCCTGTGGCTGCCATCCTGGGGGGCAGCTGGGGTGAAATGAGGATGGCTGGATGTCCTGGCAAAAGCTGCCTGAGTGACGGCGAGGTGTGCAGCACAGCAGTGGGGCGGGCACGTGCTCTGGGATGAGGAGAGAGATGGAAGTGCCAGCTGGGCTGGGTCTCTGCCCGCTCTGGGAAGAACATGTCTCCAAGCAGTAGTGCACCCCGTGGCTCCTGCCCTGATGGATCCCAGACTAGTCAAGCTCAGTCTGGGGACTGCTCTCCCCCACAAAAGCATTGTTTTCCTCTGCACACCCCCAGCGGGTTTCTGCAGCCTCCTGACATGTGTTTTGTGTTAGCCTCCCTGAAGGTCAGGAGCTGCCTGGAAAGTATGTTATCAAATTCAGAGGGAGCATTTAATTTCCTAGTTAGATCTGGATCTTTTAAACTTCTAAGCTTGTCTCATTTCAAAGATGGGAACAGAAGAAAACATCTCTTATTATATTTGGAGAACATAATTAATGTATTTTGGCTTCACAAACCAGCTTTAATAGAGAATGTAAAAACTCAAAGGGTTCAAGGGGGTTAAAGTCCAGGGTGATGTTCTGCACCACGAGTCTGCTGTGGCGCAGAGGTGTCTTGAAACACACCCTCCTTGAGGACACATTGTCATGGAAATAAAACTGGGAAGTGAAACCGGGTTCATCGTGGGCGCAGTGGTGGAAGGTTTCCTGCAGGCACGATGGCACAGAGACTCCTTAGCCACATCAGCACTCTGTGCAACCGTGGGAGAGCTGGGAGTGGGAACAGTCAGCACACTGTGCTGCAAAATGTGGGTACTGGGTAACACTGGAAACCACAGCTCTGGGTCACTGTCAGTAAAATCCTCGCTGCCCCATTGCCTCGGGACTCCTCTTGGTTTGTGGCCCAAGCAGGAGGATGGAGGGTATGCCCACCTCTGGTGCTCCAGGCAGCTGTTGAGAAGTGGGACGATTCTAACGGTGTCCATATGAAAAACAAATGTTTCTCATTCACCGAGTTTCATCAGTCTTCGGGCTGTGTGGGAGATGGAAGGCACCAGAAGTGTAGCTCATGGTGCTTGCAAGAGTGGCCACTCTTTCAGGCTGATGGAAGCAGTGGAGGTTGTGACATCTTTGCCATTGAAGGTCAAGATGGAAATTCCAGCTCTTGGCACATTGACCATTATGAGCTTCATCCAGTGACTTCCTGCTCACTAAGCCAATGTGGCCAAGGCAGGAAACACATGTCAACGTGTTTTGACATTTTAAGCTCACACCCCACATTTAGTCACCGTCATACAGAATGGCATTTTCTTCATCCCTGTCACTAAACAAAACCACATCCTTTAAGATGCTGTTCCTTAAGTTTTCCAATCACAGTGGGTTAATAGGATGCATTATTTGCAAATAGCCTTTTCCCTTCCCTAGGACTGTAATTTCAGGGTCCACCTCTGGCCTGCCAGGGGCTGGAAGGGTTGTGCAGTCTTTCTAGCCTCCTATGACCTAGCTCTGATGCCTTTAAAAACGGAACCGTTTTATGGTCTGGAGAGAGATTTTCTCTAGAGTCATATCCTGTGCAGCATTCTGTGGTGTTCCAGGAGAACTGAGGGATGATATGTGTGCCATCAGATTGATTCTCTTGGCCCTCACAGTTCAAATTCAAGCCTGAGCACATTTACTAATAGCCAGCTGCTTTGGATTGCCTGAAATAGTGCCGTTTAGAAAAACATCGTTTATAGCTAATTTGGACACATGCATTGCCATGGAGGCACCAAACCTGCTGTGTGTGAGAGCCCAATCACCTGAATTAATTGTGAATAAAAGCCAGACACCCCATTTGATTTGCTTATGAAGTGGTGGTCCTGGGAGTCCCCACTCTGCAGCTTCCCCCCATAGCAGCAGCTGTGGATGTAGCTGAACCCATGGGCTCAAACCTGGAGCTTTCTGGCTGGGAAAAGAGAAAGGCTGTCATTGTGAAGCCGAGCAGAGCAAGGGATTTTAATCTCCATCAGATGTGGGCACAGAAGGAGGTCACCTCTGGAGATCTTGTAAACATAATCTCCTTTGTCCAGTAATGTTTGAATATGCAGGCTGAGTCCAAAGCAAACTGTGGGAGTGCAGAAGAGGCTGTAGAAGGATAACTTGTGATGTGCTGGGATATATGAGATGCCTAGTAAAACAAGGTGCTCCCGTGACTTTTGGCAAGGGATATAGCTTGGCAATCCACAGCCTCTGGTAATCTTGGCACAGTGGGAGAGGCAGGGGGATCCGCGGGTTGGTGTCGATGAAAGGAGCGTGTATATAATTTATCATGTCTGGGGTGCTTGAGGCTCTTTCCAATGGAAAAGCTGAGCTATAATTAGGCTGTTGATGAGCCTTGTATACAAACCCTTCAGCTCTATAAACTGTGCCTGCAGAGGTATCCCTTCTAGGGACTGGCCACGGAAGAATTCGAGCAGTCTCCAGCAGATGCCTCTCTAAAACCAGCTGCTCGGTGGACAGCCACTCCACTTCCTGTCATGGGCAGCCTCTCAGCCTGTTGACTTTCTCAGCCCTTCACTAGCTCAGTGGAGGCTGAGCCCAGACTGGATTGGTTTCTCCATCCCTTTCTGCTGTGAGCTGCCCTGAGCTACTCCCTAGGGGGGGACTCAGCTGGTCCCAGCAGCCTTCGTGGCTCTGGCTGGGACACAGAGATCTTTTTTGGACACAGGAAATAGTGCTTGTTGATATAAATTGTTTCAAGATTTTAAAGAGAAAGTCTTCAGTAAAACTGTTAAGAAGAAAGGGAAGGAAATACTTCATGAGGTATTTTGCGAGGCCTTTTGCTGCTAAACTCTGGGCTCAAAACCAGGAAGGAAGCACTACTCCATTCCCATCTTAATATCTCTTGATGTAGACAGAGAAAGAATATTTCATACTAAAGTAAGAAGGGGGAGCTGCCCATTTGTCTTGAGCAGCTATAGAGGGAAGCTGGAAGAGCAGTGAGTAGCTATTTTTTGCTGCTAAATGTTGATGCTAATTTGATATTTAGGTGTTTCCCATCAGCATCTGTTTGTTGCCCTGCCAAGTAAGGTCTCTCTGGCAGCTCTTCCTGCTGGGTGCTGGTCCCTCCCAACCACAGCACCCATCAGTGGCCCCGAATTCTGCTGACACCTCTCCCCTGCTCTCACCTTCAGGTCACGGGGAGTGTCACTGCGGGGAGTGCAAGTGCCACGCCGGGTACATCGGGGACAACTGCAACTGCTCCACAGGGATGGACAGCTGTGTTTCCAGCGATGGGCAGATGTGCAGCGGCCGGGGTGCCTGCGTCTGCGGGAAGTGTCAGTGCACCGAGCCGGGGGCTTTCGGAGAGACCTGTGAGAAGTGTCCCACCTGCCCAGGTGTCTGTAGCATTAAAAGGTACTCACAGGCAGTTCGGGAGGGATTTCTCACTGGTGGGAAGAGCAGCTCTTTGGTTCCTGGGAGACTTTTCAGCTAAGGAATTACTCCTGCTCTGTTAAATGTGTGATCACCACCAGGCAATCCTACTGCTTCTAGGAGCCCTTGCTAAGCAACCTGACAGTATCCCAGGTCTTGTTGTCCTAATGCTCATGGAGATTCATGTCCCTGTTCATTTCTGGAGCTCTGCAAGAAAGGCTGACAACCCCAGTTTGCTGTGCTCTGAGCTGCAGATGTCTGGGTGCAGAGAGCTGTGAGCTGCAGAGGCGGGGAGGACTGGAATCAGAATCACTGCCCCTGCTTCACAGTGATGAAGGTGCCCCAGGCTTTAGCCTCAGACTAGCACAGAGCATCTGGACTGCCTGCCTCAATCTCAGGCAGGTGCTGCAGTAGCTGACGTGCAGCTCCTGACATCCAAAGGGCAAACAGACCCCAAACCTACCAGCTGCTTTGTACCTTCCTTGAATCCTAGAATAAATCCATCCTTGCAATGGAGATGCTTGGCTCTGAAGCTGCTCCTTCCTTGTGGTGCAAATATGCAGCCTCCAGACCAGCACCCAAGGGCTGAATCCCTATGTTCATGCAGTTTCTGACATGTGCTCAATCCTCCCCTGTATGTGTGTTCCTGCAGGGATTGTATTGAATGCAAGCTGTTTAACTCAGGAAGACTAGCTGATAACCAAACCTGCCAAAAGCACTGCAAGGATGAGATCATCACCACTGTGGATGTTCTTGGTAAGTTGGCAGGAGCAGGACTGCTGGTGGGGGCTGGTGATTGTGGCATTAAACTCTTCTTAACCAGACTAAGACATATCTGTAAAGAAAGCTTCAGGAAACACCTGGTATTTAGAAATGTATGTGTGTAGGTAGCATGTATGTTTGTATGCATGTAATGTTCTCTCTGGGCTATAATCCATACTGAAGTAAAAAACTTTGATTTTAAATAATATTCTTACCACATCTAACCACTATTGTCAGTGCAGGGAGCAAAGATGAGGTCACATGAGACAGATGAGATGAGTTGTGAGAGAGTGCAAAAGGACAAAGTATCACCCCAAAAAAAGGCCTTTTCCAATCTTCTGAGGTTTAATCTTAGAAGAAGTGCTTGCTTCTTGTAAGAGAAAGCAAAGCTGTTTTGAAAATGAGTCCTGCTTTGGTGGAACTACAAGTCCCCCTAGCAATCTGCCCTTGTGTCCTCTTCTAGGGGTCACCCCACATCTGCATCTCTCAGCAGATTAATTTCTCCCAGCTCTTTTCAAGATATGTTCTGGGAGTCCCTAGTTGCTATTTAGGGGAGTAGAGGGGATCCAAACTTGTGACAGATTTAATAACAATCCTGATCTTGGCCTTAGCAATATCTCTTGGAGAGAGGGATGTAGATCAAACAGGAATAAGTTAGTGCCTGCAGTAATGCCTGCATCTGCCATTTCCTCCTCTTCCTTAGTTTATAGAGGTGGGAGTCCCACACTTTGATCAGCCTTTCACTCACTTCCTCCTAAGCTGTCTGCAGGTGATGTTTTTCCCATTGACTCCTCTCACATTCAGTGTCCAACTTTTAAATTATGACCATTTCAGTTTCCTACCCTTCCCTTTGGGACACTTGCTCTCATTCTCTCCTTTCACCCTGCAGTTTAGCAAGGAGTGCACCTGCACCAGCACCCTATGAGAGGTTTGGAAGTTCAAAACATGCAAAGCTCCTTTCTAATGCCTGTCTGGCCAGCAAATACTGGGAATCAAAGCTCATCCCTCCTGTCTAGTTAGTGTACTATGCCAAAGTCAGCTTTTTTCTGCCTACTCCCTGAAGGGTGAGGCTGGGCTGTAGTTTTTCAGCCCCCTGCATGGCTTTCAGAAAAAAAACAAACAGATTTCTGCTTTAAGACATTTTTGGGAATTACTGTTACGCTTCTGCTGAATTCTTGCAGTCAGATTGCATATAGTTGTGAGATCTTGGGAGCTCAAGGCACTTTGTGGCTTGGAGATCTGGGCTGCTAGAGAAAGAGGTAAACCAAAGTATTCCTAAAGAAAGTTTTTGTGAACTATGGGCTCCTTCACAGGCAGACTTGGCCAAATCCTGTTTTTCACGTGCTTTTGTATAATTTAGCACATATTACTGAAAGGCAGAATGCTGTTATTTGTCACAGAATACATAGGTCTGTTCCTGGCAGAGGAGGATGGGACCTTCTTAAATATCAGTTTGCAATGAACACAGCCTTGAACATCCCAGCTGCCTTTTGGCTCTGGATATGATGCAGTCAGGCCTTGAAAACTTTGTAGAGCAGAGGCCTCTGTCACTGTACTCATGGGCCAGAATGCTGCCTCACAGGAGGCTTGCATGACTTGCTTGGCACTCTGCAGGATCTCCTTTGCTTCTGCAGTGTTACTTTTGCATTCCTGACAGTTCCAGAGAGGAGCTTTCAGCACAAGAGGAGCATGACAGGTCCTGCTCCGAGCCAAACCTGGCAGCAGCACACATCAGTGGACCTGAAAACTCAGTGGAGCCTGCACAGCTCTCTCTGTTGACATGTGAGCTCTGAAACCTAATGAAGATCCACAGAAATCATTACTATTGATACTTTAATCACTGTATCTTTTACCAAAATAATGTTGCAAGGAGGGGAGTGATAGCAGCTAGACCTACAGGGTCTAAGATTTGCTGCTCAACTCAAAAGGGCATTAGTCGAGAAACACTGAAGTATTATCTATGTTAATCTAATTAGTACTTTGCTTTGTAACAATCAGCACTTTTCCAGCCCATGTTTTGCTACCACTGTGTAGATAGGACAGGTTTTTTTGTCCCAGGGTAGGAACAGCTGAGGTTTGTCCACATCAGGAATGTGTCAGGACTCACCAGAGGGGCAGCTGCATCTGAGCTCAGCTGTTGAAATGGAGGGTATTAATCTTTTGACTGGATGCAGGTCAAAGGCATTGAAAGGAAAAACAAACAGACAGGAGAGAGCTCAGGGTTGGCATAGCAGTGGTCATTAATGCAGTCATTTTTCAGCATGACAGACAGGCATGGGTATGAGAGCTGTGGAAAGCTCTTTCCAGGTGCCTTAGACAAGGTCATGCATGTCTTTGCAAGCCAGCAGCACTGGGTCTCCAAATTCCTCTCCCATGAAACTCTCAGCCCTTGCAGGCTTGCAGACCTGTGCTCCTGTCACACCCAGGGGTGCTTCCCCTCCTTCCTCCAGGCACTGTCCCTGCAACAGTGGCATCCAATGAGCTGTGGCTGTGCAGGGCAGTGGCTCCACTTAAATCTCTCCTTAACATACATCTACAAACCTCAGGTGATGGCTTTGCTCAATCTTAAGTTGCTTGTGTGAAGCAGCCTTCCTCGGGCAGCTCCTTGCAGTGACCAGGCTCTGTCTGGTGCTATGGTGTGTCAGACACAAACACACAGTGCCTGCATGGCCCTGGCAATTAAGTCCTCTCATTTTTTGAAACTCCCACATCTACACATCATCCTTGAAATCAGCTCCCCAACTTCCCCCTCCCTTCCCTCCCCTCCCCCCCTCCCATCTTTCTTTTCTATCTCACTCTTTAAAAATAAACTTCTCAGCCATTTCCGGAGCTGGAGCCATTTGGTACAGCTGGAGCATGAGCTGGCCATGGGCTGCTGCTGCTGCTGGCCCTGTCTGAATCAGTGCCCCTTGTTTTCCCTTTACCTTCCACCCTTCAGAAAATTTAGCAAATAAGGAAGAAAATGGCATTTATTGCCATTGCAGACTTGCATGAAGGAAGGCTGTGCATGTGTGAGGTTGATTGTTTGCTATGCAATGTTTTCCCAAGTGTCACATTTTCTCAAGCAGTAAATCTGGACACTGCTCTGTTAGAATTTGTATGAGCTGTGATCAAACTGTGCTGCTTTCCAGGCTTACTCCCCGTGCCTCTGCTCCAGGCATCCCTGGAAAGCTTTGCTTATCTTGCAGGGGAGAGCTGTGCTAATTCCTAATAATAAACCTGCCGACTAAGTCAACCAAATGCTGTACTGCAGCTTTAGACATAGCCTAAGAAACAGGGTGACTAGTTCAGCGTCAGGGAACCCCTACTATTGCAAGTTGTTAGGGGAGAATTATGTTAAAAAACAGAGGATGGTGGAAGCATTTCTTTGAAAAATTAGGGTATAAAAGTCCTGCAGTGTTTAGGATTTTTTTTAAATTATTATTATTGTATAGAAACTTATACAAAATCCTGTGATTCTTGCATCTGGTTCCAGAAACGGATGACCCCAACGCCATCCTCTGCGCCTACCCAGTGAACAACTGTGTCATGAAGTTCACCTACTTGGAGCTTCCCAGTGGGAAATCCAACCTCACCGTCCTCAAGGAGCCAGGTTGGCCCGCCCTTGGGTTTGTTTTTTGGCAGCACTGGCAGCCTCAGGAAAGGTGATGGGCTGCTGGGAAGCCTGGTGGGTTGCAGGAAGGCTGGCTGCATGTGTGAGCAGATAAATCAGGGTTATTTAAGCAGAAGTGTTTTATGGCAATGAAACCCAGCTCCAAATGCTCCCAACTTAGTAAAAAATAATGGTGAGAGTAAACTTTGCCCCTGAGCCATCAGCATTGCCAGCAAGTGGCTGAAGAGCTTTTGGAAGCTGAATGAAATGGAGCCTATTTAAGCAGCAAGAAGCATGCTTGATTTGGAGATAAATCCCCTGGGAGCAAAAGCATCAGAAAGGGGGCACCTGGTGTGGCTGCTGGTTAAGTCAGGATGTTGGGAAAGCCCTGCACCACCTAAGAGTTTCCACATTGCCAAAGAGCTCTGATCTAGGCTCTTTGGGTGTAAGGGCTGGGTGTCCCTACTTCCCTCTCCAGGTGTACGGACAGCTGTGCTTCCCAGCATTATTTTAATCACATGCGATGCAATTGCTCACAGAAAACCCCTGTGGTGTTGCAGGACAAGCTGGCGAGCATCCAGCGGTAGCTTCTTGTGATTTGCTCTGGTCCTCTGAGGCATGGGCCAATGCGGGAAAGACTGAGATGCCTTATGTTCTATTTCAGTTGTGCTGCAGCTTGCACTTAATTAAAAGACCAGTTGATTAGCTGACAGTTAATGTCCTTATTTAAAGTCCTTAGTGATCACCTGTCACTGTGTGGGAGAAGCTGAGCTGGTTTTTGCCAGAGGCACCTTAATGCTCTGTGTCCCACATGGGTCACCTGGCATTAAAACCCTGCATCACTGTTGGACAGTGGCACTGCAGCCCTGCTACGTGACATCCCAGCTCTAGTGACATCCATGAGAGGTGTCCCTTTGACCTGCCTGCGGCCAGGAATTTATTTATTTAAAAATAAAAAAGAAATCAGTTTGACTTCAGAGGGGACTTTTTTTGTTGTTTTTTTTTTTAATTTAGCCACACTGCTCGCACTGCCTGAGGTCACTTGCTCGGTGGCTGCAGTCCCAGTTATTACATCCCGCTATCCTGATCCGGGGTACACTCACACCGGAGCTAATTAGCTTTTCTCCCTCGTTGCCAGCCTGCAGCTCAGCCCCCAGCGCCGTGACCATCGTGCTGGCAGTGATTGGCAGCGTGGTGCTGATTGGCATCATCCTGCTGGCGCTCTGGAAGCTGCTCGTCACCATTCACGACAGGCGGGAGTTCGACCGCTTCCAGAGCGAACGTTCCCGTGCCAGATACGAAATGGTGAGCCTGGCGTGGGGGTGCTGCTGCTGGGAGGGGGCTATTGGGATGCCCTGGCAGCAAACAGCTCTGCGGTGATGGAGAAGGGTGGCAGGCACAAGGGATGCAGGTGTCCATGCCCTTGCACTGCCTTCTCCTTGGCAAGTTGTAAATACTTGGCAAAGCTATATCTAGCTTTGGTTTCATCATCTGTTTCCAAGCTGAGCTGGGGGCTGAAGGAGGTGGAGGAGACTGTGGTGGCAGCCACATTGGTCAGGTCTGTGAGGGAGCCCTGCTGGGAGGCTGTGGGTGGGGGTGCTCAGCACTGGAAGGCAGTGCCTCTGCCTGCAGTCAGGATGGAAGGGGGTCTGGTGGAACAGCTCTGGATACACAACACTGCTTTGGGATCCGAACCTTCAGTTCACTCACACACAGTGCTGTCACCACGTGAATTGGTATGTTTTTACCATGACACGGACTTTGCTCCTCATTTTTGTTCTTCTTGTCTGCTCCTCTCTCCAAAGGCATCCAATCCTCTCTACCGAAAGCCTATCTCCACGCATAACGTAGAGTTCACGTTCAACAAGCTCAACAAGTCTTACAACGGTACAGTTGACTGAAGGGGCCTCAGTGCCTGGCACTGCCGTGGACAATTGCTTGAATGGCTGGGCTGCTTCCCCACTTGAAGACAGGATTCTCTTCAGGAGCGAGAATCCCTTCCGACGGGACTGGTCGATGACCAAAGCCTGTTATTTGCACAGTAAGGAGAGAGGTCTGGTTCATTCTGGAGGCACAGACGTGAGGGCAGGGTCCCTGCCTGTGTTGATGGACTCTGAGCCCTGTGCATCTCCATACCCCAGCTTTCCAGATGTATTAAACCTGCCCACTAAGTGAACCAAGTGCCATATTGCAGCTTTAGACATATCCCGTTAGAAAAGGTGACTAGGTCAAAAATCAGGGGAACCAACTCCATCACAAGTTATTAGGGGGGAATTAGCTTGAAAACAGGGTCTTGGAACCACATGTGTAAGAAATTAGGATAAAAAAGCTCTGCAGTCTTTAGGAATTTTTTTTATATAAACCCCAAAATAAAACAGTTGTGCATATATGATGTTGTGAGTAGAGTTGATTGTTTCTTTGGTGAACCCCCCACCAAAACTGGGGCTTACTCTTCCTGCCAGCAGCAGTGGTGCTGCCTGATGGATTTATTAATAGAGCCTTATCAGTCAAAGCATGGCCATAAAACATGGAGCTGGAGCTGTAGGGACTGCCACAGAAGTTGTGTTGATTTAATATACTGGTGTTGACCCAGGGCAGGGAGTGCCTCAGGGAGCTCCTGCTCTGAGCCAATGGTGTTAAACAGATTGGAAACTAGTGGGAGCCCAAGGAAAAGGGAGCTTAGTCTGAGGAAATGAATATAAACACCCATTCCTTATGGTGTGCGAGTAGGTGTCCAGCCGAGGTGGCTACAGGAGGGCAGCTGGGAGCACAGCAGCTCATCCAGACTGCTGACTTTACCAGAGGACTGTCACTGTGGGGTCCAGTGGAGCCCAGCTGGAAAAGCAGGGGAGCCGTGAGCTTTTGGCTGGAAAGGGAGCTGGATAAAGACCAATGATGTTGCTTCACAACATATATTTTGCTTTGGGGTTTTTTTTTGGGGTTTTTTTGGGTTTTTTTGTTGGTTTTTTTTTTTTGGTTGTTGTTGTTTGTTGTGTTTTTTTGTTTTTTTTAATTTTTTCCCCCCAGACTATTCCCCCAGCCCTGTCTGTTTTCCTCTGGAGCTGGGGTTTGGGTTACCCTGCTGACAGCTGCAGCTTTAAACCCACACAGACGGGGCTGCAGCCGCCACAGGAGAGAGAAGCTGGAGCAATTGCTACTGCCTGGATTCTTTTTTTTTAATTTCTTTTTTTTCTTGCGTCTTCACTTTGAACAGATCATGCAATAGTCAGCTGAAGGAATCTTGCCAGGGAAAAGCAAAAACAAATGGTGTTCATTGTTTTGACTTGCTCTTGTAATTGGAAAAGGGCCACGGGCCCATCCTTCCGGATTTTTTTTTTATGTGTTTTTGCCTCTATAAACAGAAGCTCTTATTTTTTCAGTAAAAACAGCTCTCCTTCAAGAACTTTATACCCCCCTCTCTCCTCCTACAAGCAGCACTGAAGAAATGCAGCAGACCATACTAAAAATATCTCAGAACTATAATTTTTAGGAGGGCAGTAAGTGGCACATTGGTGGCATTGGTGCTGATCAGGTGGGGTAAAAAATTCAAAACCTCAAGCACATGAAATCTGTACTGTCTTCCCACTTGATTCCACTAAATCTTCCCTAGCAGGAGATGAGGGTTTATACATCCATCCTGAAAACAAGTGCAGGCTCTGGTTAAATGCTGCCTTCATGTAGCCCACCATGGGTGGGCTGGAGGCTGTGCTGCCTCCTCCCTGCAGCAGCATGAGCAGCAGGACAGGCCTGAGTACTGCACAGGGACAGCTCTTCAGAGCTGCTGCATCTCCTACATAATAATGAAGTCCAGACTAAAGTTTGCGGGCCGAGAAATTGCATTTTGAATACCAGGGACTAACCCTGCCGCCTGGGAAGGGGCAAATTTGGGGTTTGTGATCATCCCACTTCCACGTGGCAAGACAGATTTCATCACTGACACAAAAGAAAAAAATAGCAGTCAGAAAATAATCATGACAAGGAGACAGAGCAAATTTTAGCTTGGTTCACGTGGCTGCCTCACGCAAGTCATACTGCCCCAGGCACAGAAAGGGGGAGCAGGAAGGAAAGCGAGGGGAAGGGAGGGCAGGAATGCTTTAAACCAGCTTTGTCACCCAAAGTGGCAAATGCTGTGAATACGGTTATGCTTCAGCTAATCAGTGAGGGAGCAAGCAGTTTAAAAACAAATCCACCCCTTTGCGCTCTGAAAGGAGAGGCACAGGCAGTGCCCCCCTGCCACCCTTTCCCTTGCACTCTTGCAGATTACCTTTGTGCTGTGGCATTTCCCACAACACTGGGTTAGGGCTGAGAGGCTGGGCAATCCAGGCAGTTGTAGGGAGCCAAGATTTGACTCATTGCTAAGGGTGGTTTGGGCAGGGAGAGTGGAAAAAGCAGAGAAAAGGCTTGGGGGCCAGACTGCAAGTGCCCTCCTTCCCCTGCACAGAGAGACGACTCAGCTGTAAAGCAGACTGGTCTGCAGAGTAGGCAGGGAGCAATGTGAGACCAAATAAGCAAGGGAAGGATGCCACAGACCAGGCTACTAAGCCAGTGTACATAAAAAAGGAATAGGGTTGATGCCTGTGATGGTGCACCAGGCAGTGCAGAGCAGCTCCCCAAATTCAGCTTCTCCACAAAGGTAATGTCTTAAAAAGAAGTAAGGAATCACTGCTAAGGCTTTGTGTTACTGGATAAGCAGATCTGCCTTCCCCCTTGCAAGAGTAGTGCCAAGCACAGTCATGGGAGTGGTGTATTTTAGTCAGCAGCAGTTTATTTGTGTCTGTAAATACATGCAGCCTGACCACAGCTAGCATTCCTGAATGAGAGCTCCAGCAGAAGGCATCAACGGGTCAAATGTGATGGAAAAATGTCAGTACTTGTCTAGCCAAGTTGGAATCCGGATGCCCTTGCAACATCATCTCCTCCTGTTTCCCCAGCCACAGCTGATGCCTGCTGCTGCTGCTGCAGGGTTGCTGGGGCTCACCAGTGCCTTTTCCCTGTGCTGCTGGTCTGGAAGAGCACAGCACCGTTCCTTGGGGCAAGTCAAGGCCAGTGGCAGCATTATTTGTTTTGTTAATTGTGGAGACGCAGTGAAACCCTTCCCTGTTATGCAAGCCTGAGTGAGGCATGCCTGCTTGCATCATCATTGCCCTTTACAGTGGACTAAGAAGGTGCTCAGCAGCTGAAGGCAAAGCCCAGGCTCTGAAAGATGAATGCTCCACACTCTTGAACTTATTTAACCTTATGTTTCTCCAGCCAAGTGGAAAGCCAAGGAGCTCCAGTGTTGAGAAAAGGATCACTAAGCTGCCTGCAGGAAATGCCACGGTGAGGTAACTTGCTGCATCTGCAGCCCAGCAGCATATCCCAGCACCATCTCTATGCCTGAACACACCAACTGCAATTGACTGCTCTTCTCCTCTCCACCACCAGCCTGCAAAGGTCAAAACTATACAGCAGAGAGACGGGTGTTTATTTCATCCTGTCCTTTTCTGTGTGCCCACTAGTTTATGCTGGTGTCCACTGGATGCAGCTCATCAGAAACTTGTCCATTCAGCTGCCACAACCCAGGATCACCCAATATGTATGTGGGGAAAAGTTGCAACCATGGGTTTGCAGGACCCTGTCATGGACAAGGACATGGAGACTTTATTTCCTAAGTTACTTTACTGCATTTTAATACAAGTCACCACTATCAAGGCAAGCATACTGATGATTAGCAAAACAAGTATATTTATGCTGCAAATAACTACTATAAGGCTGTAGTGGTTTAACCCCACAGCTGAAAACTCATCCCCACACAGCCACTCTCTCACTCTGCCATGGTAGGATAGAGAACTGGAAGAATAAAAAAGTGAGAAAGTATGAGTTGAGATAAAAGCAGTTCAGTAAGTAAAGCCACAGCTGCACACAAGCAAAGCAAAACAAGGAATTAATTCCTTCAGAGTCTAACTGACAGGTGTTCAGCCAGTCCCAGGAAAACAGAGCTCCTTCACACCTAACTCTGACTTGGGAAGACAAACACCATGACTCTGAACATACCCCCTTCCTTCTTCTTCCCCCAGCTCTGTGTGCTGAGCATGACGCCATATGCTCCAGGATATCCCTGTGGTCAGTGGGGTCAGCTGTCCAGGCTGTGTCCCCTCCCAACCCCTTGTGCACCCCCAGCCTCCTTGCTGGTGGGGTGGGGGGAGAAGCAGAAAAGGCCTTGAATCTGTGTACGCTCTGTTCAGCTGTAACTAAAATGTCTCTGTATTATCAACAATGTTTCCAGCAAAAATCAAACTTGTGCTAGCTGCTCTGAAAAAAAAAATTAACTCTATCCTAGCCAAAACCAGCTCAAGCAAACATATATTTCAACAGCAGCAGAAATCAGTATTAGCAGTAATGAATATTAGTAGTGAGTCTATATTTCAATTTTACAAGTCACCATAAAATTACCGCTAGTAAAGCAGCAAAAATGCTTACCAGTAATTATTATTTAGGACAAGAGGAAATGGCTTCAAGTTGCACCAGGGCATATTTAGATTGGATATTAGGAAAAAATTCTTCCCTGAAAAGGTTGTCAAGTATTGGAACAGGATGCCGAGGGAAAGAGTGGAGTCAACAGACCTGCAGGTGTTTAAAAGGCAAGTAGATGGAGTGCTTTGGGATGTGGTTTAGTGGTGGACTTGTCACTGCTGGGCTGATACTGGGATTTGATGATCAAAAGGGTTTTCTCCCACTTAAATCATTCTATGGTTTTATGATTCCAATGAAACCCTTTCTTTCTTGGAGTGAAGAGGTCATGGTAAATTTTGGAGGTATTTGAACAACAGACAGTGTGCTCAGAAAAGCAGCAACCCTCCTTTTGTGCGTTCAGTTCCTAGGATTATAGGATGGCAGCACAGGCTACAGATATATACGCAATGATCCTGCAAGTCATTTCCAACCTAAGTGATTCTATGATTATATGCATGCCTGTATATATGAATGTGTGCATATATATGTGTGTGTATGTGCACACACATACATAAAATGTTTTGTAAATGATTGCTTTTCAAGCGCTTGTCAAACCCATCCCAGGAGTGGGGCCAGCTGACAGTGGGCAAAGTCTCACTTGGACAAGGTTTTAGGGCAGACTGAGGTGGAGTTCATGTTCCCTTAGCAGCTCTCACAGAGCTGTGCTTTGCAGTGGGAGCTGGAAAGGTGTTGGTAGCACACCAGTGCTTTGGCTACTGCTGAGCAGACCTGTCCCTCTGCCATCCCCCCACCAAGGGGCTGGGAGCGGGCAAGGTGCTGGGAGGGGACACAAGCAGGCCAGCTGACCCAAATTAACCAAAGGCATCTTCCATACCGTATGATGTCAGCTCAGATATGAAAGCTAAGGGAGGGAGGAGGAGGCATTGCCTTCTGGAGCAAGCCCTGTGCACGCTGAAGCCCTGCTTCCCGGGAAGGGCCCGCACATCGCTCGCTGATGGGAAGTAGAGATTGACTTTTCCCTTTGCTTTATGTGCGCTCAAACTTTCAGTTGTCTTTTCTATGCTTTAGTAAACTGCCTTATCTCAACCTATGAGATAAAACCTATGTTTTCCATCTTATTCTCTCCCATGTCCTGTTGGGAAGAGGAGCAATAAAGCACCTCAACTGGTGCCTGGTGCCTGGCCAAGGTCAACACACTACATTCTTTTTTGTGCTCGAACGTGGGGTGAGATAAAGGCAGTTATATATGTCTATATCTATAGAGCATGCTGTAGTAAAATGTAAATCATAGTTTTAGAGTAGCAAGCTTTCCTCCAGGACACAGAGTCTGTCAGCCATACCGCTTATCTCTTCATTTTGCTGAGTTTGGGAACATGTTAACAAAAACAATGGCTCTGTGCTTTGCTCTTACAGTGATGGCCTTGTTATGTGGGGGGGGCTATCTTCTGGGGATGGTGACTGATGTGAATGCTTTTATAATGCAGGCTCCCATGGTCTTTGCTCAGCCTTATGTAAGCCATTTAATACTTTTAATAATATTAGCTAATACTGTTGGCATGCTATGGAGTTCATGGAATCTGGCATCATCCTGGGGTAGGAGAAAACAAACTTTAGGTGAGGAGATATTGAAAGATGCCCTGAGGCATCCAGTTCCTGGGTGGCAAGGTGCATGGAAGGATTTGGGCAGGTTCCTAGGGCGGTTATCACCTCCCATTGCCTGGGACTTTACACCTGAACAGGCAATCGACCCTGACAAACTGACCCATCAGCTGATGGAGGGGTGCCTTGCCCACCCCACTGAACACCAGCAGCTTCTCGCCCTGTACTGGGGCCTGGCCTGTGCCTACCGAGCCACTGTTCAGTACTCTCAGATGACTGTAGCTGAGGCAGGAACCCAAACCACATTTGAGGACACTGTGGCTGAGTCAGGGACTCAAACCACAGCCGCTCCAGTAATAGCCCCAGAAGTGAAAGCAAGAAAATGGGCAAGGCAAGTTACACACCCTTACCATCGATTAGCAAGGGAGGAAGATGAGGAAGAAGAAGAAGAAGGGGAAGTATGAGAAGGAAAGGAGGGGTTAGATCAAGAGGCTGGTCCTTCAACAAAAAAATCAAAAGGAGTGAGGCAAATCAAACAGGAGACTGAAGTCACTCGGTCCCTGACCTCATCAGAACTTCGAGACTTGCGAAAAGATTACAGCCGCCAGCCAGGTGAGCCGATCTCTGCCTGGCTGCTTCGGTGCTGGGATAATGGGGCCAGCAGACTGCAGTTAGAAGGGCATGAAGCCCAACAGCTGGGATCCCTTGCTAAAGATCGGGAAATTGAAAGAGGAATTGGAAAAGAAGGAGCAATTTGCAACCTCTGGAGACGGCTCCTCTCAAGTGTGAGGGCAAGATACCCATTTAAGGAAGATCTTGTGAACTCCCCAGGGAAGTGGACCACTGCAGATGAAGGTATCCAATACTTGAGAGAATTAGCAGTGTTGGAAATCGTCTATAGTGGTCTAAAAAGTGACAGGATCCCTGAAGACCCAGAGGATGCCCCTTGCACAATGGCTATGTGGAGGAAGGTGGTTCAAAGTGCCCCCACATCATATTCCAGCAGCTTGGTGTCACTGTACCACCCGCAAATGGACACACCAACCGTAGAGATGGCGTCCTCCTGGCTCCGAAATGTGGAAGAAACTCTGGGCACTTCCTCATCCCTACAAGCCAGCAGCCCAGCTTTTAGGGGCAGCCCAAGGGATCGGTCCTCTCCTTCCCCGGTCAGAGGGAAGGGAAGCCCCAAGCGCAGGCCCCGGGGTGAGCTCTGGTTCTTTCTGCGTGACCAGGGCGAGGACATGAGGAAGTGGGTAGGTGAACCCACCTTTAAGCTGGAAGCCCGTGTCCGTGAACTGAGGGGGAAGAAAGCTGTTAAAGGGTCACCCAAGAAGACTGCCAGTGCAGTTGCCACAGAGAGACAAGAAGGCAATCAGCAATTTCTCAGATATAAAAGAACTAAAATCACTTCTTTTCACCCTGATGAGGGGACTTCTGATCTGGCATCACAAAGGTCAGACAGCGAATACTCTGACCAGGAATAGGGGGTCCCTGCCTCCAGCCAGGAGGAGGAAAGGGATGACCAGGCATACTGGACTGTGTTGGTTTGATGGCCTGGCACATCAGATCCCCAGAAGTGTAAAGCTTTAGTAGATACCAGCGCACACTGTACATTGATGCCATCAGTGCACAGGAGGGCAGAGCCCATCTGGATCTTTGGAGTGACAGCAGGATGCCAGGAGTTTTCTGTGTTAAAGGCCAAGGTGAGCTTAACAGGGAACAAGTGGGAAAAGCACCCGACTTTGCCTGGCTCAGAGGCTCCTTGTATCCTTGACATCAATTAGATACTTCAAGGATCCAAAAGGATATAATAGGCTTTTACTGTAGCAACAATGAATGCTGAGATCAGTTATCCACCCTGCCTAGCCTCTCAGAAGTTCCCTTCATGGTAGGAATGCTGCAGGTGGAATGAAGACCAGCAAGTACCAGTTGCGACCAGGAGTAGCAGTATGTCACCAACCAAGACTCTGTAACCCCCATCCGTTAGTCCTTGAAGAGCCAAGGAGTGATCAGCAGGACCTACTCACCCTTTAGCAGCCCCATATGGCCGGTGTCAAAGTCTGATGGGGAATGGAGGCTGACAGGGGACTATGGGGGCCCGAAATGAAATCACAGCCTGTGGGTGCTGCTCACAGACATGCTGGAACTTCAATATGAGCTGGAGTCAAAGGCAGCCAAGTGGTGCCACAGGTTATACGCAAATGGGAAACGTGCTGCAATCAAGTGAGCCACACAAATGGAGTGTCCTTGGAAGAGGGGGCAGTGGCTAGGGTTCCAGTGTGGTGAGGCCTGGCAAACTGACTGTATTGAGCCATTGCCATGAACGCGCCGAGGCAAAGAGCATCCTCCTCACCATGGCAGAGGCAACAACTGGCTGGCTGGAAACATGCCCTGTGAAACATGGCCACTCCTTGAGAGACCTTGAGATCCCAGGCCTTGAGGGACAAGTTTTGTTGGTGGCATGGTACTACAGAGAGAATTGGATCAGACAATGGGGCTCACTTTAACCTCATAAACTCTTGAGCAAAGAAACATGGCATTGAGTGCATATATTACAACCCTTATTACTCACATGCCTCTGGGAAGATTGAAAGCTATAATGGAATGCTGAAAACTATGTGTAGAGTGTAAGGTAATGGGGCATGGAAGCACTGGGTTGCAAATTTAGCAGAAGCCATTTGGCTAGTCAACACCATGGGATCTGGTAACCGCTCTGGTCCTGCTCAGCTGAACCTTTACAAACTGTGGGAGGAGATCCCATCTATCTTTGCACACACAGAGAAGTGGGAAAGTCAGTGTGGATTTCTCCTCCCATGGGAAAAGGCAAGCCCATTCATGGGACTGTCTTTGCCCAAGGACTTGGGGGTACTTGGTAGGTGATGAAGGAGGATGGGGAAACCCAGTGTGTATCTCAAGGAGATTTAACCTTGGGAGAAAAATAATCTGTGGTGTGAGTTGTATGTTGCAGGAAGTAGCAGAAATTACGTGAACTGATGAAGAATGAATTTTGCAAGGAGCAAGGAGAATGCAATGACAACCTGAGCCAGACCAGTGTCAGTGCCCCAAGAATCAAGTGTGCTACTTCTCCTGTCCTAACCACTCATCCAGATGGAATGGAGTCCAAGTCGTGGATCAGGAGGGGTGGAGGAAGCCCATGAAATGGGAAAATAATATCTGTCATTGAAAGGAAAGGGGATAGTGGTTAATGAAAATGTATGATTGATATGGAGATGGTTTAAGGATGTAGTTTAAGTTGTATGTATGGGTAAGAAGGCATTCCAGTAAAGAGAAATAAATACAGTGGAACGGTTGGAAGATATATAAATTATGTGGGGATCTGAGTATGACACAAATGGTATGGAATAAGGGGTTAACAGAGTACTAGATTAGGACAGACTGAGGTGGAGATCATGTTCCCTTAGCAGCTCTCACAGAGCTGTGCTTTGCAGTGGGAGCTGGAAAGGTGTTGGTAGCACACCAGTGCTTTGGCTACTGCTGAGCAGACCTGTCCCTCTGCCATCCCCCCACCAAGGGGCTGGGAGCGGGCAAGGTGCTGGGAGGGGACACAAGCAGGCCAGCTGACCCAAATTAACCAAAGGCATCTTCCATACCGTATGATGTCAGCTCAGATATGAAAGCTAAGGGAGGGAGGAGGAGGCATTGCCTTCTGGAGCAAGCCCTGTGCACGCTGAAGCCCTGCTTCCTGGGAAGGGCCCGCACATCGCTCGCTGATGGGAAGTAGAGATTGACTTTTCCCTTTGCTTTATGTGCGCTCAAACTTTCAGTTGTTGTTTTTATGCTTTAGTAAACTGCCTTATCTCAACCTATGAGTTGTTTTCCATCTTATTCTCTCCCATGTCCTGCTGGGAAGAGGAGAAATAGAGTGGCTTGGTGAGCACCTAGCACCCAGCCAAGGTCAAGCATCACAGAACCTGGAGTGAGCCTGGCATCCCCAGTGAGGGTCTGCCCTGACAAGGAAATACCACGGGGAACAAGGATTTGTGCACACTGGGATGCATCAGAGAAAGAGGCTCCATTTGAGGGTAAAAAGTAAATTCTTTTTATGCACAGAGACATAATCAGACATAGGACACCAGCACTTGGAGCAGCCAATAGATGCTGCTGACTTCTGTTTTCATCTGGCATAGTCAATAAATGATGATGTAAATGGGACAGAACACAAGCTTGTATTGATTCTGGAAACCTCATGGGTCTGTTAGTACAGGTTTAAATACTCTGCCTTGATTATCTACAGGTAATGGTTGTGTTGAAAGTTAAACGTCAGAACTTGAGATGGGAATGCCTAAGGAACAAGATGTGCTGTGGTACAAGTGTCTCTGTGGTGGCAATCTCCACAAAAACAGAACCATCCAGGAGTTAAAAAGCTGGCCATCAGCTTCACCAGGGTCATTGTCATGTTTGTAGAATGAATTAGAAAAAACATAGATTAGAAAAAAATTACCATTTTATTATAATCAGAGTGCCCAAAAGGGGTTATGATCTATACAGCAAATTGTGTTGCTCGGGTCATACATGCCCCAGTTTTCATTAGTACTAAGCCAACTCTGTAGATAACAGCATGTAGAATTAGGACCAGTGAGATTACAGTATCTTTGACAAATCATGTTATTAACATTCCATGTAAGATACCAGAGTCCATTAAAACCTCTTTTGTTTGTAATTGCTGATTCATTATTGCAGGTCCATGAGGTTTCCAGAATCAATACAAGCTTGTGCTCTGTCCCATTTACAGCAAAACCATGCTTAGGTGTCATTGTAATTACAGTTGCTTGTCTTCCTCACCCAAATTTAATGTGTCCTAGGCCATTATAATGGACTTTGGGGCCTCAACATATGAATATGCTTTAAAGATGGTTGTTAATGATTTGGTGCATTGGGGAGTAAGGATGCCAAATTAGGTTGGCACTAAGATGCTTCAGAGAGAGTTTCTGCTGAGCCTCAAAATTTGGCATCTAATGATCAAGGGTGGTATAAGCAATGCCAACAGTCCAATGTGTTGCCTGCTCGAGAAATTATATTAGTAAACTGTACAATGTGATCATGCTTGAAATAATGAACAATCAATAATTTAATGACAAGGTATGGTGTGCATAATATAAGTTATAAAAAGGATAGATGTTCATGATGTTGTTTCACTTCAAGCCAACTTGCCAAATCAGTATGACATCTGGAGGAAGCCCATGGACCCTGAGAGTAGTTAAAGGACAGGGGACAGTAGTTAATGAGAATGTGCAAATCTCTGTGTCGGTTGTGAAGGTGGTTTAACTGTGTTAGTTTGAGTTGCAAGCATTGGTAAGAAGGGATTTCAGTAATGAGAACTAAACCCCTATCAGTCATACACTGTGTGAAGTGCTGGGCCCCACAATTTCAGAAGGATGTTAAGGTCTTCTAATGCATCCAGAAGACTCCAAGTTTATCTAATTTAGAGAAAGGAGGCTGAGGCAAGACCTCATTGTGCTCTGCAGCTTCCTGGGGAGGGGAGGTGGCTCCTTCCCTGCCTGCAGTGCGCTGGTGCCAGCCCCATCATGCCTATCCCACAGGCTTTGCAAGATAATCACGGGCATCTCCTTTAGCCAGCCTTCTGTGAGTCCTGTTCCTTGCAGGAGATCCTGTAAGTGTCTCCATTCCAGATCATGTTCCTCTTTGCAGAGGGCCACTTTGTGTCAGATCTATTAATTTCAGCATTTCAAACATTGTGTCCCTTATTACTCTGAGCTCCCTTAGGCCTCTGGATGACCCTGACCTGACCTTCCCTTTGGGACTGCTTCCCTGTCCTTGTTGCCTCCCAATAAGGACTGTCAATTTTCCAGCCCTTGGGCCACTACGGTGTTTCAGTGCCAGATTTCATGCCATAGCATTAAGGCCAGGTTTTGCTGGTCCCTCTGGATGCTGTATTTTGCAAGAATTTTAGTTTCCCTGCTGCTGTTGCTGCCACAATCATCATGTCCCAGGGTGTTGCCTCTGTCCTTCATGGACATCCTGAGCAGTGATTGTCCTCATTGTCCAGCCAGAGAATCCATCAAGAGTACCAGAGGGAGGGAGAGGGAGACAGCCTCACACTCCCAACATTCTTCTAGAAGCATTTATTATGAATGATAACAGAGAGAAGATTTTCACTCTGGCCTCTGCATCAGTGTTTAGGAGAAATATTCTTCCTGTCAGGAACGACTGTCCAGCCTCAGCCTGATGAAGGATCACTTTTCCAGCCCCCAGCTGGTACCACCAATCCCACCCAGTCCTCAGGAGGCTTTTTGCTGTCCTGCGTGGACAACTGCCTTAGCTGCTCAGCAGGAAAATTCCTAGAAGTCATTGTGCCCCTGGGTGGCAGGGGGGAGCCTTCCTCTCCAGTCAAAGCCGGGAGGAGCCCCAGAGAAGTTTAAATGTCAGGGTATAAGGAGGCTGCACTGTCTGGACAAAGCTTGGGCAGCCAAGAGGGGGAGGAAGACTTGTTGCCAGAATCAAAGCCTCCTCCTCCTTTTCCATTTTGGGTGTGTGTCTTTTCAGTGATCCTGCTCTGAGATCAGGCCTGTGGGATTTTGCTGTAGGTGTCATACATCCAGATGTCTGCGGGCAGTTTTTTAACTAATTGGTTTGCAACAAAGCCGTGGGATTCAAAGGCAACTGCTCACACTTCTGCATCCTTAGCTTGCTGCAAAGCTTCCAGTTCCTGCCCAGCAGTGCTAAACAAAGCACCTACAGCTGACACCTCTGTGAGAAGCCCGGTGAAGGGCCTCTTGCCATTCTCTGCTTTGCATTTGAGTGTCCGGTCACTTCTGAAACTCACTTTGCAGCCTTTCCAAATTCAGCCAATTCTTAAACACCTTATCCCTGTCCCACAGAGGGGTTTTCCACAAGTAGCTTGCCATTTTCACGGCTTTTCTACTGCCTTCCCCCAAGCATCCATGACCTCTTTATCACAGATCCACACTTCTTACACAAATTAATGCCGCAGCCCAGAAGGATTACTTGGCTTGTGAGTATGCCAAGATCCCAACTGTTTGTAGTATGCCTCAGTCATGCACAAAGAGAGGATTTATTAGCTATTTTCTCTTATTCATTACAGTTTACTACTATCAAGGCAAGTAATACTTAGAGTTGGCAAGACAAGTGTATCTACTCTACAAGTTACTACAGATTACTAGGAGAAAGCAAGCAGGCATTTCCAGAGCAGCTGCAATCAATACTTGCACCAAGTGTGTATTTCAATATTGCACAGCCTATGACATACCACCACCTTATGCACAGTTCCAGCCTTGCTCAGGCTTCCCCCTGCCCTTTGTCCTGGCCAGTTCCACCTACAGCCCTGCACTTTCACAGCCAGACTGTGGCTCCCATCAGCTTAGGAGAAAATGCTCAGAGGGCCACATGGGTCATGTGGGAACAGAGAATCGAGACTGAGGACAAAGCCAATGCAGACACACAGGCAGGGTCACCTCTCCCAGCATGAAAATGCCTGCCAAAGGAGTTGGAGGAAAATCTGAACCTGGAGCAAGCACCGGGCTGAGTTTTAATTTTCCTGCAGCATTCAAAGCTGTATTGGTCACTGTGGTACAGACTGATGAAGATCCACCAGCATGATTACAAACAAACAAACAAACCAACCAACAAACAAACAAACAAACCCTCCAGCGTTGTCTAGCCCACAGCTCAATCACAAGCCTCCCAAAACAGACCATTCCCTGAGACAGTGACCTCCAAAAGTCAGATCTGAAAACAAACTTCCTCTGGGTGTTTCACATTCCTTTGGTGCTATTTTCTAAATGCAATGTTTGTGTCTCTTACTTTAAAAATCCACAGCAACAGTCTTTCCACATAAAGGGAAGTGATTCAGTTATTTTTCTGAGATTAAGTTTCAAATAAATTTTCATAGACTAGGCTATGGAAACTATAATATGATCTGTCAGTTAACCAATAATAAAGCAGTGTTGATATTGTGGCATACAAATAATACTTTTAAGGACGATGCTGGTTTAACTTGGCTGGTTTTAATTCAGCACTGGGTTTATCAAGATTTTGCAAGAATTTTAAGTCTGAGTAAAGTACTGTACTTATGCAGTTATACTGATTTAAGTGCCCTGGCTGGGTTCTCTTGACACAATTTTCTTGGGTTCTCTAGACACAGATACCCAACAACCTCTGAGACACAGAGTGGACTTTACATACAAATATCAGAAGCTATGTAACAATTCCTTTGTGGTTCCAGATTGTGCTAATCCCTTAGTGGTTCCAGCTTGTGCTGGTCTCACAATTCTCAGGAATTGCTGCTCAGAAATAGCAGCAAGTCATGCAGCTTTCTGCTGCAAGCTCTGCCAACATTTGGTCACAGTCTTATTTCACTGTGAAAGGAGCGATTTCCTTTCATTCTCTTATAAACCCTACTCCAGAGTGGGAGAGGATCACAATTTCATATAAATGCCTACATACCACTTAAACATTAAACTGAGAAATTTAACTGTAGTCTTATGCCTCTACCAAAGGCTTGATCAGATCACAGAATGAACTGCAAGAGTTTCAGATTCATATATTATGATGCAAATGAGTTTTGTAAATTGTGACCTAGTTCCCATGTTAGGAACAGTTGGGACCAACAGCAGGGACTGTGCGATGAATGTGAGCAGCAGGGACAAGCAAGGAAATTAACATTTGTTCTTAATTTGAAATGGATTTTTAATCACTTTCAGGTGCCTCAAAGGAAGGGCACACACTTGTTTACTATAATCATTCCGACAGAAGAATGCATATAGGAGGTAACACGTTTTTGTTTTACTAATTGAAATGCTCCACTGTATGGTGTCACGTGAAGTGCCAGAACACAGCTCTTTCTGGAGGGCACAAAGAAGGACTGTGAAATGAAGTTTCCCAGTTGGTCCGTTCCTCAGAACCTGCTTTGTAAAGAAAGTGAGTTGCATGTACCCTCTAAGAGTGACTGGATATTAGATCACATTCATCTTTCCAAATCCAGTTGCTATTTTTTAGGCTAGAGGCCTGATAAACTTGCTCTCCAAAGGGCCTGCTCAGGGATTTAGCTCCACGGCTGTCAGCCACATGCTTAAACACCATTCAGCAGAGTTGGTGGAAAATCCTGAACTCATGAAATTCTGCTTGTGCTGTAACAGCGAGCCCACAACAACACACCATGCCGAGCTTCAGCCTGAGGCAGCTTTCTGATAAACTATTATTTAAAATGAGTTTTAGAATACTGTTTTAAATGTTCAAATGACATTTACATGTTTTAAATACACTCATCAGCAAGGGTGTAACTTGTTAAAAACCAGACATTTTTCATTCTGAGGATTATCTAGTTGGAAAGTGTTGGAAGCTGTAAAAACGGCAGAGTGCCAACGCTCCACAAAAATAGAGTCTCAGCTCCCCCTGGTGGAAAAGGTAATTTTCTGCAAAAAAGTTTAAGTGAGAAAATCTTGTTTCTGCTACCGGCAGGCCTCAGGGCCATGAGACAGCAAACAAATCCTCTGTTCACTTTGAGGGACTGGAACGTCTTAGAAGTTGATGTGAAATGTCCCATCTCACTGTCCCATCATGGCAGGGGGTCTGAACAGGATACCTCATAGCCAACAAGTTCCGTCTTCCCCAGGGTGGAATTCTCCAGGTGGGAATTATGATACAGAATCCTACTGAAGCAAGGAAAGGAAAACAACACACACAACGTTCTAACATTCTCTCTGCAACATCTTAGCCCCACAAGCAGCGAGTGAGTCATGAAACAGAACATTATGTCAGTAAAACATGAGGCTTAGTGCAAAGCCCTCAGATCCCAACCTGTGGCCCTTGGTCTTAGAAGTCCTGCAAAAATTAAAATAATCAAAAAAAGCTCCGTCCAACCTCCTATTTTCAAAGATCTGCTGAAGAGTCCAGCACTAATGGCCAAAACCTCACTAAATACAGTTGCTCTCAGTCTACAGGTAAGTGTATTAACAAAAGAACTCAGCTTTTTGTGTGCTCTGGAACAGCAACAACACCGCTGGTTTTTGACTTCTTGATCAATAAAATTTCCATTGTTATTTGCACTACATAAATGCTAGATATACTTAAGGTTATTCCATTCCACTTTACAATCAAAACCAATCATGCAAGATATTTCTATTTCTCCTTATTCGCCATGTACAGTAAAAAGTAAAGCCTGCAAGTATTCCAGCTATTGTCACAAAAAGTCTAAAAAAGTATATAATTTTATTTCATATTGGAGGAATCAACAGCTCCACTGTAATTAAGCACACAACTAGCTGCTCTGACAAATTCTGTAAGAAGAATCATGAGCAACTCCTGCCATCACAGACACACCAGAATGACTTTTATTATACTTCTGCCACAGAAAAAAGACATATAGAGCCAGAGAAAAGGAAAACGGTAGCAAAAAGGTATTTATTAAATACCACATAATTCAATTTCACAATGTGGCATCAGAACCTGCACTTGCTCCTTGGAAACAGGAGAGCTGGATAAACCTATAAAGGTGGGGCAGCACATCAAGTGTGCAGGTGAAGTTAATTAAGAACATAACAAAATACCATTTCCACAGCCAGAAAAAATTTGAGGGTGGGGGAAAAGAGACAAAGGCAACAACAGCCAACAAAATACCCTTGGAGTGTTTTGTGCAATGTTTTCCAAACAAGAAAGCCAACTAAGGCTAAAACATGGGCATGAAGTTCTGGGTTCTTACATTCGAATATCAAAAACCAACAATGGCAAGTACAATTTGACCTCTGCATGGACAATTAAATCAACTTTAAAACAGATTTTTCTCCAAAAGGGCAGTGAAGTGTCCGTGTATTTAACTGGACCCCTCACGAGGGCTACAGCTCCATGAGCTTTGCTGGCCAGGACAGTGTCTGGTTTTTCAATCTTCTGCAGGAACACCAAGCCTGCTCATGTAGCTCTCCCATGCTGCCTTCCTGTACTTCTCTGCTTCTTGGAGACGGTCTGAAACTGCCAAGATGCCACGTCCCACAATAATGATATCGGAGCCTTTTTCACCGATAACTTCCTCGGGGCTTAGGTACTTCTGTCCAAGGTTATCACCTGGAATACAGACACCTTGTTGTTGTTGTTTGTACACGGCTGTACGTACTAAAAACCTTCAGAGAGGTGCTGGAACACAGAACAGGTCACCAGTCCTAGCTCTCATCCTAACAAACCACTAAAACCCACTAAAACAGAAGTAGAAATTGCATCTCCAACCAAAAAAACACCGATCAAACTTGACAGCCAGCACCCTCTTTTGTCATGGTTTACCAATCACTACAGATGGAACAGTTACTCAAAGAAGCATCAATCAGGATTACTAAAATAAGCCTCAGCCTTCTTAAAACAGGCAGAACTCCCAAACATTAATGTAAAATCCTGTGATTTCAGTTTAGGTCTGAAAGAATTAAATATTGAAGAGAAACATATCACACCAATCTGCTTCGACAATAACCTCTTTAAGACACCACAAGACTTACAATTCATTAATACTTCATCTATATCAATACCAAGTGTTTCAGCTGGACCTCCCTATTTGTTTTAATTTTTTTTTTTACTCCTACTAAGTAGTTTTAAATCTAATTTAACACCTATATGAAGACATTTTACATGTTTTCATGTAAAGGATTGTGCTTTATGGTATGCACAGACCTCAAAACAAGATAAAAGGTTGCATAACCTGCTCACTGCCCTCCAGAGCTCCTAAGGAAGGGATCAGCATATCCAGAAATATGGGAGACAGCCCTTAGTGGGAAACAGACTCCCCCCAGCTGAGAATCAGCATCCAAACGCTCTTCAGAAGCCACTTTTTCACTGGAGACTAAATCACCTCCACACTTACAAAGAGACGAAAAATATTTTATAAAAAGTTACCTCCAGTTTGCAGCTGCACTCCTGGGGTTAAGTGGAGAAATTCTGGTTTATTACTAACTCTAGATCCACATATGAACCCAAAAACAAAATCTGAGTTGTCTTCAGCCATCTGCACCTGAAAAAGATCAGTGAACAATTACTAATGATATACTTTAAGCTCAGCTGGCCTAACAATCTGTTTCTCATCCACCCTCTGATGCTTTAAGCTGTGCGAGGCAGGGGTATGAAACACCTCTTGCTTTCCCAACATGAAACCACTCCTTTTCTGTGGCAGAAAAGTGAATATTACATTTCTTTCTATGTTATAAATAATACCATAATTGAATTTAAATTAATTAGAAATTAATTGCTTAAATAAAGAAAACAAAAGAAAGAAAAAGAAGGGTGGGTGCTAAAAGCAAATCTGGCATGTGTACTAGAATTCTAAGTGTGAACTCTGATCACCTCACATCACTGGCCTAGAGCTGCAACCTTTAAACACCACACAGTCGTATTCCTGAGTCTCCAAGGGAAAAACAAACACCTGTAATAATTAACAGCTGGAGGGACTTTTGGAAGTGCAAATACTAGAAACGCATCAAACCTCCCTGTCACACTTTACAAGCTTTTAACCCGACTCGAGATTGCCCACTTACTGCAGCTTTTGTGTATTCACCCGTCGCAAGGGACCCTTGGGAACTCATCTCAGCAACCAGGAGACAGCCACGCTGCAGAGGAACACCTACTTCCTTCAGACCTCTCACAACTCCAGAGCCTGGAACCACGTGGGCATTGATGATGTCTGCCCAGGACGCGATTCTGAACACACCACCTGAGAACACGGGCAGGAAGACACAGGCCAAGAGTCGTCAGAAACGTGTTCGACAGGAGGCACAAGTTAAACAAAACCAGCTGCAGCTTGATCACTCACGTATTTAACAGCCAGATTTACTGCTGAAGATTGACAGTTACAAGTTCAGTCTCATCAGACAGTTCTGACAGCTGCCTAACCACAAAGCGTAATCTCTCCGTGTACTCTCCACGAACACTTGTTAGTGTCTCACCTCCAATATTTACTGAGGCATTTATGGCAGCCCAGAAATCTGCTGTCACAGGTGCTACCTTCCCAGACAGCACGCAGATCATATGGGACATAAGGATCAGGAAAAGAGAACAGCAGCTCCACAGCTGCAGATGGAGTACCGAAGGAAAGCCATGCTGGGCACACAAGCAGTACAATAATAGCAGGCAGCATGGCACACAACTCAGAAGTACTTACGGAGCACAACCAGAGATTCATAAAAAGGTTTAGGGTGGAAGGGACCTCAGAAGGTCATGCTCTCTCAGCAGGCTTAAAAGCTTCAGTGCTAGGTCAGATTGCTCAGGGTCTTATCCCCTTGAGTATTTCCCAAGGCTGGAGATGCCACGCTCTCTCCTGGAAAGTTGTGCCAGTACTGCAGTTACGTACACCAGAGGCAAAGTTATAATAAATCCAGGTTGATGATAATCACCTTCATACTGATGTTTCACTGTGTTTCCAATATCTGCAAATTTCCTGTCTTCAAAAATCAAGAATTCATGTTGATCTGCGAGCGTTCTCAGCTCCTTTACTAACTCCTGGCTGAAATCATTCAAGATGTCTACATGAGTCTTCAGGATACAGATGCTGGGGCCCAGGGTGGCAGCTAGCTGCAGCAGCTCCTGGGGCTTGGTGACATCAGCAGAAAGGCACAGGTTTGTTTGCTTCTTTTCCATGAGCGTGAGAAGCCTGGCTGCAACAGGATGCACACCTGGCAGCTGGGCACGAGCGCTGAAGCTCAGCTCCTTGCAGAGCCTCTTCACAGGAGCAGCACCATTCTGAACCACTGCCTCAAACACATTTCCCTCAATGAATTTCTTCACCTTTTCAACCATCTCAGCAGCCACTTCTCCCTGCTGCTGGAGAATCTCCAGCACCCCGGACAAGGTGCACACAGAGTGCAGGCGAATTCCATGTTGCTCTAGCCTGGCCTTCCCACCCTGCTCCCTGTCCAACAGCACTATGGCATCCGTGACTTTTAATCCTTCTTTCTGAAGGGCTTCTGCAGTTTCCAGTACACTGGATCCACTTGTTACCACATCCTCAATGATCAGGCATGTCTCTCCTGGATTAATGGTGCCTTCTACCATCCGCTTAGTACCTGAAAAATAAAAAGCAAACACTCCACCAAATTAAGAAAGGTTGGATGACCCAAAAAAACCTTTAAGAGTATCAAAACTTTATTAGATGACACCACTTATCACAGTTCTTATCACAGCTCATTCACAGACCTGTAATTCAGCTCATAAAGACTGTTACTTCTCCAAGATGATAAAATACTACTTTACGTTTCCAGAAGTTATATTCCATAACAAAACTGACACACTGTTAATAGCACAAATTCAAATGCTTGAATAATATGACTTCAGAAGTTTAGAACTGTCATGGCTTGAAAGCTCAGACTTAAAAAATTATTCTGTCGTTATTTAGAACATCTTTGAGGCAGCCAAGTTATTGGCACTCTTCAGCTCGTGCCATGTCTTCCATAGGAAGCACTGTGTGCTTAATATGCTTGTTAGAACAATTAGAAGGAGTAAAGCCTCAAGTGCCTTTGTCCTAGCTAACAACAGGCACACATCCATGAGAGGCTGCCTGGGGGGCAAGGACAAAGGACGCCTGGCTTTCCCAGGAGCAGTTAATCGCTGTCACAACTGCCTTGTGCTTCACAAGAAGGAACAGCAAATGTTTCCATGGCTGGCCCACTGCCTGACACAGGAGCAGCATTTAGCTTTGACAAGTGTACTTTCTAATTACACTCTGTTGGAAGAGGATGTGTAAAAATCCAGTTATATGGCAGGTTAATGCTTCAGGCTGCTCTTCCTTTATCACAATCAAATAAATGGTTCTTTGAGTAGAGAAAGAACTGCTGCTCACCTGGCTCATTGATTACAGTACCATAGAATAATGAAAGAAAAAGGGGTTTGAGAGATAAATGAAGAGACTGGAACGGCTCATTTTGATGTCAATATGCAAAAAGCTCTGTTTGAGAGTGAAACGTGGCTCTGATCTCAGCATGCTGGAGAATCTGAGTTATAAATCCTCATTTCTAGGATAATCCTCATAACCCAGAACCACGGCAAAGGCAAAAGGGAAAAAAAAAAGAGACATTACTAAAGAAAAGAAACAAACTCTCACAAAACCAAAGAAACAGAAAACACCCTTCAAGAAGCTCGAAATCTCCTTCAGCAGGACTAAAGCTGCGGCCTAAACACCAACCAGCTGGGAGAGACTGATCAGGGATGCCGTGGGTTCCTCAGGGAGGAAAGGTCCTGCTTCTAGAATTGCAATGGTAACCTTAAACTGGAAACGAAGTGCTGTGCCTTACAAAAGAACCTCAAATTACGTAAAGCCATTTCCCAAACAAGCTAAAGTTATAAACTCTTGATTTGAAGGCTTTACCGTAGTCTTTTCCCTCCTTCCTCCGAATAAGCATCGGAACCTGATGCTCCGAGCAGATGATGGTGGCCAGCGGCAGCGCCGTGTACGGAACGCCGCACACACAGTCGTACTCCAGACCCGCATCCTGGGCTGCTTGGAACAGAAGCCCCGCAACCTGGAAAGGAAAACCAAACGCATTTTAAGAGCCAGGCTGGCGCGAACGGGACTAAATCAATGAAAACCTCTGTGCCTGACACGACCCGAGAGCCGACCTTGCGGGGACCCGGCCCTGGAGAGCGCCGGCAGCGCTGCCGCCCCCGCTGCCCCCGAGCCGTGAGGGANTGCTGCGCCATGGCGTGCTCCCCGTGCCGCTCCCGTCCCCGCGGCCAGCCCCCTGCGCACTCCCGGCCATGCTCCCCCAGGCCCGTTCCCCTCCGCGATTCCCGGTTCGCTCGTCAGCCCCATTCCCCCGGGAAGAAGAAGCCGCCGGTGAAGAGGGTTTGATGTGACCCGAGGGTTTCTTCCCGGCTCCCCGGGTGATTCCCTGAGGGCCGCTCGGTGGTGACAGTCCCGCGGGCTGGTTCCCTGAGAAAGCATGAGCTGAATAAAAGCCCTCAGCCAGCCCCGAGTCTCCGAGGCCTCACTCAGAAAGATGCCACGCGTGTGAAATAAGACCGACCCGGTCTTCTTCTGCATAATTTTATTTAATCAAAAACGCCCAGAAACGGAGTCTTTAGGATACTCTATTTATGGGAATGCAAGGACAGGAGATGTACAGGTCGAAGCTACATCTGTAGATGATCATATATACTGCAGTATAGTAACAACAACATGGGACAGCAATTAGTCACCTCACAACAGTACACATGAGTGATTAGACTTACAAAGGAAATATTTACAAACCTGCCTTTACAAACCAACATTGTGTGCATACAAAATGAAATCCGCAATAAAACTGAAGATACATTTAAGGCAGACCAGCAATACACTGAAATAATTAAGGCTGTGGAATTACTTTGCACCTTGAAAATGCTGAGCTGTTAGCAATATTGTTTCATTTTTCCTCCTTCCGTGGATTGTTGCTAAGATTGAAAAGCATTAATACGTTCCAACTGTTGCTCTTATCTTGGTGAATAAGTCTGAGGTCTTTTTTGGGGTTTTTTTGTGGGGGTTTTTGTTTGTTTGTTTTAGCACTTGCTATTGCATTTGCTTTCCATAAGTTATCAGCAAATTGACCTCAGTGGCAGAGCAGTGTTAAACAGTTTGGTAGAAAGAGAAGTAAAAGCACCAGCATCAGAAGTTGGACATGAAGGTGAAATATGGCTTGAGTAGAGAGGATGTTGGTTTTTCACTAGCTCCATAATACAGACTACAGTTACAGCAAACATTCAGCATCCTGACGCTATGGAAACACTCAGCACTATACAGATCCCAGAACAAGAGTACATCACTTGATGGCAGTGTGCAGTCAGCCTAGTAAAATGGGATTGGATTTTGTTTCCTTGGGAAAGCACCATTTTCTGATGGGACATGAGTGGATGAGCTTGAAAATAAACCCAAGCCCTGTGTTAGAGGAAAATCCACCTATGGATGGAAGGAACAAGAACATAAAAAGGTGGTGAGCCCCTGTGCACGTAAATTTTCTGTTAGACCTTTAGGTGCATAGAGAAGCCTTTACATCTGTCTCTGAAGTTTGACACTTGACACAGTCCCCTTATTGCAAGGGCATTAAAATAGGGTTATATATTCAGGTTAAAATGTGTGGTTCTGCATTCAACCTGTATGCACAGTATTTGTAGCAAAGGCCTAGCGTTATCAGAAATGCTAATGAGCTCCACTGAAGCCACAGCCTGGGGGTCAGTTGAGGGCACAGACTTTGTCTCAGCATTAATTTAGAGGTAAAAAGATACATGTTACTGAAAAAACCCAATCCATAATCTTTTAAAAAGAAAGGGCAGTACGACTAAATTAAACTGGTTGGTATCACTGAGAAGAGAGAGACATATTATAAATTTTAAAGCCTGGATTGCTTTAAAATCCTGAAGTCTAGAGCCTGGACTGGCTGTGTGTCACCCCTGTAGTACCATGCACAGGGGGCCTGGCAGCCTGGGGGGGTCGGTGGGGCCCAACACCTGATGGGGGCTGACAGTTTACACTGGCCAGCAGAATCCCTGCCCTGGCCTGGCTGCTCCAAACGGAGCATAGAGTGAGGTGAGGTAATTCCTCACTGCACATCCATTAAATGAAGCCATCTTAAATAAGGAGCCCCCCCCATGTCACTGCGTCCTCTGGGCTCTGTGTCACCAGCACCTTTGCTGCTGTCACCCAGCACATGGGGACACTGTGAGCCACACTTTGATGTCAGAGCAGGGTAAGAGCACTGTGGAGATCACTGAAGATGGTGGCTGTGTGCACAGTACCTCTCCATGCAGAGCTTGTGGTGCACTGTGGTCAGTATTCCTGCTGGAATTCATTCATCCTGGATGGTTGGAAGCTGCTGGAGAAGATAAAGGGTGCAGCTACCACCACACCTTCGAATCTTGGGAGCACCCTGAGTGAGTGGTACACAGCTGCAGGTGGAAATCTCCTCGGGGGTCAGATGTTCTCTGGGGAGCTTCGCTGAGAAACTGTGTGTTACAGGCAAAATTTCATGCACTAAAAAATCCATTCATAGGAGAATGCTTCACGGAGGGTTGGCTGTGGTGCTTCTCACCCAGAGGGTGCACTCCAGGCCTGCTTACTGAGCTTCTGTAATCCCTTTACAATGGAGTTACAGTTTTCAACAGAGTTACAGGACCTGTTTTATTTGCAGAGGCACCACAAGTTAGCTTAAAAAGACTTCGAAAGAGCAAAGTCAGGATACTTCCTCTGCATTTTTTCATGTGGCAGCATTGCATGTCAACTTGGTATTATTCAGGCAAAAAACAAGGATGTCTGGTAATCACAAATGTTATATGGAAGTTCTATCTGGTTCAAGTATTCCTGAATGGGCTGTAAGAAGATTGGTGTCCAGGAAGAGATGTTCTAACCTGAACGTGAAGAAAGCAAAACCACAAAAGAAAGTAACCCCAGAATATTCAACATCTTCGGAGTTCAGCATCTCCAGCTCTCTCAAGGAGTCTTTTGTGAATCTGAGCACCAATACCTAATAATTTATCCTTTCTCTTTCAGCCTTTTGGGTTTTCTTTCCTGTTATTTGATTGCAGTTAAATACTTCAATATTACCTTAAACAGTCCAGCTTTTTCCCCCATATATCCAAAGTGTTGACATAGGAATATAGGACATAGGAAAACAAAATGCTAAATAACTCCAAATTTAATGTGATATGTGAGAATCTGTTTGTATTAATGCCAACTAGAAAGCTTGTGGCTTAAACTGTACCCATGAGCCTAATAAAAGCTGTGGGTTTTACAGACCACACTTCCACTAACATTTTTAAGGGCAGTGCAATCACAGCACAAAGAGCCAGCTTTGACAAATAGGAAGAATTACAGACAGTCCTGTAGTGAGAAAGTACCTGAGGGTGGTGGTAATTAGAGACCCCCCTTGACGGCTGTCTCTATGCAGTTGCTAAGAAATTGCATACTTTGCACTGTTGCTCAGGATGAGAGTCTGGTCTTTATCTAAGAGGTGCTGCTGGACTGCTTGGAAAATCAGCTGCTGCTCTAGACAGGAACTGAGATAGGTTCTAGATGATTCAAAAAGCTTAACCTTCTGTGAACACTTGTCTCTTTTAAACCTTTCCACACTCTCTCCCTGTATTAGATCTCTCACAGAACCTCTTCAGACTCTGCTGGGCCATCTGGGCTCACCCTTCTTCCCGTGGATTCCCGATCTCCGAGGGCTGTTCTTTGTTGCACACACTCAGTGCTGAGTGCTGAGGGCTTTTGCTGTGCCTCTTCTCCACTACCAAAATACCAACCATTCTGGTGCAGTGGTAGAGCAAGCACAAAGAGAAGGGCCACATCTCCTCCCTGCTGTGAAAAGGGAGCTTGGAGGTGGATCCAAAAAGGGCTACCAGAGCCCTGAGAATTTAACAGTGCTTGCAGGGTATCTCCACTGGCAGAGACAGCGCTTGCTCCTGCAGGCTCACAGTGCAGTTACTTGGATGGTAAATGAGATTTGACTCTCGCCCTTACAAGAGAGTCTATATGAGCACACGTGGTCAGATCAAGCCCTTTTCCTTAGGAAAGCCTTTGGTAACAACTGCCATTTCCCATTACAGGCACACAAATGGTACTCAGCACCGAGACAAAGTCCCCACATGCCAGGGGAAAAAAAATCCCTTTGACTGTAACCCCTCAAGGCTGTAGAGCTTTGTGGTGTGGCAGTAGGACGGGGAAGCCCCAGCTGGTTTCCCCTTCCAGTCCCATTTCTGGAAAGGAAGATTTGGCCAACCTGCAAACTGCCAATTTGTCACTGCAGACTCCCTGTGTTGGTTATCTCTAAGGCTGGCCCTGTCACTGTAACATCAATATGATGATGTTGCAACTTGGCTTGCAAGAGAGAAATGTTTTAATTGTGAATATTAATTTTTTTTATTACAAATTAGGCTTTGGACATAAAAATATCCTCATGAATGCTTTGGTTATGAGGTGGTAATGTTGGCTGAGAAATATTTACATGTTCGGAAATGAAACAAATGACATACTTTAAACACTGAAAATTATTTTCAAGCTGTAAGCGCAAGAATGAACTCACCACTCCTACTGCACTCTGAAAGGCTTAGATGGACTTTGGGCCAAGCAATTCTGAAGCTAGAAATGGGACAGGATCCTTTATATTTATATATATTTATATCTATGATACAATATATGTATACTGAAAACCTGTGATAGAAAAAATTGTCGTCATCACCATCGTCATCTAGTTTACAGATACTGCAAAAATTGGACTGCCTTTTCTCAATGCACAGGTTTTGCAAAAGATTTCTGTACAATGTGTATAAAATGCTTTTAAAAAACCCACCATAGTCCCATTGTGCTTAGTCAGAACCAGCTGTATGCTCCAATGAATTCATTGCCTTAATTGTAGGTCTGAAAGGTGCTGCACGTTGACTCAACACAGCAGAAAGCCCAAAGGAGGGGCTTAGTGGAGGATTTTGGTCTGAGCACTACCACACAACACGAGTGTACCTAAGCCACGCCACCACGGGAGCTGATCCAGCAGTGACTGGAGCCTGATCTTGCTTGTCCTATGCAGGCAAAGTCCCCACTGAAATCATAGCGTGGGCATACAGGGCGTGAGAAATCTGACTGATAACCTGGAGCAAGGCTTGCAATGATTTCAGCAAAAACTGACTGGTCCAGTTCTGCAGTACGTGCTAAGGTCAGCCTGGTCTCACTTCCACCCCCTTCCACCCCCC
>VWZN01007049.1:106682-156232 GCA_013396955.1 Regulus satrapa
ACTATCCTACTCCTAATCTTTTGTACATTTTGAATTCAGTTCAGCAAGATCAAGAGGATTTCTTATAAGGCTGCCTCACAAAGATTAAGGCAACTGCAATTTTGGCTCTCATTCCCAGTTGGTGTTTGCTTCCTGCAGTCCTTGTTTTGGCAGTGGATGGGACAGTACCACATGTCCCGAGAGAGGGAGCGTGTCCCCGCTGCTGTCACCCCCTTTGCCTTGGTCCCATTGCCCCCCACCTGCAGCTGGTGACACCAAACCTCCGAAACGTGGGATATGTACAGACGGCTCCGCGCGCTCCCGGCGGCGCTCCCGGCGCGCGGCTCAGGACCAGCAGCGTCGGATCCCCTGGAGGGAGGCACTACGTGCCCGGGTTCATCCTGCTCAACAGGAAGCTCTTGACGCTGGGGACCGGGTGCACGTCGTACTGGTGCCTGCGGCGCTCGATGAAGGAAGCCAAGCGGGAGGTATCCAGGGGCATCTTGGAATAGCTGCCGTTGTGCGGTTGCAGCCACGGGTGCTGTAAACAAGTGGCCGCTGTCGGCCTTCTCCTGAAGTCTTCCTGGAGGATAACGTTGATGAAATCCCTGGCGGCGTGACTCACGTCAGAGAAGTACTCGTGTGGGAAGCTGAAATCCACTCTGCATACATTGATGCAAGTCTCCTCTTTGCTTTCATCCAGGAACGGAGAGACACCGCTTAGCATGACGTAGGTGAGGACCCCGATGCTCCAGATATCCGTGCTCAGGGAGACAGGAAGGCCTTGGATAACTTCAGGGGCTGCGAACTCCGGGTTTCCAAGGAGGTGGTGGACGTGGTAATGACCTGTGATCTGGACTGCATCTTCCAAATCAATGATCTTGACACGAGGCACTGGGATTCTTAAATCAATGAGCAGATTTTCTGGCTGTTGAAAAGACAATGATAGAAACTTAATTGTATCTATATTTTGGCAAATAAAATATGTAGGACTCACGTAGGCCTAATAGGCAATCAAAACTTCTTTTAATCAGATGTGCAAGGGAGAGATCAGGAGAGTGAATGATAAAGAACCAGCTCAGCTGCTGTTTGCTCTAAATTCAGATCAATGCTGCAGTCGCAATGACAAGATCTTCTGCACTAGGGCAGCACACTGGGATTTTGCACTTTGTCCCAGATACTTACAGTTTATTTTCCCAAACTAATCTCTACAGATTAAGAGCACTGACAGATTTTTAAATTTTAATAGGACATATATATCTCATCAGTTTATTTAGATTCCATTTGTTCAGATGACAGCTGGCTAAGTAAGTGTACATTAACTTGCACCAGAAATGTTCTTCATGAAGTAAATGTTAAATTTTGCACCCTGGGAGGGACTGGTGTGTGCTATTACTATTGCTGTCAGTTGACATGGAGCTGCCAGTGTTCTCCTACACACACCAGGACACAGTCATGCTTTCCAAGAGAGAGTAAAATTACAATTAATCCCAGTTGGCTTTCTCTCTGTTTTAGCAGCTCTCAGTATTTAAGGTCCCTCTCTCAGTAGGAGATACTGAGCATTGCCTATACACTCTGTTCTGGGGATTTAACATGGATTAGCCTTCCTTCATTGGCTCTGAGACAACTTCTGAATTTACCTCTTGCACCCACTTAGATATTTTTTTTCCTCTCCCTTATCCTCATGCATATTTTACAGCTGCTTCATGGCATATATATATATATATATAAAATAAAAGTTAATGACATGGCTGTTCCAGTCTCTCCACTTGCTCTTGTGCAGTCTCTCTTAACAAACACATCCTTGAGCAGGATCCTGGGACAGCACAGTCCATGGATAGGTCTGCTGTCACTGCCAGTGCATCTCCTGTTTCCTGCTTAGCAACAGAAGGCGATTTATTTAGCATCCCTCATTCAGAGAAACTGTAAATAGGTCACAGAAAATTAGCTTCCCACCTTGTTTCTGGGAAGTATCGTCTGATCATAGAATTGGTTGCAGTTTCTTACCTCCAAGTAATACCTACTTTTTGACAGGTCATATAAATAGAGCAAAAAATGCAAACAATTGCATACAGAGAAACCAGGATGATTTAGCCTTTTGTGTCTAATTCTCATATAAGGTCCTGTAAAAATGGAATTTTTTTGTAGGGGTAGAGGCAGCAGAAGAATGAAAGTATCACTTCATCTGACAGGTCTGGGTCTTGGAGAGATGAGACTAAATCTCCTTGAAGCTGGATTGTCCACTATATAAGAAAGTTAAATTCATCCCTCAGTCCCTATTTTTAATTGTCCTTTAAATCTTGAAAAGTCTTGTAGATTATCTGATAACCCTGGTAACCAGAGTCAATGTTGCAGATCACAAAACTCGAAACACTGGATCACAACTTCAGTGGTTAATTCTCTGCCATCCAAGATAACTTGGTTGCTGGGGAGGACAGGAGTACAGTGCCAAATCCAGGATAGTACAGTGCCTCCTGCCCTGTGTGCTCACAAAAGCAGGTACGAGCTGTCCTAGTCTGAGTGTGACGTTAGAGAATACCCAATTTCTTCTCCACAGTGCAGCTTGTCCTTTGTTCTTCCTCTGATCCCTTCCCTGGGTGTATCTCCCATCCAGTTCCTCTCTCAGGCTCTGCAGCACAATGCAGTGTGCTGCTTTCCTTTCCCTTTGGCCCCTGCTAGCCTGGCACAAGCCAGCTCTGCTCTAAAGGGCTGCGTTGGTACAACGTGAGCCCAAACCATGCTCCAGAGAATTATTCATAGTTTCCCTTGAGAGAGGTGCTAGCGACATGTCACTCTTGTCTCTCTGACATCCTTGTTCCCCTTCATTAGATCCAGAAAGCCCTTGGGGACAAATCAGTGAATCAAGGGGAAAGGTGCATTTCTTGTCTGAAGGCAAAGACCTGGGGCTGCAGGCCAGTAACTCCTTTCTCTGATCAACAGCTTGTCCATTCAGTGATCATCTCTCAGGGGTACAAGCTGCACCTGCTCCCTGCCTGCGCAGCTGGGAACTCTCTGTTCCAGGGCACGGAACAACAGCATCATTCTCAGCTGTTCCTACCTTGATGTCCAAGTGAGCCACTCTGCAGTTGTGGAGGTACTGCAAGGCTTCCATTGTGTCTCTTATATAGAACGCCACCTTTTCCTCCATCAGTTCATCGTGGTTCATCAGATAATCTAAAAGGCGACCGTCATCCATCCTACAAAAAACCAAACCCTGCGCATGAAACATCACGTGGCATCTCTAGGAACAGTTAATATCTGAAAACAAAATTGCAATGGAAAGTTTGTGAGCTAAAAAAAGGAGGAAAATTAAATACAAGATCTGATGAGTATTTAATGATATCTCAAGATACTGCAGGCCATGGAAGTGGTAAAATGCTTAATCCTCAATTGTTATCTCCAGTCCTTGACAAATTTAGCAACAGCCTTAAAGTAAACTCATTTGCTTAAGGATGGATTCAATAGACAGAGACAATCCCTTTGGAAACAGAACTTCGTAATTATTTGGATTCATCTATTTTATTTATAGAGCTGGTTACATAATGCAGAAAAAAAAAATCATTGACATTTTCAGCTGGTAATATTTTCTGTGGGAAAACTAACCCAATAAAAGTTTTCCACCTAGTTTATTTATCTGTACAAACAAACAATGAAATAGCCCAAATATACTTTGTTCTGTACAAAATATATAGTGTAATAGCATAGTATATTGTAACAAAGCATTTTGGAAGTTAGTTGCTGTTTCTTCTCATGGGGTTACACATGGTTGCTACACAGGTTTTTTCACGAAAAAGCATTAGAAGGATGAATGCTTTGATCTAGCTGAAATACTTTTACTCAAATGTAAAAAGGGGACAAAACTGTCCAAGTAGTTCAATTTTCAATGGCACAAATTACCCAAACTTCACCCAAGCAGAAAACAGTTTTATTTGTCACTCTTAATCTTATTTACTGTAAAGAAAAGGCAATGGAAACTCTGCAAAAAATGGCTATTTCATTTGTCATCTCCATCAATAAAATCCTTGCCCTGCTGAACTCAGGGTGATCCTTATGCTTGGCTTTAATAGGGCTTTGATTCCTACCCAGACACTTGAATCCAAGCTCTGTGTACTTACAGTTCCAAAACTAAGATGTAAGAAGTAGGAGACTCGTAGGTATCGTGGATAGTGATGTACTGAGGATGCTGTAAGTGTTGTAACAAAGCTGCTTCATGTGCTGCCTGCTCTTTCTTTTTCATTTTTTTACTAATGAATTTTACAGCAACATCTTTCCGGGTGGCTTTGTGGACACATTTCTTTACTATGGAGAATCGACCCCTGAAATGATAAAGAAAACAGAATAATGAGGTGGCCTCATGAATAAATCATGCCTAGTTTTTTTTTTGTGCAATAACAGAGTGATTTTCGAAGGGTTTTTCTGATTCATCACATTAATATTTTACAAGGCATCAGATTTAACAAGTTGTTCACAAGCTTTTCCAACAAAGGCCCTCCATCTCTTACCCCGGGTGTAGAGATTCTTTGGGGATTAGCAAACACTGAGAGCAAACGGTGTCACTTTGCTTTGTGCAGCCATACTGATATCCTCTAACAATCTCCCCTGGGTTCAATTTGCTGCCACTTTTACAGGTTCTATCTCCGTTTATTGTAGCTGTGGGTCTCCCTTCTCCAGCTGCTTTATTAAAGAGACCAAACTTTCTCAAACAACTAAAAGAAAAACCTTGTTAAATAATCACTGACCTACCATTTTGTCTCACATTTTCAGATACGCAGTAAGGAATTAAGAAAAAAAGCTGTCAGGAAAGCATTTAGGAAACTCATACAGACCATAGTATCATTTCTGAAAGCAAAACTACTCAGTGAAACCATGTGCTAAACTTAAGCTCTTAGTAACATCCCTGTTTTCTACAGAGCCAGAAGGACTCCTGTCCTTTCAGCCCAAGAATTCAGCCCAATGTCTCTGACATCTGAGCTAAAGAAATAATTGCATTAACCTGAATTGTTTGCATGCCCCTTATCTGTTATCTGTGCAGAGCACCAAGGGCTGACAACATGTGCCTCTCCTATTTAGGCTCTGTTCAACTCACCCTCCCAGTCAGCAAAGATAAGTAAGTCACATGCCCAAGTGTTTTGGCAAAGTCAGTCTTTGAGGTTAAGCTTATCCAGAACAAGTAAATTGTCATGACTTCAAAACAGGACCTCAAATCAGAGATGACAGAGAAGATACCAACTGCCAGAGATTTGGCTGCCTAATTGCTCACTAGTTTGCCAAACTGCAATTCTCAAATCAAAACTTTTCTTGAAAAACAGAATTGAATCAGTATTTTAATTTCATTCATATCAGTATCTGATATGCAATGCTCTTTGAAAGGAGCACCAGTTTTCAAGCTAACTACAAAAGTAACCTAAACTCCCCTCCAAGGAAAAAGCTTCAAGCCATTGTTTGAGTGTTTTATTGCAGTGATAAGCAGCGTTAATATTACCTCCCAATCTCATGCAGCTCTGCATAGGCAAGGTCAAAGTTTTCCTTCCATGAAATAGTGGCACCATCAGCAGCAGAGTCTTTGAGAGATCAAAGAACATTCAAGAAGGTATAAAGACAGTTTGCTGTGGACTATAAACAGCATATTTGAAAATCATGCAAGCCTTTTTTTAGTAAGACAATCAAGGAAACATTTTCACTAGGAGTCCAGTTTCATACTGCTCAGGCACAGCTCCAGTGTGTTGGACCACTAAATGCCAGAGATCCCCAGGGGAATGCATGGATAAGGGGGACTCCAACATATCCTTGCAATTTTGGGCTGAAAAGGGCCACAGAGACAGGGGGTAGAGCTCTGCTATGTGAGCTCTTGCTCCATCCAGCACCAGCTGTCCAAGCCAGTCACACACCTAGTTACACACCTGGGCTGCTAAAACATGGGGAAAAGTGGGCTCTGCTCACAGGGTTTGAGAGTGAGCTTTGCCCAAATCCCTGCAGAACTGAGTTCTTGGGAGTTGTCTCCATCACAACATTCCCATTCCAGCTGCATTGCTCAAGGAGGGACATTTTGCAAGAAGAATTTCAGCCCCCAGCTGGGCTGTCCAGCAGAAGTTGCAGGTGCTGCTGGCATTGCTGGAAAGGCAGGAAGGACACAGCCAGGACATGGAGCTCGTTGGGCAGAGATAAAGATAAGAAATAGTCATGGGATAGAAAGCAGGGACCTGCTCAGAATCTACAATAGCCTCTGTGGCAGAGGCAGGCTCTGAGCTGGATTGAGGTGAAGACAAGAAAATCCTTTCTGGGGCCAGGAGCTGGCTCTGAACATCTCCCAGCCTTTTTCTTGTATCCCTAGTTCAGTCCAGGATCCCTGTTTTTATCAGGACCCATCAAAGCACTCCACCCAGAGCACAGGTGGATTCCCGTGTGCTTCAGCCCCTCCCTGCAGCACCCACTCACCGTACTCTGGGAGCCTTACGAACTCGGACGGGTCGCTGGGCAAGCTGATCCCCCAGGGATTGCTGGCACTCACTCGGAACTGGTACTGGCAGCCTGGGGACAGGTCCTCAATGACGAGGTACGTGTCCAAAGTTGAGGCTACTGACTGCTGCCAGACCTGCGAGCCTGTTGGACAGAGGGAGAGAAGGGGAGCTGAGGGAAGCACTCACTGTGTGAGGCTTTCTCTGCCCAACTCATGTAGTACCCTGGGAGGGTAAAATCTACAGGGTTTTTAAGAGGCAAGGTTACAGCAGACTGCTAAACCAGAAATGGATCACAAGAAGTTAATTTGTGTTGCAGCCACCTTCCCATCTGGCTAAATGAGAAAAGAAGGAAACGCCCCTCAGTTGACTCAGGATAATGGCGGGAAAAGCTCAGCCCAGGGACAAGCTGATCTCCAGCACTGCAGCTGTGGCTGTGCGCTACAAGTGATGTCTCAGGGCAGTGTGATAAGACAGAAGGAGTGGGCTGGTTTGATGACAGCTCTGCTATGAAAGAAACAGTAGCAGAAATGCTGCAACAAAACCCCCAAAACCATGGGCAAGGGAGATGAAGCTGAGACAGGGTGTCAGTGCAATCCAAATGCTTTAGCAGATTGAAGTCGTGGTGGCTATGGTGAAAGCTGCAGCTGCAGGAGGAGAATCAGCTTTCTAATGCTTAACACAGGCAGCTTGCAGATGAGCAGAACTGCAGCAAAGAAATGTGTGACTCTGTCATGAGTTTCTGCTCCTATCGAACCCAGCCACTGCCTAACCTGTGGCAACCAAAGGACCAATACTTACTCATCTGTACAGGGTCAAAGAAAAGAAAAGGAGCCCTGGAACATAGACCCCTGTCACAGATGGAGATTTCTACAGCAATACATATAATTTTATCTTATTTTAGAAAGTTCAGGGCCTTTTACGGCTGCATTATTTACCATGACCCATTTATTTTGTGTGTCCTGTGGACAAATTCTGATTGCCAGGTTTCACAAGGCCATTGTTGGTTTTACAAGAGTCAGTTTTACCTTTGAAGTGGGAGGAATACTGAAAACACTGCTGGGTTGGTTTTTTTTTGATATTTGTTTTGCTTGTTGTTCTTAATAAAGGAGCTTTCATTCTTTCACAAAAATGCCAGTGACACTGATGGCACAGTGAGGTCAAGGGAAAATATTCACTAGGAGAAGACATTAATATGATGGAGAGATTAGGTTTGCACACTTACTAAAATGGGGTAGGATTTTTTGAAGGATGAAGGGGAAAAATGGAGGCCATATACCTAAGGCAAGGTTTACTGCTCAGGGACCCTCACACCTTTGCAGGAAGAATGCAAAAATGAGATGTGAATAATTTAAAATCCCCTTTTCAAGAGCACATGCCTGTGCATATTGGGAAAACAGTGCATTAAATATCTACATAATTCTTCAGGGGAAAAGGATGGTTGGATTTAAAAACAAATGGATTTCAGAGCTAAGCTTGAAAAGTATGCAGGGATCTGCAACTTTATCCAGATCAAAAAAATAGTGAGGCTGATTTTGTTTTGCATTTCTGGGAAGCACCCACCAGAAAGGATGTGATAAAAAGATGCCTTAGTGTTGGCTATGTTTTAGCTAGCACACTTTACTTGTCAGAAGTGACCAGAGGAAACAGAAGGATGTATAATATTTGAGAGGCTGGACTAGGTGATAGGAGGGCTTATTTCTGCCTTCGACTTTGAGATCTGTTAGCTATAATTAGTGGCACACCAGTGGGGACAAAAATGCTTTTGGGACTTGTTGTGTCATAAAGGAAACTTACCTTGTTCTCACTCTCTCTCACAGCCAGCAAGCCCAGCTCACAGCACTTACCTTCTTCTCTGTACTCCACAGTGTAGCCTGAAATGGTGCAATTGCCTGTACTGGTTGGGGGCAGCCAGCGCAGGATCACAGAGGTGCAGCTTCTCTCCTGAGCAATGGGGCGGTTTGGGGCAGCTGGCACACCTTGGGAAGAGGAAACAATACCGAATCCAGCATCATATCAAAAAATGCTAGTGCTTTATTCTGAAGATTGGGTGTATCAGGAACATGAGGTCACTACAGGACAGCTGCACCTTGCAGCAGGTGAGGAGTTGGTTACCATTGAATACCCAAAAGTGACACAAGCAAGCCATTCAGAATTCTTGTGTGTGTAGGGTGCTTTGTGGGCTTGGGAACAGATTGACAAACAACCAGTAATCCCTCTGAGCTTTGCTAAGAGTTCCCTTCAGCACAGGAATAGTTAGTGCAGCCACTGACTTGCTTGGAGAAATTGGATCTCTGGGGTGGTTTGTGAGACCAAATAAATCAACTTTTAAATGCTCGTGACGTTGTTGCATCTTGAATGCTCCAGTTAGACATTCATTTCTGGACCATCCCCTTCAACACAGCTGGCACCTTATCTCTAGTGCATCAACTCATTATTCATTCCAGTTAGATGGGTCACTAATTACAGTGCTGAGAATTCAGGCTTGGAGACATTTCTCCAAGTTGAATCCCCGAAGAACAGTTTCACCCAGGCTAAATCTTACTCTCACCTCCTTTGTCCCCTAAAGAGAAGGAGAGGCAGAAAATCAGTGTCGCTGGATCCTAGTTCCTCCCACTCCAGGTGGATTCTGAAGCCCAGAGCTTCCTGCAGTCATCTGGGGCATGATTCCCCCAGAGACTCAGCTGCCCGAGGGAGCTGAGCTTCCCCTGGCTGACCTTACTGAGCTCCTGGGAAGCAGCACTAGGAGCAGGATGCAGGAGCTGAACCAGTGCCAGTGCATTTTCATTTCCCAAATTGATGTTTATGGCCAGATGACTTAGTTGAGCACAAGGCGTATGCAAAGCCTTCAGCCACCAGTGGGACTTGTGGCTGAGGAGTGGTTGCACGACTTCAACATCTCAATTCATCCAGCTCCACATCTGGCTGCCTCTGCATGGGGGCTATTCCTGTGTGCTCCCAGCCCCCAAACGACCACACGCAGGAGAAGTCCCGTGTGTTAGGGTCAGATGTGCTACCTTGGACTTTGATAGTTGCAGAGGTCGATGCGGTTCCGTGTTCATTGGTTGCCACACAGGTGTAGATGCCGCTGTCCTGAGGCATCAGGTTGCAGATCTTCAAGGTGAGCTCTCCTGAGTCACTGTGGATGAAGGAAGCCCAAGTTATAAAACACTGCTTCACCTGCTAATGGTTTTTATATAGTTACTGTCCTGACTCATCGCAAACAGACGTGCACACGAGTCCTGTTAACTCACTTCAAGGAACATCCCTCCAGCAATTTGGTGCCCAAGTATAACCCCTTCATATGTCTGAGTCTGGCTGTTAATGAAATCTTTGAGCAAACAAATTTGGTTCAAATTGCCTGCCAGGCAAATCCTCACGTCTGTTGGGGTTTAGGAAGAGATGTGAAGGATCACTCAAGCAGCAAGCAGTCCAGGAGCTGAACTGCCTGTGCCTGTCCAGAGCTGGATGCTTAGACTTGATAAATCTGGAAAGATTTACCCATGCACACCTTTCCTATTTTGGAAGATGGTGAGCTGCACCTCTGCAGTGAAGTCTAACACATACCAGACAAACTGGGCTTCCCACAGATGCAGGAAGCAGTCACACAGCACAGGGTGACATTTCCAGGGAGCTTTAGACCCCTGGAGCATGTGCTATTGATCTGACACCACTGCCAGGGCTGCAGATGGAAGACTGGACATGTCTTAACAGCCAGGGATAAAGAGCACAGCACTGAGTTCATGAGACACACTCAGCCTTTGGGCCAATCTGAAAAGACAAACAGCTCTGTGCAGTCTCATGAATTTACAGTAGGTCTGTTCATAGTCACTGCTGTTTGCACACTTCAGTCTCCAATATGCAGTTTGAGGGAGCTGGACTGAATTAAAGGATTTTGCTTGTGTAACTGCTTTAGCTGTACTAGAGATCCAGCTTAGAGCCAACAATAAGTTCCCTTGATGGCAAAGTAGGCTAGTTCTTGAATGCCTAATCTGCCGGGTACTGCAGAAGGACATGGTTGCTGGGATAACTGTCTGGGCCCTGCAGCTTTCGCTGGTCTGACTGTGCTGGTTTAAAACAGGACAGAAATATCCCTGAAATCCACACACTCGTGCCAGCAAGATTTGTAAGAGCCGCTGATCCACTGGGCCTCTGCTTGGCAGGCAGTGCCTTCACTGGAAAGATTATTTGAGTAACAAGACAATACGAGTGCTGATAGTGCACAGGCAGCCAACAGGAAGAGCACTGGGATGAAAACCAGAACCCTGTATGGAAATATCCCCCCATCCCAAGCCCAGACAGAGGCTGAAGATAAGGCACCAGGAGATCTACTAAGCAATAGCTGAAGACAATTTTGAATGCTCTGGGGCAGCTGCACAAGCACATGGTCTCTGAAGGAAGCTCTTGATCAGATGTAACAGCTTTTTTTTATTGAACATGTAAAATCCCTTCTCTCTTACTGTTCTTTTTTCACTTTCAGTGACTTTGTACTCCCTAGATTCATTTCAGCCTGAGCCAGAAGTGCTGAAAAGTTCAAATGAAAGATTGCCTCCTGGAGATTTCCACTGCAGTTTGGCCCAAATTGCTTATATAAGCTGCAGATGAGCATCCAGCAGCAGGCTGTTACCTGACCTGAATTCAACTCCCGATCTTCCTGAATCTTCCTGGTGCTTGTTGTAAAGATAGTTTTCCTCTCTGCTAGCCAAGCCAGGAACATTGCAACAAGCATCTTTCTGTGTAAGCACAGCCAGATGTAGCCTTCCCAGGAGCACTTGTGGGCTTTTTTAGGAACAGCTGAGGAAAGACAACCCTACCACTGCCAATAAGATCAGAAAATTCCCAGTGATAAGAGTATTGCAAGCTGGTGAGGGATTGTTCTGCTCGACTCCTGAAGGAGATCAAGGCATCAAACTCAAGCAGAAAAGCCCCAGTAGAGGCAATATTAGCCAAACTAACAGGTTGTAAACATTCTGGCTTCTGGCTTTTAGCTGGCTCAGGAATCAATGGGAGCAAGTTCATGTCTGCCAGCAGCACTTTGTGGATAGACCCTACATCAGCTTGGGAAACAAATACAGCTACCCCAGCCCCAAATCCTGATCCTTTCCAGACAGTGTTTGCCACATGGATGTGCTGACATACCATGCCAGACTTAATTAACTGCACTGTAATGAGTCTTGTAGCCAGGCTGCTGCCATATTTGAGGGTAGCATGACCATCAGGACCACCTATGTTTGGATCCACAGGCAGGTCCTTACCAGGATGACACTGTGTAAGTGGCTGTGCTGTTGTCATTGTCCAGAATGTTTTGGTCTGGTCCTTTCCAGGTTATAGTTGGTTTGGGTCGCCCACAGACTTTGCACTGCAGCATTACTGTGTCCCCAAGCAGGCAGGTGATGTCCACTAATGGCACAAGAAACTCTGGAGCCACTGTAAAAAAAAAAATCATGGGGACACACACACAACACCTCTTTTAATCTTCAGGTGAAGATGCCTAGAGTCAAACAAGGCACTATAAACAATACACTATAGGATGAACTATAGGATCTGGGGGTCCTGGGATTATGCCATTGAAACTGCCCTCCAGAAAAAAACCCAGCTGTCTACAGCTCAGAGAAGGAGGTAGAGGGGAGCATCAGTCTCCCCAGCCCTGGACTGTCTCAGGTGGATGAGATTTAGAGAGGGCAGGTTTGGGGTTCAGCCTGGCCTGTGGCCCCAGCTGACTGAGCCAAGCAGCCAGCAGGAATTCTGTTTGACTGGGGGCTGAGCAGCAGAGAGCTGCCTTTGCTGCAAATGCCGGTAGGTGCAGAGCATGCTGTGGCACCTGAGTAAATCACAACTGCAACACGGCTGTCCTTAACTCACCTTCTTGGATGAAATTGGGGTTGATTATCTGAAAAATACGAAGAGATACAAGCATTAATTTCCTAGACAGTGACAAAGAGACATCTTTTTTTCACAAGGCACTGTGGTGACTCTGACCAAAACTGCAGAAGTGCTACAGTGGAAACAAGCACCTTCTAACATGCAGCAGGTGCAGCAAGATCTAGTGACAACACACACGGGAAAGTAAATGAAAGCTGTGGCTACTTGGACCCTGATAAGGGTAACTGCTACAGCACCAAGCCTGAGGAGGGTGGACATGCTTCTCCTTTGCCTGTGTGATAATGACAAAGCCATTAACTCTTCCCAGAGGTGGCTTGTGCATTCCCTGTGCCCTGCTCCAGACCTGTGTCACACAGCACCTGCAGTCGCCACACATCTGGGACATGTCACCAGCACTCTGGCCACTAACCACTAACCACTGGCCACTCTGTCTTTTAACTTGTGCTCAGCCTCAGGAGACAAAAGGTAAAGCACTAGATCATAAATACTTCATTTTGCCCACTGTTGAGGATCAGTCCTGCAACGATTCTTGGTCTATTCACATGAGTGAAAATTCACTCATTTAACTGGACTGCTGGAAACGTTCCAGCTTGAAACCAGGTGTGGCTAACTAGGAGTTATTTTATCTAACTAGTTAATTGACCAAGTTAGCAAAGACTTGAAACACTACCATTACTCTGTGGTCTCTAAGTGCCAGTGTAACTCTGGAAGCAAAGGTGGAAAAAGCAAAGACAATGCCACTGAGTTCTTAACAGAATCAAACCTAACTACACAGTGGTATACAATAATATAGAAGTTTTAGCCTCATTAACTGTTTTAATCATCTCATAAGGCCTTGTTATTCAAATTCAATCTCATTATTTCCTGTTCAAGCACCATAAACACCAATGTGGTTTATCTCGCCTCAAGTATCTTTGTTACTATTTATTTCAGAGCTATTTTGGAGGATGCCAATGAAGCAGTGACCTAATTCATGGCCTGCCAAAGCTGATAGGAGGCTTTTGCAGGGGCCCAGAAACCATTAAACAGAAGCAATAACTTTTCAAAATAAAGTAGCTACATCTTCAAGATGTATATTTACATTTTGGCTTTATAGTTTCCCGGGGTCGATGGCTCAGGGTGCCATTCAAGGAAGCATTTCGGCACATGCAGGTTTATTTTGGTTTCTTTCTAGCCCCAGGCATAGCTCTGGTACCAGCACTGAGACCTCTGGGTCTGCTTTCCCCTACCACTAGCACAAAGCACAGGTGAGCCAGGCATAACATGGGAAGCACAAAGTCCCTCTGAAGGGCACAGCTGGGCACTGCCACCAGCACATGGACCTGCCAGCCCAGGGCTCGGGGAGCAGCAACTGCTGCTCCACAGCACCCAGGACCCCCATGCAGAGCCCTGGACCCTGCAGACAGGAAGGAGTTGTGGCACAATGGAGTTCTGGATGGAAAACATCCTCTGTCCTGTCTGTGCATGTGGATAAAAGAGAGATGCATCTTTGTGATTAAGTTGTATCTCTCACACAACGCAGCAAAGGAGGAAAAAGCTGTTTGGATAACCATTGCTTGCCACTTGCACTCACACACAGCATCTACTTTTCATCTGAGTAACCCCAGGCATCAGCTCATTTGCACATACATCTTCATTTTTGTGCTGTTTGGCTTAACTGAAATATCCATTCTCCAAAGCTCTCCCCTTCCTTCCCTGCAGCATGCACTAAATTCCCTTATTATTCACTGATCTCCATCCCTGTAGGATTAGAGATCAGGAGAAAGAAACACTTGTTAACACTTGATATTAATTTTATTACTCTAAAGGATTCATTGGAAGATACAACTACAATGATGAATGTAATAGATATCCCTATAAATAAATAATCCTACATTTCTACTTCCAAGGTACAATAATAATTGCCTTACCATTTTTTTTTCATTGTCTCTCCATGGGAATGACAGAAAGAAAATTATCACTGCTACATACTATTGGAAGAGTCTGTGGGTAAAATTTACGTTTTCTTTCCAAAAACTTTATCTGTTAATTAATCAAACAGTACCTAACAACACCCCCACAGCCACATCACAGCTTTAGCCTGCTGTAAGCTTAGACAAAAATAAAAGACTGTCTGCATGAGAACACTCAGGTGATTTAATACAGCAGCTTATTAGGGAATGGGACTTCTGCTTTGAAGAAGGGTGTCAAATGATGGGGTGAGAAGGACAGAAATGGGAAAGCAAAGGTTCACAGCCAGATCTGCATGCAGGGGCCGGCTCAGTGGTTCACACTTCTGCTCCCAGGCCCTGGGGTTCTCCCTGCAAGCTGGCCAGCTATACCTGGATGGCAGGAAATGGCAGCCTCCATAGAGTCCTTCTAGATTAAGTGCAAGACCTTTGGAGACTATTTCTTCTTTTGCCAAATAGGTTTGTAATCTCCGGGAGTGGAAAAGGGGAGCTCCAGAGCGTGTGCTCACTGCCCTCAGAGGATGGAGCTCATGTACTGCTTCTCCAGCCAGCCTCCTGCTGGTGCCGGGGCGGGATCCTCCTCACTTGCCCACTCAGTCTGCAGCAGTTTGAATGAGGATCTCACAGCCCAGCCCTCAGCACCTGTGGCCACGGTGGCCATGAGCAGGGGAAGGTGGCCCAGGGTCTCATGCTGACCAGGGCTACCTGAAGAAATCCCAGTAAACATCTCCTGCACCAGTGTGGCTGGCAGTCTGCCTGTGGGAGGATAAACCCATGGGGATGGAACCACCCAGCACAAGAACTTCTCACTCCCTCTTCAGTGTCACTCCACTCCATGCAAACACCAACCCTAAGGGCATCAAACTCAGTTCGCAGTGCATGTAAGAAACACAGATGTGCTCTTTTTCCTTGAAACATAATTTTAATTGAGATGAGGTCAATTTTTTTTAATTGGATGAAATACCTGTTGCATGGCCCAGAGCAGGTGAAGATTTCTCCCCTCTGTGGCCAAAAGAGTTTGTTTCCCATACAGTGACAGCTGAAAATGGAAGTCCAACCCAAGGCAACAAAAGGCAGAATGTGAAATGGCATCTGCTCAAGTAATCTGGGGTCTAACACTGACCAGGCAAAGCCAGGCAGCTGGAGGGAGGGGGTGAGACAAAGAAATGGGAGGACAGGTCAGGGCTATTCAATAAAAAGCCAGAAATAGACCTTGCTTCTCCCTCTTCCAGCCTGTGCTGTTTCAGAGCTCAGACCAAGGAAGGCACATAAGGCATGTACTTGAATGCCTTTGGGGACCTGCAGGGATCTAAGTGATTTACATCTGGGTCAATTAAGTATAACTTAACAGTCAAGCTTTAGAAAAGCAGCATGGGTGCTTCTCCAAAAACTCAGTATTGGCAGTATTTTCCCCAGTCTGTTAAGCTCATATTATAAAGATAGAAAGGCACCTGCATCAGTAGCTGCAAAGCTCGTTTGCAAAGCAACTCTAACTGCCCTAATTCTCAGCATAATCTTATCTTTCACCTGTGCACACGTGCTTTATCTGCTGGGGAGGGAGAAGCCATCCTGCCACGCCAACGGCCAGTCCCAAAACGCTCTGCAAGCACAGCTCGGCTGCCTGGGAGGGCTCTCACCTTGGCCAGGGTTTGCTTCTCCATTGCAGGGGTGTCCTTGCCATGCCTACCCCACTTCCTTGGAGGGATTACACCCAGCCCAGCACACACGAGTGCACAGAAGGGCCCAGCAGATGCCCAGATTCCTCCAGTGCCATGTTTCAATCCCATTTTAAGGGAACATCAAAACCAGGAGTGAGAATATTACTTTTTCCCCCAAAGCATAAGAATAGTCTGCAAACCAAGCCCTTTGTAACAAGGTTGGTGCATCCACCTAAACAGCAGAGGGCATGTTTACTCCAAGACAAGTGGCTGAGCATTCTGTAGACATTTCATGGCACCTCTTGGTCCCTGAGATAAAATACAGTACTGACACATCTGCTCATACTGGTAGCAGAGTCAGGAGCATGTTGTTTGCTACTTCACTCAAAACCAAAAATTATTATTCCCTGAAAAAAAATGCAATTAATTAAACAGAAATTAGGTGAACTCTAATTTTTTAGGAAAATGTCTACCCATCTCTGGCTAGGTCAGTTTTACTTGGAGACCTTCAGGATGACAGGCTCACAGTGTCACCAGCCTCCTCTCCCCCCAAAAAGAAACAATTAACTAGAGAAATTTCTTGATAAGATGAGCAGATAAAGATCCCACCATAGATTGATAGAGGCTACTAAAGGGAAAATATAATTTTAAATGGTATCTGATGAAACATCCCACTACATCCCTTTTGTCAGGGATGGGGGATGCCTTCTAGCACGAGTGTGGATGGGCTCAGCTGCCTTTGGGACTGATGAGGAAAGCACAAGGGATGCTGTACAGCATCTGTGCAGAGCAGAAGGCCTCTTTGACCTCCTCATGTTCTCGCTGCCTGGCCCTAATGGCTGCTGGCTTCCATGGCTGAACCTGTGGGATGTCCCTGGCACTGTGTTGCAGCACCCTACACCTTCCTGCAGATGAAATGGGTCACTCCTTGCTTTTCCAAAAGCTAATCTGCCATACCTGTGCTGCTGGCTCAGGCTATGCCATGCCTGATGAGCCACCTTCCTGGACTGTCTCAGCAATCCCTGGCCACTCAGGACAGCAGTGCTACCCATGGAGGCTGCCCCAGGGAAACTCCCAGTATTGTACTCATTCACAGCGTGGTAACAGGCCAGGAAAGACTTTCTTACAGTATTGAAAGATGATTTTGCCAAAGGAGTGTTAGATCTACTCTGGAGGTGGACAGCCTCAAGCAAGGGGTGAAGGCATTTGCATAAAGCCTTCATAAAGGGAATTCTTGGCCTGAGCTGACTGGTGACTTGCAGCCAGTGCTGTATCCACCAAAACATTTCTTACTCAACCACGTGGACTGTGGGGGTGCTACCACAATATTCTTCCACAGTGGATGTTTCCTAGTGCTTGTCTTGGTCTGAGTGTCTCTGAGTAGACCTTGACATGCTAAGATGTCACAACTGAAAACAAAATATTAGGAAGCCCAATGTACATACCTTGGCAACAGCTCAGCTCGCTAATCTAACGATGGCACTTCCAGTGGCTTGGCCTGGGCTTCATCTCTGCTTTGCTCAGCAGAGACACTGGAACAGACACCAGGGGCTCAGTGACATGTGTGTCACCGACACTGCAGCTGGAGTTGTGCAAAACGTCTGGAGCCATGTCAGAACACTACCCCTGAGGTCCATCCCAAAGCTGGGAGGGGCTGCTGCTGGAGTTAGTGAGGTTTAGCTCAGTCAGATCTTCTGACTGCTGGAAGAACATTCCCTTAGACAAGAGAGGTATCCTGATCAGATCTGCACAGCTGCCTCGTGACCCCCCTCAGCAATACTGCGTGTTGTAATATCTCATCCATGAGATATTGCAACGCAGAATTGTAGGACAATTAGTTGTGTCATTGTCCAGGACCCCAGACTTGGGTGTGGATGATATTTACAGACTCACAAGGGCAAACGTCTTCCCAGAAGTGGAGTTGCCTGTCCCTGTGAGGTTAACTACAGGCATGTGGAAAGAGAGTCTCTGATCATCCTTAAGTATAGGTCACTCCTGTCACTCACTGCACATGGCCCTTAAGTGCCTGCTCCTACACTCACATACTTAATGGGCGAGTTCATGCCTTCTGTTTTGTGAAGCTACAGCATAAAGCAGAAAACAGGAGGGGAAAAAAAAAACCCCACTTCATTTGCACCTTTATGCACTTTCATCATTAATATTAATGTTAATAAACAAAGAGGGATAAAAAACTAGTCACCAAGAAATGCTACTTCTAGTCAAAGCTACAATGAATGGGAAATTCTCCAAGGCCTGAACAAAAACCCTGTATTGGAATTTTAGCTCTTTCAAACAGTCACACAGAATTTCTTTCCTGCTCTCACAAGATACATTTTCCACATTTCTTTCTGTCTTTGCCTTCCCTTGAAACAAAGGCAAAGTCCTTCCAGAAACCTGGAATCTACTGAATGGAATCCACTGTGGTATTTCATAAATAGCAAACAAAGAGAGATCTGAAAGGCCACAGTAGCTTCATGGGTACTCTGACCAGCTTACTGACTGGAAGTAGGAAGTAGGGTGGAGATAAATTGCACCCTTGTTTCCAGGGTTTATGATTAATATGTCTGCTTTGCATTTAGAGGCTGCTCTCTCTGTTCCAGCACTGGGTGCAGGTTCTCATGCTCGATGGGAAGAAGAGGGATGTCAGTCCTGTAAGAGAAGCCGGGCACCGGCCCTGTTATTACCTGGCTGTAGTGATGACTCCACCTTAATGACACGGGAAAGGCACCTCTGAGTGCTGCTGGTTGGGACACAGCTCTTCTGTCAGCACTCCCAGCATCTATAAAACCCCTTGTGAGCCTGGCCAGGTGCGAGGACAAGCTGTTCCCTCTCCTCGGGCAGTCACGTTGTCTCTGGCTGCCCTGGGAACTCATCAGTGGCATTCCACAAAGAGCAGGGAAAGCAAAACCAGGTGAGATGCAGATGTTCACTGCACACACAGGTTGAGCTGGAGGGGTAGCACAGCTCTTTAAGTTATCTAAGCCCAGCACACGAAGCCTAAGAGATAGATGAAGCCCCGAATCAGGCTCTGGTGTTGGAATTAGCTTGTTTTGCCTCTGATTTAATGAGAAAAGACTTTGGTTTCCCATGCTGAAATATAGCCCATTTATTGAAACATGTTTGGAAAAGAGAATCAAAACACTCATAATGAAGGGAAAGGGAGAGGAATTGTGTCTTTTAGAATGTGAATACCTAAGACCTTTACAGACCAGACTTCCCCATGGCCTCTTCTAGGGCTTCACCAGCATTTTACAAACCTGCCCTTGCTCTACTCCCTCCAGATGACTTTATTTAGTTTAAACTGGGTATCAGCAATCCCTTCCCCCCAGTATTTCTTAGCCAGACCAATGAGATGACCACACTCAATCCTGGCTGCAGATGTGCTAAAACCAGCAAAAGCAAGGGCCATGCTGCTCCTTGCAGGGCAGTGTGACCTTAGTAAGTCACCCCCACAATTGTTCTCTTATTTTCTCTTCCTCTGCCATTTTAAATATTTGCTCAGCCCCAGAGAGTTTTGCCATCTGCTTTTCTTCCTGTTGAACAAAGTCAAAACACAGAAATCCTCTGCAAAAGAACAGTGATTTTTCACCCAGCTCTGCACAATCACCATTTTCTCAGCCACCTGTTGCTCCACAGGGCAATTTTCAGTGTGTGAAAGCTTCCACAGACTCATGTGTAATAATGGGCACTGCCTTACAACAAATACATACACTTCCAGATGACTGGCAAAACACTCTTTGAAAATGTAAACACACTCCTGAGAATAATGCAGCTTTAGAGGTGAGTACCATTCAACCTCCAGGATGTCAGCTAGGTCAAAAGCTTTTCTTTAGTACACATCCCAACACAATTAAAATAAAAGCGAGCTTTCAGGTTAACAGCTTAGGTGGTGCACCTTAATACACTTCTCCCTCATTTTATTTTCCCTTCAGGAGGAAGATCAGCTTTCTTTTGCAGGATGTTTATAGTGCAGCCTAGCTGACAGCATCCGGGAGTTCTGCTAGGACACAGATATCTCTGTTCCCCAGTGACCTGTCCTGTCATCACCACAAAATCACCATCTCTCTGAACCATGTCCTTGCCCATTTCAGCCTTGGAAAAATGTATAGAAATGCTTTGTGTGGCCACTATAAGCAGGGAAAAAAAAATAAAAATCCTGCTAGGTCTTAATTGAGGAGAAGCAGACACATAACTCTTCGTTATTTTAAGCTCTCTCAGGCTCTCTCAACAAGGCACTTGACTAGAACTGGTGGTTTCACGATTGAAAAACAGTGGAACAGTGGCATAATGTAGCATAATTTGGGTCCACATATCTGCATCAGCCTTGCCTGAGATACACGTACACTCACACAACACGTACAACATTCTCCTTCAGTACTTTGGCAATTGAAATGTAATTCCCACTCTGCTAAGAGAAAAGGGAAGTGTCTTTTCTGATTTTCTAGATAAAGTGCTGGTTGTGGCACAACATTTGGCCTGACTATTAGCTCAAGCATGTATTGCCAGGGCAAGGGATGTTTTTTAATATGGAAAAGTGCTACATTTATCAGCAGCTGGCACACTTGCATTATTGTTGGAATGAGATCCCAGGTGGGAAGCAGAGACTGAGGGTGGCTACTTGAGCCTCCAGCTCAGTAGGAGCTCGTTACCGAGCACCCTCCACTGCTCACACTACAAAAGAAGGCCAAACTCCAGTTCAAGGCTTGGCAAAACCAGAATTGACACCTTTTGTGACTCACTCTAAATTGGCACACACGTCTGTGAGCAATACAGGCCCACCAACTCCCCTTGCAGCAAAGACATTTCAGAACAGACACATGTTCTCGGGACAAAATAATCACAAGGATGATTGTCTCTACCTCCATGCTAGTATTGGGGTCAAGGTCATCACACTCTGATTCCTCTGAGCTGTTTGTCTCCTTGTTTGGCAGCATGAAGAGGAAGAAAGAGAACAAGAGATTAGAAAAGAGATTGGTTAGTCAGGGCAGAGCAGCACAGTTATGAGCAGCGTGGAAATGGGTAACAGTAGGGAAAATGCTCCTAAAACACAAACAAAAAACAAACTGACAACAAAACAAAGGAAGCAAAGGCAAAGACATGCTTTTGCCAGAGAAGCAGCAGTGATTCTGCAAGTCGTTCAGATAGTGAAAACAAGGAGGAAGCAAGAGGAGGAAGAACTGTGCCACCATGCTGGAACAGCTGCTTCCCTCGGGCCCAGTCCTTCCTCATCCGGAGGGTGCGAGGGCGCCTGGATGCGGTGCCAGGGTTCCTCCCTTTGCACATGCCAGGGCTATTGCACCAGGCTTGTAAGACAGAAAGCCTCTGCAAAGGAAAACACTTCATCATGGACTCTCCTGGAGAGGGGTGGATCCAAAGGACATGCTCAAGTGCTTTCCTGAATCAAGGCTGGGCTTTGGTTGTGTCAAAATCACAACAAGTGTTCGCTTGCCTCTGTTGGGAGGGAAAGCCCCAGATAAGTCCTGAGCAGGCCTCATGGTCGGTTTATAGGGATGGATCCTCTGAGTTGGAGCACAGTAGTCAGGCACCCAGAGCAGAAGATGGAGCTTAACCCCACAGTTCTCAACCTTTTCCATACTGGGAGATCTCAGAGAAAGAGAGAGAGACGCAGACACACAGACACACACACATACACACAGACACACACGAGACCTTCTCCTGGCAAGACAGAGTCAGCATCTCTGCCCTGTCTGATAACACGGAAAGAAAAAGGTCACTGAGACCATCTCCCTAGACCAACAACCTTAAGAATCCCCAGGCTGGGAACCCCTTATCTTAACATCTGGTGAAATATTGACCTAAAGAAAACTCATCAGCAAGGCCATTGGTTCACCCAGTGGCTTTCTCACTGCTGCAGCTGCTCTGATGAAGTTGCAGACTGGGCTAGATCAGAGTAAATCACTAGTGTCCCAATTTTAGGTTATTTAACCGTGAATATATTTGGGTTTCTTAATGAGGATTACTTACTTGCATGTGGGATGCAGGAAAAAGAAAACAAAAAACAAAGACTGCATTTCATCTTGCATGCAAAAATCCTGCTAAAATGTATACTACAAAAAAGGAACAACAAAAAACCCTGATGTTGAAAAAAAAAAAATCAAAACAACAAAAAAAACCAAAACCCAAACTCAAAATTGCCGCCCCCTCCCTCTCTTCTCAGGAGAGGATGCTACAGGGGGTGGAAAGGATGGGAAGCAGGAGAGCAGCACAGAGCTTTCAGATGGCCTTACTCACTTTAACAGAGACTTTGTTCCCCAGAATATCCTTGGATTTACGTGGCCCATTGGCTTCATTTTTGCCACTGCTCTCCTTTTCCGCCCGCTTTCTCATGCGCAGGGTATGCCATGAACATGACTTCCTGTTGTACCAAAAAACGCAGCAATCAAACGGCAAATCATAGCAGGAATAAAGGTTTTGGAAAGGGGAACCAGCATCCACATTTGCAATTACTGCAATTCCCTAGAAGGTGAAAGCCACTGGCAGGCAATATGCCTGTCTCAATCTCAGCAATGAGAGCTGGAGTTAAAAACCAAACCAAAGAGTTCTGCAAAGCAGATGTTGTGCCACACTTGCTGTTTTAAATGCATGGAGCAGGAAAAAAATGTCCATGATGGAAGCACAGGCAACTCAAACTTGGTCATCTGGTTTCAGGGACTCTGTCTTGCATTGCCACAAATAGAAATTTATTTTAATTTCGCCACATTTAAAAGACCAACTTGGTCCTCAGTCTCATTGGTTTAAAAGCAGTGTAAGAAATATAAATATGTAAGAATCGTCCTAATAGATTACTCAGTATAGTAAATAAAAAAAAAAAAAGTTGTTGCTCGCTACATGTTGCTTAGAACACAAACAGCTCACTAAATAGGAGCTGTGTTATTAGTTTTCCAAGAGATAAGTAATTTCCTAGGATGACAAGCTCTGCTGTGCCTCTCAAGACTGAGAATTTCCCATTTGACTTTGCCAATCCAGTTAAAGGGGACATCAGTCAGCCCATGGGTTTTGGCTAGCATCACAGCAGGCACCATTTCCAGTAAATTTTTTTGCCCCTTATTACTGCTCCTATGACCTTATTCTTGGAAAAAAAATTAAAAAAGACCAATATCACCCTTTGTAAGAGCAATGCTGTGTTGACAAGAGAATTGCCTATCAAAGCAGACATAAGAAAAAAATCAAACCAGTTCTTGATGTGGATTTCATTCAGTTAAAATAGTGGACAGGCTGGGGGGGAGGGGGAATCTGGGGAGGGGTATGTTGTCCAAAGCATCAAGCTCTCAAAACAGCAGTGTGATGAGCTGGGATCCAGGTTCAAAGCATCTGCCCACCTTTAAGTCATGCAAATTTGATTTGCATGTTTAATTTAAGCCCAATGTTTGGCACAGGTCCCGTCTACAGTACCTTGATACATTTTACAAAGGAAGTTGTATGAAATCCAGGGATCACCTGTGATGCCAATAAAACGCAGTATGTTAGCAAGGTAGGACCCAAAGGATGCCCCACACAGCCGACGCTCCCCCATGAACACTGCGGCTCGCTCCTAAGCGCTTCCTGCTTTTACCTCAGCACCTGATGGGAGCTGTACAATAGCTCAGCTGAAGAACAAGCAAACCCTGCCACAGCCACAAGACTGAACTGGGTCATGACAACTGTTTTTGCAGCCAGGATTAGAGTCTGCACTAACTCAGCCTGTACAGCAGCGGTGTCTGAGCGCAGGGAGCACCCGAGCACCCTGCGCGGCTCAGACAGGCACCAAGTGCTGACCGGTATTTGGGTTTCTGGACAAGGTCCAAATGAGAACTGCAGAGCAGGGGGAGTTATCCAACACTTCAGGAGTAGAACGTTTTCCTTTTAGGATATGTCAGAGTCAAGAACATGGCAGATGGGGCTCCCTGATCTATATCATGAAAATGGGTGAATAATTCATGGTGCCAACACTGCTGGATCGACAGTATATTTTGTATACGGTGTTTGTCACAGTATAATTTCTTAAACTAAGCAGCCACTGTGATCTGGCAGACCAGACGGGATTGATGATAACACAGCTCCACGTTGTTTTTTACTCATAGGACTCCTATTATTCAAGCATCTTTTTGTTTTCAGGGTTGTTTTAGCTGTTTGACTCTGAAAACATTGTTTAGGACTTTAAATCTCACAGCAGTGAGAAAGAGAGAAGTGCAATGCATGTGTCTTTCAGGTTTTTTTACGCCTTCCTGGCAACAATTCATCTGCCTACAGAATTTGATGCAGAATTTTACTGTACAGCTGCCATGAAATCAGTCTTCACCAGGAGTCTGGTACCGTGGATGATTCTAAGGGCTCGTGGTTGCATACTGTGGCTAGAGAAGAACCCGGGAATGGCCGTGGAGGATGTGCAAGAGATGTGCCAAGCAATTCCTTTGGCTTAACATGCAATTCCAGGTAGCATTCATTACTGACTGACAGGTAAAGTCATCATTTCTCTTAACTGAAATGGCAGCAGAGATCAAGTCATTATTTTTAGTGAATCTGTCACAAAAATCTTTCCTTGTGTTCAGTTCTGCACCTTGAGGTATTTGTGTAAGGTAACACAATTTGCAGCATACATCATGCATTACCACCTAGTCATTTAGATGTTAAAAGAAATCAACAGGTATTACTGAAAAGAGGGTTGTACCTTCTGTATTTAATACCAAAAAACCACTTTCTTGCATTAGTCATTTCAGACTGACAAATTTCTAAAAATCAGAAAAGAAAAATATATATCCACACATTTGTTAAATAAGCAACAAAATATTATAAACAAAATTAAAATCAAAATAAAACAAAATCAAACAAAAAAAAAAGTCAAACTAATTCTTTTACCTCATTAAAACATGCTCATGGTGAAAATTTATTTTACATATTTAAAATAGTACATTTAAAATTAGTTACATTACAGGTACAATGATGAACATTGCGACTATCCATTATATTGCACAACCTGACTTCATCAATGTGAGTTTGTTTCTTTTTTTTTTTTTTTTTAAATAGTGCAAAATACTTTATACAGGAATGTACTTGGATGGGGATCTTGCAAACCAAAAAAATATATTACAAAAGTTACTGCAAACAGAAAAAAAACCCCAAAACAAATGAAAAAAGAAAAAAAAAAAGAAAAAAAAAAGATACAAGCTGTACAAGGGAATTGCCATAGACAACAAAATCTCTCCTCCTTGAGAAGCAAACCTCAGTCCAACACAGAGCCTGGATTTTTGTGTTTGTTTTTTTTTAATCTAGATGTTGTTGTAACCAATATATAGATTAGTAACTTAATACAACATAAATATAAGTCCAGTCCGAGCAGGTCCATGTTGGTGTAAAATGGTGTCATGTAAAGCATATCTGTAACCGTCTATGGTTTTATTTCTCTCCAAAGTATAAAGAAAATCCCACAAAATGAAAATAAGCAAAACCCGAGCTATCCACCACGGCTGCCCGACGCTGCGGATTGACCACTCAGCTTGTTCCAATGGCACTGTAGATAAAAATCAGCAGGGTTTCCCTACCATTTGGGTGGTTTGTTTTTTTTTTTTTTTTTAAATTTTATTTTCCTCAAAAAATCCACATAGTGCTCCCAGCGAAGCCAATAGGGCACTTACTTGATGCTTCCATCGCTATTATCTGTAGAGGATTTAGGGAGGGGAGCCAAGATACTGCCAGGGATCCATCCTTCAGCAGCTGGAGAGCGGTCGTTTGCAGGCTGGTACACCAGGAACATGTTCTGCTGGTTGATAGCAAGGATCTGAACCACCTCTCCTTGATTCACACAGATCTCATCCTCCTTCAGTGCATAGTAATCTTTAATCACCACCATGGAAGAGGTCCCATTGCACCCTCCCAAATCAGTCTGCAAACGGACACAACACAAACCGGTGAGCGCCCGGCACGGAGGAACCTGCCCTGTCCGGCAGTGATCCCACTACTTCATGTCCAGCCTAACCAGACCAGGGAAAAAGACACAAAACACTCGGAAGTTCACACTGGCAAAAAAGGATTTGAAAGATCTGAAAGGTGGCAGTAACCTAATACCGACCAGTCTCCTATTTCACATCAGACTTTAAAGCTGCTAACGACTGTGCCCCTGGGTGTTCTCATCTGTGGGGGTGTTACAGATGAATGGTCTGTGCTGAGCCAAATGGGGAAAGAGACAAACAAATACTGAGTGAATACTCACAGTTAAATATAGGTCAGATCGAAAGTGGCTTTGGTCAACCTCAGCCAGCAGCAGGGTCCAAACACAGTTGGTGGCCACTGACTCTTTGGTGGTTTGTAGGCAGCGCACGTGTACCCAAATTATAACCTTTAGCTGGCACCCTGCGAGCTGTTATGTGGGAAAAGGTCTAAGCTCTTCCTTACCACAGACTTTTTCAGGAATGGGTGGTTAATGGATATTAGAGAAGACTGAATATTACTTCTGCCAGTACTGCAAATGGATATCTAGTTCACCAGATCTGCAAGCACAGTGCCCTGAAAAACATCGAGATCAGTGCTCCAGGGTCAGGCTCTCTCTGTTTCCCAGATGAAGTGCCATCCATGTGGATGCCAGGGCTTTTGCATGAGCTGTTTAATCCCAAATCACATGTTACCCCATTGCTCCCTGTTGACCTGGTTAGCTGCTAATTAAAGCCAACATCATGGATCACCTGTGGTATAAGAAATGGGCTGTGAGATCATGTTTTATTAGATGAGCTCAGTACCTTGCTTTGTTCATACTTGTCTCCGGGCTGTGAGTGCTCATACCCTGTACTGCCATTGGAGGTAGATATCTTCAGGGGTGGGAGAGACGGGTTACGGCTTGTAGCCTTCAAAGGCTTCTCAGACCCTACTGGAATAGAAGAATGGGGCCTGGTGTTGGGCTGAGGGACCCTGCCGGCCTGGGGCCGCAGCACCGCCGAGCTGCACTCCTTGCGTTGGTACTCGATGGGCGACTGCAGCGCTGCAAGAGAGGACAAGAGTCAGCCACGTGCTCCCAAGAGCCTTGCCAGGGGCCGCAGAGGTGTTCAGACAGGTGGCATGGTTCAAACAGAACAGACTCACACGCTGCAAACCCATCAGGAACAGGAGATGCAGCCCACGGAAGGACACGGTGCATTCATGGCTAGACGGGACACAAGCGCCTCACAAGTTCACAGAGCTGTGCTCTGCAGGAACTGAACACAGCGCTCCAGGCTGATGTGAAGAGCAGCTTCTCTAACCTACACAGCGTGTAGGCTGAAATGTTTGCCATTTACAGCATACACAATTGCATTCATTTTCTTTGAAATCACACAAATTAATCACATCCTGTAGTCAAAATAAATGAAAGCCTGACTAAGAGGTGCATAGCACATTTGAAGTGAATTTTGCTAACACCAGAAAACACAGGTCAAGACTTCTAGGTCTCATGTGCATATTCCCAAGGAAGTGTGACTATTAGATACTCTTTGGACATGATGCACTGCAACTTGGCTCTCAATGTGCTTTCTACTCTACATTTACTGCTTCCGTTCAAGGAAACTGCTGGAACTGGCCAGCAAGTGAGGAAGAATAGGTGGCATCAAGACATTAATCCCAGCAGTCCAAAGCTCTCCAGAAAATAACTAACGTGCAACACGAAACAGCTTTATAAGCCATAAAAAATAAAGTCTACTTGTGAGAGTAGATTTTATAGTCATGGAGAGAGCTTGCACTGGGAAATGGAAGGAAAAAAGTTGTAGATTGTAAAGAAATAAATAATTTATGTTATGTTTGGAGGAGAAGGGATCAGGGCTGGGACAGAGTGAGCAGATTTGCTGGGCTCAGGCTACCAGCCCAGACCTATGGGTTTGGTTTTTTGCATGTCATGTGGCTTTATCAGATGATTTATAGTCAGTTAATACTGTGTACATGCATCAGACTAAACCTACTGGAATGCAGAGAGACTAGTCTAGCAAGAGGCAGACAGAGGACATAATGTCACAGCATCAGCCCCACCAGAGAACCACAACAGAAGGAATGTCTTTCCCAACAAAATGGAAAGAAAAACAGAAAAAGCTCAGCACCATACAGCACACTCTCTAGCATTCCCCTTCCAGAGAAAGGCAGGACAACTCCAGAAATCACTTAATACTAAAGAACAAATAACTGGGAAAAAAAAAAAATCAAGGAGGATGCCAGATCACCATTTTCTTCAAAAGGACACAGACATAGATCTGTAGCAATCTGGAAGATTACTTGTCTCTAAAACCTGACCCTTGTCACAAAAGCAGATTGTATTTACGCCACATTGACTGCCAGTTTCACTTGCTTACCTCGGCTGCATCTGGAAATGGTTTGGTCCTGCTGCAAACCAGCCTCAGAGGGCAAGGAAGGCTGGGGAGAACTCTGACAATGATTTTGACAGTGACATTTTTCTACTGTATACAGTAAATAAGGCTGCAAGGTCATTTGCAGTAAGATCTGAATGGACTCTTATCAATCTATCTTGAAACAATCTACTGTACTCAGTACTTTTAAAGGGTATTTAGTTGAGTGTCCATTTCTGGCTACTAATTCTACCATGAACTATCACAGTGATGCCTGGCCTCCAGCCTCCTGTTAAACATCTGTCAGTATTCTCAGAAGCTTCTGGCAAAAGTCAGTGTCCATCTACTTGCATGTACTCTCTTTCTCTCAAATTCCCCCCCACCAAACATGATTAAAATAAGGCACAGATGAATGGCATTTTCCTTATGAAACATGTCCAGCAGTGACAGATTTTCTTTATTTGCTTTCTAAAGAACAGTCACAACAGCCCATCATTTGATGCACAGCCTGTTCCCCAAGCTTAGCAGCTTTTACTTTTTGATGGAAAAATATGAAAAATTTGAATATCACACTTTTACATTAATGAAGTTTGGATGCAAACCCCATGCTTTGTAATAGCCCCTGCTTTTTAGGACTTCCCTGGTGAAGAGAGAAAAATCAGAGACAGCTTGGGCAAGAACTCAAGGGGAATATTTTGTTATTAAGTTTACACAGCATTGGCTCAGTCTGGATTTAATATGATTTTAAGGACAGAAAACATCTGCTTTAATGAAATGCAAAGCTAAAGAACATATTTAAAGATTAGTCAGCCTCAATAAGATTACATTCTAAAAGCCACTTAAAATATTCTGGATTGGACAGGCTCTACTGGATGCAGTATCATTTTCTTGGGTCTTATTTATAGTTTTAAGGTAAATCTTTAAGCTTGTGTTTTAGTAGAAACCTATTTTTACTTTTGCTTTAGAGATAGTGATGATTGTGTTCCTGACCCATCAAATTGCTCGCTGGCCTCACAGAAGATAGGCTGAATAGGGGCTGTGAAGATGCCTCATAGAAAAAGAGGCTCACAAGGCAGTAAGTCCTTCTAAGATGAGATGGAATATTTAAAAGATAAAAAGAACAAGCAAGAAAGATATGGAAGGGACAGAAGAACCCTGCATTCATGCCTGCAGAGCTCTCACAAGGCTTTTATAAAAAAGCCTGTAGCTAACTGTTAGGGGAACTTATTTTTATTCCAATAATTCCCAGCAAGTCAAAGCCAACTGTACTGGCATAAACTCATCAAGTTTTGGTATCAGCTGGTCAAACTGGAGAACTTAGACACTTCATCTCACCAGAGTATTTAAGGAATCATTTTACAATGGTTGTATGAGGCTGTTCCTATTCCAAGTCACAAATACACAGTATCAAATTGTGGTGTCATGGGTGAAATATATTTCCATTCTCAGCTCAGCCATACATACTGAACTGTCACAAACAACTTTTACATGTAACCCCTTCCCAGTTAGCTTCTGAAAAGTAAAATTAAGCTGAATTAAAATTTTTAAATCCTCCACATTGAAGAAAAGGGAATCTTTGCTTTGATGTGAACTGTAAGAGCCACTTGCCATTTTGCAACAAAATATCCAGAAAACCAAATAAGAAAATTCCCCTAAAAAACCAAAAACTAACACATTGTGCCAAGCCCAAACATCTTGATTTAAGCAAATATGTTTTATTATTGAACATTTATTAAGCTAGTAAATATAGAACTCTAATATAAGTTCCATAAAATAAGCTTTGAAATGAGTAGTGCAAAGCAATCTTGGAGGCATCCAGAGCTGCTTTGTTTCTTCCAAACAAACAAAAGAGATACTATTTTTAGATTCTTTCTCTACTCCTGTTCCCTTCTCTTACCCTCATCCACTCAGGAGCTACAACAAGCTAAAATTGTTAGCTGAATTTGATTCCTCTGTATTTACAAATTACACACTTTTGTTGATTGTGTGACTGGTTTTTGAACGGGTTGTTTGTTTGTTTTTTTGAAACATAACTTTAATTTGAAATACTATTTCAGACCACCTCAAATCTATTTCTACAGCCAAGCTGATACTTTGGAAAGGCCCCTTTTCATGCACAGCCCCCATAGCTCCTAGGAGAAACAAGCCCTGGTTTCCTTGCCATTTCCTTGGCTTTTTTTTTTTTTTTAAATTGGAAGCTGCTGCTGCCCTGCAGAGGTGGGAGCTGTAGGGGGTGCATGGTGAGGCAGCCTTCATCCCACCTCACATCCTCAGCTGGCAGCACTGCGAGGCCTAACAGAGACACCTGGGGATAAACCTTGCTCTGAATAAATGAGAGATGCTGGGTAGATACAGTGGCAACCTGGCTTCATCATCATCTTGAGATGGCTTCAGATTTAAAACCTCACTGTACAATGGAAAGCAAGAGGTGACAGAGCCCTGCACACCCCAGTACAAAAGTACCACCGACAAAAGCACCACCCATGGAGGGACCTGAGGAACGTGAGCCCAGCTGACACATGCAGAAGGGGCTCAATAATTTTCTCACAGAGAAAACAAGGACATAAAGATTCTAAATCCCATTTAGCATTACAGTTTGGGAAACAGAACAAAGACCACATACGTACCATTCAGGAAGTCTCGTTGTGTGTCCAGGACCTGGTTGATGTCCTGTACCCAAGCTTGCTGAATTTCTGGATTAGCTGCCTGCAAAATGACTCTCTCTGATGTTTCCCGGCTCATTAGAGCAAACTTGCAGGGATCGTTGTCCACATTTTCCTCAATGATAAGGTAGTTCATCTGAAACAGGCCAATGTAAGCATTTTACAAGGAGCAGGAATTAACATTACACAAGAATCAAAACTGCTGTGAAATGTTCCTGAAAAGAATTAAGTCCAATAACGAGCTCTTAGAGCATAATAAGAAGAATTTGTTTCATCTAGATATACCCAGATAAATCTAAATCTTGAATATGATGCTTAATAAAGCTCTGACAGATGTACCAGACATCCACCCGCCTTGCCTTGAATTACAACTTCTATTTTAAGAAACACAGACCTGACTGCTGTGCTTTAAATTTACTGAAACCCATAAATAGAGCAAAAATGCTCCTATTAATATGTTAATAAAGTCTACCATTCCCCCAATTTAAATAAGTGTTTATATTTCTTGTCCTCTGATAAGAAAGTCTCAGTGATTAGTGCATTTTAAAACCGGAATGGACTGTGCACAGGGATATAATGAAGAAAAAGAGCAATTCTCCCGTGATGCTCCAACAGATCTTATTTCTAGCAGATTGGAGTCATCTGTGTGCAATCACTTCACTGGACTGTAGTCACAGATACTCTTTCTGGAAATCACATGGATGGGAATTTTGGCTGCTGTCCTGCCCTTGGGAGGCTTCTGTTTTAAGTGTACTCATAACTTTAGCTTTTCCTGAGATACTTAGGGTAGTAAACAAGAATAGGTTGGCATAGCCTCCCAAAAAACAAAGAGATGGAGTGTTTTCATGTCAAAAGCAGACAGCTTTGAAGACTAAGACAGTAATGTCCCCTAGAAGAAATCCATCTCCAATTGTCTGAGTGTCTGTCCAGGTATGCATATCCACTCCACATCAGAATACTGTCCAGCTTTCAAACTGCAAGATGGAATTAGCATCTTCCTTTGCTTCTGGGGGTCCCCAGAAGCACAGAAGTGAAGTCACAGTGACAAGCAGGACATGAGGACAAGGAAAGGACAAGGACAAAGACACACAAGTGAGCCCCAACAGTGCTCTTGCTCCTGATCTGAGTGCATTTTCCCCTGGTTGAGAACCAAACCAATCCTGGTATGGCTCCAGGTCAAAGACTGTAGAGTCCCCATTCCTCCTATTTGTGCCTCAGGGACATGCATTCATCAAGGCTTTCACCTGGGTATTTTGAGAGCCTGAAAGGTATCCAGCTGAGAAGTATCTGAGAAGGGATGTGCCATTTCTCAACACTGAGGACCTTATTGTGTAAAAAAGGGTTCTTTGCTAATGCAGGACAAGATATGGAAGCTTCTGTCACAGTTTGAGAGTGACAGACCTTGGAGAACAATATCTGTGAGTCCCATTTCCCTGACAGACCAGAACAGCTGCATTTGAGGTCATATGCACTTTTTACTCTGTGGCTGTGACTGAGGAAGGAATGGGATGTGTGGATCTGTGGTGCTGGCCCAGGTGGAGCCCCCACTGCGAGCTGGGGATGCTCAGAGCCCAGGGAGGCAGGGGATGGTCCCGCTCCACTGAGAGCCACAGCTCTTCTCCGTGGGAAACAGGCAAATGCAAAAGCAGTGAGAAGCTGAAGAGGGGGCTGGGAGGGAGGGTGTGAGAGCTGCAGGCACACAAACTCCACACTGAGGTGGGGGGAACCCACATGGAGCCACAGGGGATCCCACACTTGCAGTAGACACTCAACAGCAGAATGAGCTGCTTGCCAAGTGGAAGAAAAGGGACTGGAAAATTAACATACGAAAATTTTAAACTCAGGCAGTGGGAACAGCATTCCTTTCCTAGGCTGTGTAACTAGAAAAGCAACCCATACCCTTGAGGCAAGCTAATTTTATTGACATTAGGAGAGATTTATTTTTCTCTCTTTATCTACAATATACAATTCAGGAATTGTTTCCTGCAGATAAAAGCCTCATTGTTATATATACAATAAACTGAAGTAAAAATTATTCATACTATTTCCATCTCCAATTTTAATAATGATTGAAATCAGCAAAAAGATAAAATCAAAGCTGATCATCTAAATCAAGATGACTGTTTATTTGTATACTTTGAGTTTTCTTTTTATAGCCTATTATTTGGTTGGAAACTATAAAATACATTGACTTGCAAATGGATATAGGCTTTTCAGTAAATGCTGCTGTTTCCATCGGCCAAGAAGGTGACCTCATTTCGGTAAGTACACTGTTTACCATAAATTTGTTTAGTTATATATGTTAATATGCATTATTTTAGCTGATAGTGTTTTCTTCTATTTCATATTAATGTGCCATTTAAAATTTAGAGCAAACACAATGCATTCTCCCATGTCTCTTAACCTGTATCTTTGAAAAGGAAATCAATGCCAGACTGGTTTCTCAGCTTTGAACAACCTAGAAATTCAAATGAATCAATGATTTTGCTCTTTCTGCAGGCACAGCAAAGGCTGTTTTACCAGGACATGTGCAGCACTCATTCACCTTCTCTGACCATTTCACAGGTTAACTTTGCATTTGTTAAACAAAGTATTTTCACTGGTTACTTTCAGTTTTTACTTTTAGCCCCAGCCCCACAATCTGGACAGATTATTGAAAACCAAAATTAATTTCTCAAAACTCTCTTTTATGGTTTAGCTGGTTTTATAATTCCTCACAGCTGGAGTTTTAGGATGATGTGTGGTTTTATTTGTCTTTGAAACATTCTTGCAACATCCATAATTGTACTAAGAACCCTCAAACAAATTAGGGAGAGTATTTCCAGAAATAAATTGTAAAGGCTTAGTATTGATTTATAGTTTGGCCTAAAATGACTGCTTTGGATACTGCACCTTAATTTACCTCTTATGACAATGCATAAAAGCAACTATTGTAAACTTCCTTTGTCTACTGCAGGTTTTGTAACAATATTCGCTAATTCAGAGCTAGGACTGATAGAGGACCTACCATGGCTGTGTGTCTTGTAAAAATTACCCAATAAATTTGGACACCCAAATGGGTGATCTATTTAGAGAAGGACCTTAACAGCTTCTAATCCACTGCAAGGTAAATGCAAATGTTTTCTGCACATTACTGTCCCCTATGACGGGACGAACCTTACATGACCATCAAACAGAATATGCTTCTCCCTCTGCATTTCTTACCTTTATGCTTTTCTTGAACATGTAGCCTGGCGTCAGAGACCCTTTTCTGAGGAGCTCACTGAAGATAACTATTTGCTCAAAGAGAAACACCCTGCGCTCCTTGGGCCGAGACTGAACCCCAGAATCCTGCTCCGTCACGTAGAAGGTGTCCTGCTGCAGCAGCTTGCCTTGAGCTGTCAGTTTGCCCTGGGAAGCAGACAAGGCACTAGCATTACAAACCCTAACCCACCGTGATTCCAGGGGGTGATATGCTCTATTTCATGCAGCCCAAGTTTTCTAGGCAGCCCTGCATTCATGTGAGACATATCCCCTCTAAGTTACAGCACTCCTGTAAAGTCGGACCTTAGCTGAAGACAAACAACAACAGGTTTTCCTTGCTCTCACTGCCACGGTGTATATAAACCAAAAGCAAGAGGTCTCAAGCAGATGGCTTTGAATGCTTCATTTCAAATCCTGTTCCCATTATGTTACTGTAGAGCTCTCCATTATGCCCTAAGCCAACAGTCACTGACACAACCCCTCCGAATGTGCAAAAGCTAGGACCCTACCTGTTTGCAGTTTGTAAGACAGAAAGACAAATCTTAATTCATTTTGGAGATAAGACCCCTCCCCAAAGCCTACACTGGTACCCTGTGGGGTTGTAGCTCCCAAGTCTCCTCCTGGACGTTGCTGAACTTGGCAGGAGCTGGTCACACGTTAATGCCAGGTGACCTTACTAATAGGCAGAGCAGGCAGGGCTGTCAATTATTTTGCTCTGGTAACAGATACAATAAGTCTCATTAAAGCTTGCAGAAACTTTTGCATACCTCACATTTTGAAGAAACAATATGAATTGCCACAAGTTTAGAGGGAGAGATGTGCCACTCCCCCACCTTTGAAACCTCACCAAAGCATGCAGCTCAGCACCGCAGAAGAACAAGCCCCAGATAAGTAGCTTGGATAGATTGTAGAGACAATCACAGAAAGAGAAAATAATTTTCCTTGCCCACTTATTACTATAAGAAGAATGCAAATGCATACCTCAAAGCCTTGGAGGCGACCCAGGTTCATCATGTCATTGCAACGTTTTGGTACAAGGCACATTAATTCAACTGCTTTCTGTTGAGGAAAAGGGATGCTGCATTATTACCAGAGAACCAGAGGGTTCCTGAAAGCACAGTGTCAAACAATGAAGTTCAACAGCACGATTGCTGGAGTGACTCATGGCAAGGCCCTCATGAATAGATGTCTAAAAGAGGATGGTGCAGGACTAAAATGCAGGACTGCGCCATCATCTTCTAGTTCTGATTTAAGCTAAGAGAAATACCATATTTAGAATAGCAGCAGGATCTTCAGCTATTGTAAAAGGAATACTGGGGTTTTCATTTCTCCACACAAAGTCCCATTAGCCCTATTGTCCAGGGCATGAAAATGTACCTCTATCTCGGAGCACTCCAGACCAGCTTTTTCACTGTACCTCAGGAAGTCCTGCAGAAAGCAGAAAGGTTTGCATTAAGGCACTTCAGCAAAGAAAGAACAAAAGGCACCAGTTTGAAAAGGAAAAAGCTTATTCAGCATGTGCTTTTTGGAGAAGAAACTTGCTAATATTAATAAATTCATCTTCAGAGATTGCTGACTGTCATAACCACTTTAGAATTATGGAAAAGGGGTGTGGATGGTTGTTGAGGAGATCACAGACAAAAAGACAAAGCTGGGGTTAGACCTTGGGAATGCTTATTTGGTCCCTGTCTTAAGCCACAAGACCACACACACACACACATACAATTGTGAATTTTTCTTTTCCTTTTGGCATTTTGGGGAACACACTGCTGTGCCTTTGCTAGTGTGCAATTCCCAACCCTGGGCTGATGGCAGCCTGCTGGGGTATGGTTCAAAAAAGAGGAGAAACCAGCTCAGAGCCCTGCTGCTGCTGGAGATTACAGGGTGGGTTCAGACATGCCTGATTTTAGATATTGGCTTCAGACCCCTTGGGATGAATTTTCAGGAGTGCTGAGTAATTGTCAGTATGGAAAAGTCAGCAGAAACCAAAGTGGTCAGGCTCCTTAGAAAAAAAAAAATTGTGGCAAGCTCCCCAAATTTTAAGACAACGGAATATTCTGAAAATAAGTTTCTTCAGCTAATTTGAAGACAGATATTCAGAAATGGAGGCTATAGCATGCCATTCATGCAGCACCTAAGACAAGCTTTAGCAACACATTTGTGTATCTTTATTCCAAGTTAAAAAAAAAAAAAAAATTGAAATTTGCTCTGAAACATCAGAGTAAGAAAATTCTGATTTGAAGTGTACCCTTCTATACAAAAAACAATCCAAAAGAAAGTAAAAAAAAAATCTGTTTACTATCCTAAATTACAAACCACTCGCACAGATGTGGCCTCCTGCTCTCTGGACATTTTCCACGGGCCTCTGTCACTGCATGCCCAGAGAGCAGACTCCTCTTTCCTCTAATTTTCATCAGTTTATTCCTCAGTTAAGTCTAGGGCTGATTTGAAATAACAGCATCTAATGCAACATGCAACTAGAGTTTAATCCAAACCGTATTTTTTCACTCACCTTGAGAAGAAGCTGGTATTTAGTTATTCTTTGAATGGGTTTAATCAGAAAGTCACTGATGGTCAGCCGTTGGCTTATTTCCTGCTGAACCTCCTAAAGAATGAGGATTAAAAACAATTGCAAACAATCACAGAGTAAGATAGACAACATGATAAAACGTCTCAGCAGAGACTTATTTCCACAGAAAGTTGGTCTGTTCCTAATCTTTTGTTTGCAAGAGGGAATTTCTGGGGATTTAAAAATCTGGCATGTCCTATTTAGGCAAAGGCTGGGTAGAAGCCGTGACGGGGTTGGAAGGCATTGGGAAGGATCCCTGCCCCTCGGAGCTGAGGGTCACTGCAGAGGGGATGAGCTCACAAGTGAGTCCTGCAGAACAGGCCTCCTGCTCTGGCGTGAAAGGAAACATCTTTCCCTTGTTAAACAAGCTTTCTTTCATATTACTATCAAAATGTGTCTAGTCCCAAAGACTTCTTGACATAGACAGAGTTACTGGGGATTTATGGGAGGCACCACCCAGCTCCAACAGCTTTTACCTCCCCTGTCGTTGGTACACTACTGATTTGAAAGTCTTGTTTTACTTGGAACAGAAATTAGTGCATTTGTGGTACTCTGAAGGCCACACACAGTTAGTACCGAATTAAATATTTATTAGAAATTCACAATATGAGAATTTGAAAGCAATTAATTAATAACACTTTCTCTGAACGGCAAAGACCTCCGCACCACGTGCAGTATCAAAATCTTCAGGAGTTTGTTTTAGGCAAACCCCACAGGTTTCAGAACAGCCTCCTTGACCTGGACTCACAGCCCTAAGCAGTAATAATGTATAATGAGCTGTGCTTACCTCAAAGTAGGTTTCATACTCAGCTACTATGTACTCAGACCGGGGCTTGTTTTGGCAATACACCACATACATGTGCAATCGCCGCTCCTGGGAAGGCAAGAGGCACAGCAGCCACGTGAGATATTGGCTACCCTTCTGTTATTAAAAGGTGGCAGAAAGGTGCTATGATATTCTGCTTGGTCTTCCTTAGTTTTGGTTTAATCAAAGATTTAGTTTGCTAAAGCAGGAAGGAAAATCGGTAACTGGTTCTGGTCTCCACGTCTGCACTCTGGCAAGGGGAGCTTTCTGAGTTGTGGCCAGTGAGAGATGTACCCACAGCTCTGAAATTTCCTCTAGAGTTATCCTTTGGCTAACATCACGTGAACATGTAAATTGTAGCAGCTGGCAAGTACCTGCCATAATTGTGTTTTGGCAGATGTCCTTGACCACGTCAATTTTGCCCCCCATGTAGGTTGGCTGCAGGAAGACAATGATTAATGCCTTAGTGCAATCCAGCTGCCCACTGACAATGTGTAACTATAGGGAAACTTCAGATTCAGTTTAGACAGGTAAAAGCACTGAGCTGACACAAACAGGTGCTTTTGAAAAGGAACCATCACACCCCAAAAGGCAATTGTATTTGATATAGGAAACAAAATAAAACTTACATGCTTAATAAAAAGCTGTGCTAAACGCTCAGGCTCTTGAAGACATTTTTCCAGTTCAGCCAGGAAAAAGCTAAAAGAAAGGATATGAACACTTCAGAACACTTCTTTAGGTCATCCCAGCAGCAAACTAGTCATCGTTCAGATGTAATAGTGGCATTTAACTTCAGTATTCAATAATAAATGAAAAGGTAAGCTTGGCTTCAGTCCTTAATGGTCAGATTCCTAAATCATTAAATGACAGCTGTGAAATGTGGAGGTCTTGTCTTGAAAACTGTCTGTTCTTCTTTACGATCACAGTGGTTTCAATTTTCAGAAAGTGCTGATCACGATCTAATGGCAAGATTTACTTTCCTTCACTAAGAACTTCCAAAGTAAAACCCTCCCATATACCAAAATGCTTCTGAAAACTCAACTTATGAAAACTCCAGCTTTACCAGGAGTTCTCAGTTGCATGAGCAGATTTGGATTAATGGTCAATGTGAAAGAGATTGCTATATGTTTTCACCTGAATAAATGAATCAAAATGTTTTGCTGGTGGAGTTATGGTATGTTCTGTTTGTCACTGGTTTTAATTTAATAATAAACTGCAACATCTAATTCATAATAATCACAGTGACTCATAAACACCATCTCCACCTTGACTTGCAGATTCAGGGAGGTCATTCATTCTAGCTCAAATGCCCTTACTAAGAATATACTGGGATGCCTAAAAGTGAGGTGAAAACTCCAGAAACACTGCTAGATTTTTTCTAATTTGTAGGCAAATCCAGAGAATCCTCCTGTCCATGATCTTACTCTTTTTCACTTCAGGATTTCAGTCTCAAATGCTTCCACAGATTTGTGACAGTAGCCAGATTTTGTGAGAGGACATGCTTGCAATGATCTGATCCCAAGAAATCCCAGAACCTCAAAAGCGATGCAAATCAGACAGATGTCCCAATTAAAAATCTCCATTGCTACCATTAGATACAGCTGCTTCCATAACCCAATCCTCTATAAATGCTACATTCATCTGCATTTAAATAGACTTCTTGACCCAGATATACAGAACTAAAAATAGGGAATCTTTCCATTTGTGTTACAGAAAACTCCTATCCTCACACTTAATCAAGGAATGGCACCAATAAAAACACTCCATTTTCTGGTATCAACTTAACATAAGGTGAAGCTTTCCTGACACCTTTTTGTTTCTGCTCACAAGATAACATGTCAGAACACAAGGACAGGCCCAGGTCATGAAATAAGTACCTATGGGACATATGACAGCAAGGATACTGTGCTTCCTGAGTGAGGGAAATGTCCAGAGCTGAAGCAGGATCCAGCCCAATGCCCATTGTCCAAGTCTGTACATGCATGTTCAAATTTTAGCTAGTTGGAGCTGCAGAGTATTTCTGAGTGGCAGAGTTGAAATGATGACCATATTGTCCATAAACAAGACATTATTCACAAAGTTACATGAGAAATGGCCCAGGGCTTGTGTTTCCAGCAGCTTTTCAAAATCTGCATCTGTGACTACGATTTTCAAGGAATGGAGTTCCTAACTCAGAGCCAAAAGCATCAACTTGGCCAAAGCATGCCAGGGCTTTCAGGTGAGAAGGACCTTGAAGCAATTTGAATTTTATCACCCTTCTAGCCAAATACCACTGGGAAGGTCAGTCTTAATGATCCAATCAGCTCCATGTGATGATGTTGCTGAGACAGAGGAAGGAAACCACAACTTTCCAGACTGCTACTGCCCACATGCATTGAGGCTACAGCTGTGACCCAAGAAACTCACTTATGGCAGCTTCAGTAGCTTTTCTGAAGCTCCAGTGAACACCCCACAAGCAGCAATTCCCTGAGATTAATGCTGGGAATGTTTATGAGCAGTAGCCCAGGAGCTGTGGATGGACCACAGTGGTACCTCCCAGGGAAGCCTCTTGTTGGGGTTCCCCAGCAAGAGTGACAGAGCCATCAGCAGCACAGGAGTGACACAGGGCAGCCTCCTGGCTGCAGCATCCCTGTCACACCGACCAGCGCTGCTGGCACAGTGACTGAGCCAGCCTAAAGCTGTACCTGTGATCACAGACAGCATGACAAATGCCCTCCCACAAAGTCAGGCAGTGCAAAGCTATCACACGCCAAAGCTCTTCCTTCAATGGGAAAAATTACTGCAGGTAAGGACAATGCCTTCCATCAAGCAGTTGTGCTGGTTCTGGCTGGGTAAATGAAGCCCTTTATCAGGATTTAGGGTATTGAGAAACTGTGGCTAAAAGCACATGAATCAGGACATCTTCTCAGGATTCAAGGTAGCCAGGATTTGTGATGTAATTAAGCAGCACTTACGAACCAACAGAGACAATCTGAAGAGAGGCAATGTCCTTTGCAAGTTCAGCCCTGAATGACCTAATGGTATTAAATTAAAAGCAACTGAGACATACAGACAGCATACAGTCCAATCCTCTGTGGACAAGAGGTTAGAAAGGTGTTTAAAGAGGAACTAAACCAAAAACTTACTCTTTGTGCCAGTCATAGATCTGGTGAATATTACCAAATACAATCTTGTCTTTCCCTTTCATATCTTCAGAAACTCCTTTTTCTTCCATCCTCTTCATGAAGCCCTTTAGGATTAAGGATCAGTGATTCAGCAAAGGGCCCATTTGAAGGGGGAGCACAATTACACTCTTTTCTTTTTTAAAGAAGCAAAAGCTTAGTGCCAGGATTTTTTATGTTGAAAATGTTTAAAATATCTTTCATACTATTTCAAACTAGAAACCTAAGTAGATACTTTAAATTACAGAGTTTGGTTAAAATAAATCTTCAAAGGACTTGTTTAGAATATCTGCAATACTTACACAAACCATTATTAGATGTAATTGAAGTGACAAGTGCAATGGTAAGATAAAAGTTAAACAAAGTAGTTTGTCAAGCTCTTGGCTTCTCAGGTGAGAGGAAGAAATCAGACTCTGTATAGAGCTCTTCCATTCATCACCATGAGTATCTCGTGGGAGCACAAAGCCAAGCAGTAAGTTTAGAGTCACAAGAACAGGATTTCTCACATCTCCTGAGAGTTTCTTTGTAAGCCTTTGGAGCGCAACAGCCCTGTCAGGTTTGCCAGTGGTGCGTGATGTAAACAGAACATAACACAAAGGTTTTCAAGTTTGGAAGCTGATGAAAATCACTCTTAGATAGACTGATAATTCTCTCCGGACTAGTGAATGCCACTAGTGAATCACATGTCTCCAGTTCTGAGTCCTTGCTGGGTAAAAAACTGAACCCTGCACTGAGTTAGATGTGACAGATGATCCCCTAAGGATCAGACAATTCTTTACAAGTAAAGCTTAAAAAACAAAACAAAACAAAAAGACTGTTTTTAATGTAGAAAACCCCCCAAAACCTCAAACTCTCTTTTATCTCAGGATTTTTTGCAAAACAATAATTCATGGGACACATGTACCTCAACACAGTTCCAGGCCCAGCTTCTGGAAAGGTACTCAGACAGAGGACACAAGTCCAGGTGCAAATTCAAGCAAGGTACATGTTACCATTACCCAAGATGATAGGAAGAAAAGCATGAAATAAGTGATAGGATCATAAGTTAATTCTTCACCAATGCCTCCAAAGCTGCATTACAGCAAAAAGAGTTTGTCACAAGTAGGGTAGCCAAGAAAAACCTTTGCACACTGGAGTTGAACCTAAAATACAACATTTGCTAGATGGAAACAAAAATAGTTTCCAAAGGCATTTCTTCTTGTTTCTGTCAACATCAGAAGGGGACCATGGAAGCAGACTGCAAAATAAAGCAGTTTTGTTTCTCATGCTGTATTTTTTGTTGTTGTCACTTGTCAGCATGGTGCTTTTTAGTGGGAAAACATTTTGCATAGCAGGGTTTGCTTCAGCTCACCTCCACAACAGTTCCCAAGTCTTTGACGTAGTCTTTTTCAGTCTGCACCAGCTCATTTAAGACAAACCTAAATTAAAACAGAACACACAAGTATTTGACCATATTCCTTGATACTACCATTTGCTCCTTTACCACATATGACCTTATCATAAAACCCCATCATCATGCAGATCACATAACACAATTCACCCTTCACTCAGAGCTCAGTGGAATGCAAAAGACAAAAACATCACATGTCAGGTCAGAGTAGTTTCAAATCTCTTAACCATTCTTTCCTGCTATCTCTCTCCCCCCCACACATCCTACTATGGTGCAAGAGCAGTGGCACAAAGAGCTGCCTTGTACCTTAAACTACCCCTCTCTGATCTCCTCTCCCCATCCCCTATGCAGCTCCCCTGAGAACGATGGAGATCTGTCCTGACCCATTTTTCAGCAAGCAGGAGGGGATTTCTTGCCCCAGTCCATCTGTTTTTTCCCAAGATTCATCAATTAAGTATCAATTTGGAAGTTTCAAACATTTGGAAAACAAATCCCCTCTCCCATCATAGCTAAGAGCTTAATCTTTTGGAGTAGGTAATCTGTGTGTAGGTGTCAAATGTTTTAACTCTGATTTCAGAGCTAATAACCCCAGGTAGGGGAGTCATCTAATGAAGGCCTGATGCATGCAAACAACAGCAAGCTAAAAAAGCCCCTCCTTTGCAACTCGAACTGAATAATCACATAATGTTCTTTTGAGGACAATTCCAAAAAGTTACAGCTTGCTGCAGACAGTTTGTCTCTCAATTACGCCAATACATAGATTTGCCATATGACAAATAAACTCCATCTGTCCTCAAGTTTGCTCTGGCAGTAACAAGGCTAATAAGACAGAGGAGTGCTTTCATGTCTGATATTGCTCTGTCCGCATCAATCACCAGACTGACCCACTTGAAATGATAGGGCTGAGGGCAAACAGTGCTGAAATATAGCCTGGTTTAAAATACCTAGAGGGGAAAAACCCCCACCGGATTGGCATTGCAAGGAGAAACTTAGTTATCTGAGAGGCTACTGAGAAAATAAATCCTTCTCCTGCTGCGCTTGCAACGCGTCCCTTGCTCAGACAAAGCGGAGGCGATACTTTGGCCATGTGGCAGAAAAAAGTCAAACAGCTTCTTGTTGGTTTGAGAGTGAAATCCAGCCCCCTTGGCAGCAGGCAGGGCTGGCAGCAGCCACACCAGCTGCTTGTGCTCTCCGGAGCGCTCTGCCAAGCTGTGCCTGGGCAGCAAACACGTGTGAGGCAAAAGGCAGAGGCTGCTCTTTCCCAGCAGCGCGTGGCCTGAGCGGGCATGTGCTGCTCAGCCCCTCGGGCTGCCTGACCCCCGTGCCCTTGGCCAGGCTCCACTGTCCCCTCTGCCCGCAGAGGAAGGCCAGGAGGGAACCTCCCAGCTGGCACCACCGCTGTTTGCGCTGCTCCCCACAGGCACAGGGAGCTGTGGAGGGAAATGGGAGAACCTTTCCCACCTACGAGGTTACTGCAAGGACCCACCTGGCCAAGTTCTGCCCTAAAAATGAAGCAGCAGGTACTTGTAGTACAGAACGTTGCAGGACATGCAGGCAGGTGCGTGTTTATTAAAAAATCAGTGCAGAACCAGGTTTCTGGTGAACAGGCAAAACCTGCCAATGCACACCTCTACTAGGATTCAGGGCCTGCACCTCCACAGCTTCCTTTAAATTCAGCACCAGGGCTCCCTCTGCTCCTCTCTTCCTACCCAGCAGGAAAGTCAACTGTGACCATCTCTACTCATTCTCTGAAGCCTACCTGACGCAGCACCTGAGGTACTCCCAAATTTAAGGTTTCTAAGATGCAGGTAGGCAAAAATTCAAGTTCACTCATCTGCTCTCACAACAAGGAGCAAGGACAGGGAGTTGCTTGCAAAGAGCCCGAGTCACCAGCAGGTATTGACTACACAGCTGTATTTAAACTGGTATGAACAAGGGCAAGGTTAGAGCCTCCTAATTTCTGCCTGAGTCTGGATATCTGTATATCTTGGAAACTCTGTATTACACCTATACTGAGCAATGACACTCAGTAAGGCTACTGTCTTACTGCTCACAGAAATGCAGCAATCAAGCCTGATGGAAAAAGGAGTTTCCTCACTTCAGGGCTAACTGCTGGCAGGGATGTGCTGCCAGGAACAGAGGACATTGCTGCCCATGCCTGTGCAAGGGTTCAGCTGCTGTTTTGTGGGGATTGGAGGGTCACAATCCAAGCTGGGAGATCAGCTGCCTCACATGACTATGGAATTAAACCCAGCAAGCTGCAGGGACACAGAACACAGACACAAAGGAGCTGGAGGGGACACAGATGTCTTGTGCTGAAAGCCACTAGCAGGTGCTCCTAAACATCCTGGTGTTTAGGAATTCTGGCAGCTACTAATTGCACATAATAGGCTGCCAGTCCCCTGCCAGAAGCGTTCCTTTGGCTGTGCTTACAATGGCAGAGGTCTCTGCACTAAAACTGCGACCTGCAGTTAGCTGCCAGTCACCTAATTAATGAATTGCTACCAGACGAACTCCAGATCCTGCAATACTGAGGAGCTTTTAGCAGACAGTCATGTGCAGAGATGCTCCCTAAGGGAAGGCTGACAGCTGCCTCGAATAAACTTTTGCCATTCAGAAACACATCCAGGAGTGTTGCGTCCTTGTCTGCTGCTGGGAGTTGCTGCAGTCCCTTCTCTGCCTTCCGGCAACAAACTGCAGGAGCAAATGACAGCTTTCACAGACCTCTGACACTTTGTTCCTACTTTGTCTTCTACTCTTAATCACCTCCTTGTTCTTCCCTGACTCGGCATCTTTCCCAAATTGGGTGCTCTTCCTCTACCTCCCACCTTAGCACACTCCCATGAGAGCTGGATGTAATGTTACTTTCCCCCTCAATCTACCATTTGATTGCATCATTGCAGTTGATAGTGTAAGAGGTGACACAAAGAAAACAGCCACCTCAGCTTTCTTTCATGTAAGTCTTGATTCTGTTGCTCCAATTCTCTGTGTTCTTCAGCTGAACACACATTTGAGAAATGTTTTAATCATTATAGGCTTTAAAGGAATAAGCATTGTTTTTGTTAAATTTAATGGGGTGTACAACTAATTATAAAAAACAAAAAACAACTTTCATGAGCTGTCAGCACTTCTTTTTTCTCCCATTACCATGAAGGTTTCCCAAATGGAACTTACTTTTCACTGGTATGTTTCCATCACAGATGCATCTGAATCCTGTCCGTTCCTTAGGTAATAACGAGGGCAAAAAATATCTCTTTCAAAAATCCCAGAGGGATTCTCTGTTCTTCTCTTCAAAGGTAGCTAATAAGGTCAACCACATATCCCCCCTCAGAGGGCTGATTTCACCTCTGGCAATGCAGTAATTACCAATGCAAACATCTCAGTAATACCTGTTGAGCTCTTCAGAGGCTTTTACAGCAATAAATATTTGCTATCTGGTGTAAAAGCTGTATATTTTAGACTGATGATGAATTTCCTGTGTGGAAGTGCTTTTCTAAAGTGTTTTTATATGTTAAGAAAAGAAAATAAAAGAAGCAAGCAGAGCATGGTTTTACTCTCGGTTCCTCGCTCACTCACTGACTACAAAGTATTCCTGGAGTGCTGCTGTCTGTCCTTCTGAAGTACATATTTTGGAAAGAATCAGTAGTACAACTTACATCCTGCCTCTCATTGCTTTGGCTTTTTGTTCCTCTTCAAGGTTTCGTGGAGGAGTTGAAGGCGTCATTCCTTCATTTAAGCAGCCAGTGGCATCTTTTAAGCCTCCTCGGTAAGATCCTCCTTCAAGGGTCTAAAAAAACCCCAAAGAACAAGAGAATAAACATTTTCCTTGAACTTCAGCATCAGTATTCAAGTCAGTTCTGCAACCAACACTACAAAGTATTCAGAAATACTCTCCCATAGGACTTCATGAAACACAACCAAACTGGTTTTAGGTTGATGTAGGACCCCACAAAAAAGCCTTAAAGTAGAGTTGCTATTCTCTTGTTAGAAGGTGAAAAAAGATGTTCCAGAAGATCTGAGAAAAGAAAACTCTTACAAATTATTTCAAATCAACCTGGAAATATTCTGATGTCTCAATCAGGACCATTGCTAGGCTACACGTGGTTAATAAATTCCTCTGCCAAAAGCTGAATGGGGTATTCTTGTAGTAAAATAAAACACAAAACAAAAATAGATGGACACATAGTAAGATTCCACAATAATTCAAGTTTGCCCCAAATCCCTTGAAAGTAGTTGTAATCGTCTAATAGACTGCATGTGGGGAAGAGAAAATAAAATATCATCAAAAAATATGTCTAACCGGATTAATGAAATACTTTTCAGTTTGTTAGTCCCTCAATGGAATAAAACTATTTTAAGTGAATTTTCTGGGAATAGGCTTCTTGGTTTCCCATGCCACAAAGAGCTCCTTTACCACTCACGCCTTATCAAGCACGCTATGAACGCTGACTCTCCTCATGTACCAACATCTCAAACTGAGAAAATACCAAAGCCTTCTGAAATGATTCACCAGATAAAGATGCTTGCTCAGAGTTGCAGTAATTTAATAATCACTGTGGGGATTTAAAAATTTTTTTTTACTCTCTTCATCATTCCAGTAGATGTAAGGCAATGAACCTTTGTAGGCTCATCATATCCCTGCTTGTTAATTATGTTAAACTTGTTCAGAGAAAGCATTTAGCTCATTTTAGAGGTCCTGGGACATGCAGAAAAAGGTTTAGCTTTGATACTAACATTTTTGAACTGCTCAGGGAAAACTTAAAAGAAGCCAAGATATGAAACAGGATTTACTCCTTGTCCAGCAGACATGGGATCAGACAGTGAGAGCACACGATATGAAAATTTTTGAACAAATTAATCCCAGAGCATTTTTATTGCTTATTCCACTCCCTGCAAGAAAGAGTTGACAAGGCAGATTAAAAGTGACACATGAATCTTTGTAAAATTAAAGCACAGCTGTGGTACTTCAAGCAGTTCTACTCTTTAGAGAGCCTTTATATTGAAACCAGAACACCAAACAAATTCACATTGGGTAGTAAAACTCCTGTGCCTCAGAACAAGCTTTAAAACAAAACAAACAAAACGTCCCACTGTGTAAATATTTGAATACTAACAAGACCCCAGAAACTGTACAGCACAGTAGCTTATGCTCTGCAAAGCCCAACCCAGAAGTGACTTTTGACTATGTAGCACAAAACCTATGTGAGATGTAGGCTTCATCTCACAGGGGAGCAAAATATTGGACACTACTGAGAAGCAGAGCACACAGGGTTAATAAAAGCAGAGCAGATGAAGGTAGAAAGCAAGGAAACCAGGACAAGAGGTAGCCTTCAAAGCCCTTCCTTAGAGTCACATTGGTCCTGTTGTGTACACAGTTTTCACAACACTAAACTTACCAGCTTAGTTTTGACCAACTTTTCTATTGCACTGACAAGATCCGCAGCAGTTGGGACATCGGAGGAGCTCTGGCGAGCAGCTAGCAAAGAAGAGGACTGCAAGACACCAGGTGGCAAAGGAAAAGCAAGTTAGCAGGATGAGAAGGGAGAAGGAAACCAAGCGGTCAGTGAAGAAGGTTCGGAGACAGGAGAAGGAAGGGGAGGGGAGCTGGAGGGTGAGAGGGACACGTGCAGGTCAGGTGAGCGAGTGTCGCCGTGTCACACAAGCATAGAATTGCCATCCACTTCTGGCTGCACATCTCCCTGCTGCAGTTCCAAGACCGGAACCAGGGAACAGCATCCAAGAGCTGAAGTTTATGTACAAACAGGTTACAATACTCTTAGAGTTGGTTCCTCCTTCTAAGGCCATCTACGATCTTACAGGCTCCAGAAAATTGATTTTCTTACTGCAGATATCAGAAATTACCCCCTCCCCCATGCATGCATATTTAATTAAAGCAGTTAAGCACAAGGTACCACATGGAGTTACAGGCAATGGGGAGGCAGGCAGGGGGGGAACAAATTGTCCCCCAAACTCTCCCCACAGATCAATTGCAACTCCAAAGAAACTTAGATAACCTCCCACTCATGCAACTTCAGTCACCTAAAATGGGCAACTCTTCTGTCCCCTCTCTGCAAACACTGGAGACAAAACACCCCTACGTCTCACCTCTCCTGGGTACCTGGCACAGGAGGGCAAAAAAAGTCTCTTTTAGTTTAAGGTTTTTGCTCTACAAGGGCATATCACCCCTTGATTACTGTTCTGAAAAAGCTCAGTCTGAACACCCAAACCCACTTGATAGCTATGGGAACTAGGATTTATTAGCTCACCTGTATATGCATTTCTTCTGAAGACAATACAAGCACTGACTAAAACTACAAGCCCTTGGACAACCTCCTTTTGTTGTCAGGCTGACACAGACTAATGCATGGCTAAATTTTTATAAATTATGAAAAAGCTTATTCATCCCTCAGCTGCTTAATGAAAGTCTTGTGGAGGGCAGCTACTCCAGTGAAGTCACTGTGCAGGTGCCAGCAAACAAGCATCTGAGATTAAGCAGTGCTGGGGAGGGAGAAGGGGAAATGTGATGGCAGGAATTAGGCAGCTGGCCACTTCTTTCACCAGCCCTTTGGGGAGGTTGCTCCTGTTGAGTGACACATCCCCAGGAGAAGGAAAAAAAAAAAGTCAAAGGGGATTATTCCTAACCAGAAGCCTTGTGACAGAACAGAAACATGAACACACCGCTACTCATCAGCTTGTCTTTCACAAATAATACATCTAATCAACAGTTTTAATTACAACAACAACAAAAACTACAGGTAATCAGGCTGGTAATTGAGGAATTAGGCTGGTAATGCAGGAATCTCATACTAATGCAAAAGCTCAGCCTGCCTGTTTCACCTGCAATGCAGACAGACGTGTCTAGGAAAAAAAAACAAAACTGAAAATAAGGACTTTGAAAAAATACTGGACAAATACATTGATGATAACTGCCAAACACAGTCATTCTAGCAGGAGGAGTCCAATTTTTGGAGGCACTAAACAGCTGTTGCTCTCACTTATTTTAACTGAAATTACTCAATATCTCTGAAAAGTAAATAACTGCAGGATTCCGGAGGAAGCATGAAAACATTTGCTGCCTACAAGGATTCCAGGCTTAAATAAAACTTCAGTGATCGACAAGAGTCTGGTTTGAGCAGGGAAAATAGAAATATGGTATTTCTATTCCTCAGGAAGCAAATGATGAACTGCTAATAGGAAAAGATCTTGCAATTTGTCTTTATGAGAGCCTCCAGACGCAGTGAGGCACAATTACTGCTGCCTGGCAGATGGACTCAGGGAAATGTGTCACCTTCCATACCTAGCACAGCTACTGCCCCACACTGCTGCTGCTGGTCCAGCCTAAGCCCCTGCCTGTAAGCACAGAGGGAGGACATGAGCAGGACACTGTGCCCAAATTCACACCATTAAAGAGCTTTCTGCTCCAGCATGGCTCAAACATTGCTAATATGTTGCTCCTGTGTCAGGAAATTCAGGACCCTACTGGCTTTAGTTTTTTTAAC
>VWZN01007049.1:156283-179078 GCA_013396955.1 Regulus satrapa
CCCCCCCAACAAAAGTTTGAGTAGGGCAATGAAAATGAAGAAAAAAAAGGGTTAAGATACATCTTGCTCTATTTAATCTTCTGTTTTAGGAGTGAGTGAAGAAACAGGAAGCCAAAACACTCTGTAAAGCTCAGACATCTGAAGCAGAAAACAGCTTAGTTCCACACCATTTATGCTGTCAGAAAGGTGTTTAAGAAATACGGAAATCACATGGCACGTTGGACACCAAAAATAGTGACCTTAGCTGCAGCACTTTTGTTTTTCTTAAAAAAAACCCAAAAACAACAAAATAAAACCAAAAAGCAAATGAAGCCCCAAACATTCAGCTCGACCATGGGGAACAAGCCAGGAGCAATTGTGCTGGGCATGGATCCACCAGGGCTCTGCTCCGCCGACCTTTCGCCTCTGCCCCTCACCAGACAGCCATCAGCACACAGAGCACTCCGAGGGCAGGAGTCCACAGCTCCAGCTGCTTCCTTCTGCTCCTGCTGCCACCACAATGTCAAAACATTTCCTGACAGATTAGCAGCAAGCCCCCAAATCCTTTACTCCATCACTCTGCTCCTTGAGTCCCAGAAATATTTACATCCTCTTCTCTCTGTATTTCCAAACTTCGGCCTGAACGTTCCCCAAGAACATTCTGGGTTGTTTTGCTTTTTCTTTCCTGACAATTTATTAATCTCCCCTTTACTTGCCTCTTTGCCTGCAGCAATTACAATCAGAGGACAGCGATACAGAAGTGGCAGTGCTAAAAATGGATGCCAGCAGGAAAGCAGGAAACTGCAAAACAGGAGGATGGTTTTCTACAAGGGAGATGACAGCACCAGGAAAGGGTGGGGGAGCACGTACAGACAGGACCGGCTGTGAATGCAAACCGCTGTCTGGGCCATATTCACAGGTTCTCACCCTGAATCCAACACAGGACTCTGCAGACCACAGGGCCATTTACCACAGCAAATCCTGACTTAATGTCAGGGAACTGCCACCACCAGCATGGTGGCATCAGACACCATTTCTACTGTGACAGCCAGCCACCAACAGCACTCCTCAAACAGACGTAGCAAACATGCATCATCAGTCTGAGGAGACTTTCTGACCACACACAGCACAGGCACACCATCAACCTGTCACGGAATGGGACGCCAGGGCTAAATTGCTTATCTAGCACTGTTTGCAAATTCACTTGGAGAAAGACATTAGATTATGATTTGCACTTAGGAGGCTCTTTTAACCACATGTCTAGGCCCTTGACACTAGAAGACCACTATGAAACCACTGTGATGCAGCTGTGTGAGAAATGCACTCAAACAGAAAAAATATATAGTAAGGGAGGCCTTACCATATCATCTTGGGTTGGATCATTGTCAAAAATCTTCATAGGAGGAGGGAGAGGTGTGTGAGACTCTTCATCTGGTTCATCTTCTCCCCAGCCCTTCTTGCTCTTCTGAAGAAAAGTTAAATATAATTAGGAACAGGATTCTTTTATCTTTTCAGTTCAATATTGTGTTGGATGGAGAGAATTGCAGGTAATGGAAGAGAAGCAGTAAAGACATAAGGTTTTGCTGGTTAATCCTAGCGCATTCTAAGGCTTACAGAAATACAGTTTATAGGTCATTCATGCAGCTAAGGCAGCTACATCTGTCTGTGTGCTGACAGAATAGTAGTTTTTTCATTTAAATAAGAATGGTTGGATGTACAGTTTTAAAAATGTGTTCCTCTATTTGTGTTCAGTTGGTATTTTCTGCATTTTTGGCTTTTACTTCCTCATTCAGTTTATCAGGAAAGTGCCATCGTGGTGGAGAACATGCCTGCAGAAAACCTGCAGGTACAACTGCATAGCAGATTTAACAGAAACACGGCTATTTCTCAGAGTATTTTCTTTCATTAGGGAATTATACTGCCATGGTAGCATAAAAGTGATATAAACCTCAGCAAAAAGGGATAACAGCTGCTCAAGAAAAACTTAATTTCTGTCCCTGGCAGCTTTCTAATAGGCTGTTAAAAAACCTAGTCAAAGGATAATAATATATGCAAACTGTGAAACAATGGTTCCTTATATATTCCATTGCTCCCGGGATGACAAAGCTGTTTGCAACAATGCAATTTTATGTATGATTCGCTGCTCCCTCCAGACCCTAAGGGAACTGCATTTACTCAAGCATGACTCACACCCCATGGAGGAGACTATCGAGACACAGCATTTCCCATGACAAACACCAACACACACCTCATCTGCGCTGTCTCCTTGAGGGGTGGTTTCATCTCCGGTCTTCGGCGAGCCGAGGTCGAAGCTCTTCCTGCCATCTCGCACCTTCTTCTGTTTCTTGATGTGGCTCTCGGTCTTCCCGCTGTTCAGCCGGCGCACAGGGCTGGTCAACCATTTCTTCAGGGTGTTGGTCGAGCGCTTGGGGCCCGGAGAGCTCTGGATGGAGTTGAGGGATGGCTGAGGCTGCAAGTTGGCCACGGAGTCAGACTTGCCCCCGTTGTCGTTGGAAGAGACTGAATACGCGTCTGCAAGGAAACGGCGCAGGTGAGACCTCATTGCGGCACCCCCCGTGCTCCCCGGGGCACGTCAGGCGCCCGGCGCTGAGCATGAGCACACAGCCTGCCCTGGGGAAAGGGCTCGTGACCTATGGACTCTATGCAAACTTTATAGCACACCAGAGACGGGAACATGCCCTGTAATGGGCATTTCCCACAATCTCACACACCTCTCTCGTTTCCGACTGCACTATCTCTCCTTATGAAAGATCGCAGGCAGCGAAGTTTTTTATATGCAGGATTTTATTCAGATTTTTTATGGAAGCCTGGTTTTCACGCTAAGTGCTGAATTTCTCAGCTTCTTCCCACAATTTCTTTGCGAATTGCCAGGAAGAAAATAAGCACAAAAAGTAGATTACTACAGGAGACCTGACAGCCACCAACACATTGTCAGGTTCCATAATTGTTTCTCAGCTGTTTCCAGACCCCAATGGCACAATTTAGTTAGACTACTTATTAACTTTGAAGCACCTTGAAATTATCTCCTTTGCCTCTGAAAGCAATCTGTCAGAAGAGTTCACACATTCGCTAGAACTAAGAAATTGGAATGAACAATTACAAAAGCAAAATAGATGAACTATTCAAACCAAAGGAAACTCTCAATAAGGTTTAAAATTAAAAAATACTTTCATTATACGGAAGCAGGAGGTTCTGCTGAACTGCATTCAACCTCAGTTACTGATACACATGTTCAGACTGGCACCTTAGAAAAGGCTGTAACCTTCCTTACTCCCCCTCCAAATGCAACAGGCCAAAGATGTGCCAATGTCAGTAAAGCTTTAAAACCAAAACAAACAAGTTGCTCAAAGATTTCCCAATTGCCCTTCAGGAACAAGTGCCCTGCTTTCAACTTTCTGAAATCGTGGCACGGCAATTCCCTCCCCTCCCTATCAGACAATGAGATGTTAAATCCCTCACAGTTAAACTTGAAGATTTTTTTTTTTTTTAAACAAAATTCAGACGCTGTCACACTCCTATAAGAAATATCTCAGGCTGTGCATCAGAAAAGAGCCAGCTGATGTGATTAAACATTTTTACATTGTTATCTCTGAATCTTTTATCTGTCCCAGCAGAAACCGAAAACCTAACTTACAACACATGAAACAGATTGGTGCATCCAGATATTCTCAGTTCAGCAATAAATACCATTAGAGATGCTGGGCTGTACACGTGCTGAGGGAGAGCTACTGTTGTAGAGAATCATTACCTCTATTGTTTTAGAAGCCAACTCCTGCTACCTGCATGAAGAGATCATATCCCCTCTGGGCAGAGCTGCTGCTTGCAGCTGTCTGTGCAGAGCAGAGATTGCATCCTGCCTTGCTTGCCAGTTTGTACAACAGACTGTGAGAGTCAGAATGTTTTATAGCCATACACAGCATCAGTCAGAAGTTGACCCAGTAAGTTATTACATACCTGAGGCCAAAGGTTAACTTTTAGAACACACACTTAGAAATAATTTTAATAAGCTAGAGAAAGTCAAAATTAATTTCCCGGACAAGAAGAAAATCTCAATCATCTGTTTTGTGACAACAGGAATGAGTGCAAGAGCAACTGGGAAGAGGATGGGTTCCAGGTGGAGCTGATCCCAGGTGGAGCTGCTGGGGATTTTCTGGCATTCCTCCGTAAGGGCAAAGTAGCAGTCTTATCGCCAAAAGGCCTGGGTTTAGCCAGCTCCTGCTGATGTTATTTCATGTACACCAAGTAGCGCTAAATCAACCAATGCAAGATAATGTTTGTCAGGGGCCAGCTTATCTTCCACTCAATAGGCTTTGGACAGTTCTCCCTCGCAGGCTCCACGTGATGCTCTGCGAGTTTATCAGTGCGCCTTGCGTCAGCAAAATCCAGGGTTTCACGATGGTGGGTTTGATTTTCCAAGGGGCCTTGTGCCCCTGGCAGCACTCAAAGCCCCACAGGTGGTGGAGGCCTGAGGGGTTTTGGCCAAGGGGTTTTGCTGAGAGCCCTCAGGTGCCCGTGCTCCTACTGCTGCTGCAGGAGGATTAACTTTGGGAATTACTGCAGCAAAGGGAACTGGGCTGCAGTCAGAAGGAGAAATGCTGTAAGTGACTGCTCTGTGGGGCTGCCACTCCCAGGGATGATTTGGGGCAAGCAGCTGTGTCATGGACTTGCTGCCTTTGCTGGGGACTGGGCTCAGTGGGAGGTTGAGGAGAACCGAGGATGAGCTGACCTCACCACATCTCATTCTGATCTACACAGGGGCTTTTGCTACACGCTGTAAATAACACAGTCCAACCCCCACCTCCAGTCCACAGCACTTTGTCAATCTAGCTTTTGGTATGAGAAGGGAGCTGGTAGGAGGTTAATAAATCCTGAGACAGCCCCAAGGGTTTGTTACTGAGATGGTGATCCTATCTCAGCCCAGTGGGCTCAAGGCAGCGCCAAGTCCAGCAACCCTGATGCCCTGAAGGGGCAGGGACCTCTTTTGCCAGCAGAAAACACCCCAGATTTTACCAGCAGGGTCAGGCCCCAGCCTTGCTGCCTCCCTCTCCTTTCCCCAGTAGCACAGCCACAGCTGGGGCATGGACAGACACACAGCACATCTCCTGCCATGGCACTCTTTGCTCAGCTGTCCTGGGGAAGCGATGGTCAGTAGTCCTGTCACTCCCAGAAAGGCAGCACGTGGGCAGAAACAGTCCCAGTCCCAAGCTGGCCCACAGCCCACCCGGCCTGCTGGTACTAATTTTGATACTCAGAGCCAGGAACCCTCTGCAGACTGAACATCAGAGCTTCCGAGCCACCAGCCATAACAAAAGCCAGCCCACAAGTTTCCAGAGGGAGGCAGTTTACACCATCCCACGATCCCACCTGGAAAAGGCTCTGGATTTTCCTGCTCAAGGTCATGCCTTTGGTGATGAAAAAGGCTGTTTACCAAAGGGTTACTACATGCTGGTCATGCCATGCAACCCTGTCAGATATGGAGTCCTTCTTTCTCCGTTTGCTGAACTGGCCTGGCTGAGTATGATAAAGCATTTGGGACAGAGCCCACTCTTTGCCTGGCCCATGCAACCCAAGACTGGAAACATGGCCTTATTTTGCCTGGTAAGGCAGTGTCTGCTGGCTGGGGAACAGGCAAGGAGCTGGGAGAGAAAGGCTGGCATGATTTTCCCTTCTCCTCAGCCACTGCAAGAGCCCTTTGACGTTGGGTGACTTACCTCTGCCCACACCCTACACTGGTACAGAGCACTTCCATCTCACCATCCCAATTCCCACTGCTACCAGACAGGCCTTATCCAAATGCCACACCGAGAATACACGCACAATATTCACAACCTTTTTTTTTTTTTCCCTTTTCCAAAGGAACTGCACATTTGGATACATTTGTGAGCAAGTCACATTTACAGTTTGCCAGCCCTGCTGAGAATGATCTCCCTTGCACGTAAAGCAGGTAGCATCAACACAGTTGCAGAGGCACGACTGGAGCTCAAGGAAGAGCAGAGCTCACAAAATGAGGGAAAGAAACATGAAAAACAAAAAAAGATCTGCCAGGAAAGACCTTGCAGACAACCTCCTTGGCCACGTGAGCTCTGCTTCTGTGGCACATATGGCTACAAACACATTAATCATGACACTCGATACTGGCCCAAGACCCAGACAACCAGGTGGATCGAGCGGAAGAGGAGGACACGTTACCGTGCTCTTCCTGCAAAGCACTAGCACATAAGTGCTTTGCAAACTGCATTAGTAGAGCTCTTTGGAAACACAGTTTGTTTAAGAAAAGCCAGAGAGCTTTTGGGAAAGATGCAGCAGCTCATTGCGTGATAATTGAGGCAGCTGCTGCCGCCCGCAAGCACCAGCAGAGCAGCGGCTGTCCCCACACTGCAGCGCTGAGGAACTGTAATCCCACACACGTCCCAGGACACACATCTAAAAAAAGGTATCTGGTGAAGCAAAACGGGTGTAGGGAGGTCAGCAGACTCGTGTGGCTAGATTGATTTCCTGGCCAAACCATTCATTCAGACAGAAGAAATGATGGTTTCCGAAACACTCCTAAGTAAACCTCCAAGAAAATTCTGGCAAGAGGACTGTGAGAGATACTCAGCCAGACCAAAGGGCTTTAACATTCAGAGCTTTTGCACCGCTGCAGCTATGAAATGTTTGTTGTTGTTGGTCCAATGAACAGACATCTGTAAAAGCACAGCTTTTGTACTTGAAAAATAGAAGGTTCCAGTTCTGTGCAACCTTGGGTGAAAAGAAAAATGAAAATCTCATAGACCCAGTTTTAGAGACACAGTAATATTCTCGTTTGAGTCAGTAGGAATCCCTGTAGGAACACAAATACAAGGCATTTTATTTTTACCTCCTTGTTCTCCAGAGCACACATGGGAGGGGAGGTTTGGTGCTGCCTGGGCCTGCTCAGACAGACTCCTTTGTAGGACCTCAGATCTCTAACAGGGAAAGGAAAAGACTCCTCAGAGCAATTCAGAAGAAAACATCAGTCTACTCCATTTGATACGTAATAATGATGGATCATAAACGATAGGAAAGAAATATGTGCCCATAGCCAGAAGACAATACAGAATACAGCTATAAAAACAGGAAACTAGAGCTGGGCATAATCTTGCTTTAAGTGAGGTGAATCCTTTTCTGATTTATCTATGGCTCCATTTGCATCCTAGAAAAACAGCCTGAGAAAAAAGGATTTTTCTACAGAAGTCAAGGAAAATGAGCCAGAATGGGAACCCTGAAGTCCTATTAACAGGCACATGTAACAATTTTTATTTTACAGAGATAATTCCACTTGTGAATGAAAGCCAGTAATGACAATCTGACTGATGAGAACATAAATCAGCTCTGCTATGCTAAACAGAACCTATTTTCCACATCCAGTGGTTCCTGTACAAAAACTTGTGACAAAGAATTTAATCAGATGTGGGTAAAAGACTAACTCAGTCTATACTCGAATAAATTTCCTAAAGAACAGGAATCTCTATCACAAAAAATCTTGGAAAACAGGAAGCATCTAGACTTATCCTGTGCACAAACACACACACTCATGTTAGTATTTCACACTAAACAAATAAGAACCACCTAAATCATCAAAATGCACCTTCTCCTGCCCTTTCCAAGAACACCTCCATGATCATCCAGGCTGCAGGTTCCCGTTTGCAGTTCTCAGCCCCTTGAAGCTTTATACTCTCCCTTGGGAAATGGTGCTGTGAGAGCCCCCTTGGATCTGCTCAAGGGATTTGGGACTAAAGCTCTACCTGATGGACGCAAAGATGGCAGAATGAGGTATGAACACTGCTCCCTTTGGTCCCTTCTGTGCTTCTGTATTAAATGTCCAAAACATGCTCAGTGAAACATTTTTATTGGCATGAGTCAGAGTTACAAAACTTCGTGGCTTAGGCAGATGACAGTCCCGATCCCGGTTTTAGTGTTAGAGCCTGTTCTGCCTGTAAAACCTGGCATGGATTTGCAAAAGTTTGGGAGGCAACAACATTCGGATAATATAAAGTCACTTTACAGCTATTTCTCTAGTGAAGACACTAAGTGTAAATAATATATCTTACAACTTCTAATGTCAACAGGTAAGCTGTCTCCTCAGACACAGCCTCTGAAAGAGGCTCTAGGGCAGAATATAAGTGAACACAAGGAGATTCTCAGTGCCCATGTCAGACAAAGACAGAGGATAACTAGCTGAAAAGCCCTTTAGATTAGAAGTACATTAAACCTTCGCAATGGAATCACAAAATGTGCCTTGGAGACCTCCAAGGCTCCCCATCCACTCCTAGCTTTGCTCAGCCACTCCACACGTGTCCAACCCCAGACCTGCCCTGTGTTCCAGCTGGAGCTAAAAATGAGATGGGACCGTGTAGGAGAGAATTTCACACCAGACGGTAAAGAGATGTTCAAACTCTGCCATTGAAACCTAAATGCAAATTTTGTTCATAGATTCAAATGCTCTCCCTCACTTCATAATCTCCTGGAAATGAGCAAATTGAAAAGGTTCAATTGAATTTTCTGATTGTCTTGGGACCATCATTTGAAGCATCAAGCTGGAAGTAACATCCAAAGGTACGAATCAATCTGGCAGGATTCTCACAACTCCATTTACATGGATGAAATTGCTTCTATCCAAACTCAAGAATAATGGTATGGAGCTAAATATTTTATTTTAAAAAAGTTTCTAGTCCAATAGAGGAAGCAGCAGACATATTGGACAAACTTTCTGATCACTGTAATGCAAAACCTCAAAATCTGACTTTCTGTTTCACTGCCAAGCATGCAAACACGACTAGCTTCCAAAAAGAACAAGGGAAAAAAAGGACTAGAATCTAAAGTAATCACACAACATTTAGAACAGAGTTGTTTTGCTATTGAATAGCTGGCATTTCTTGGAAATATGAAAGAAGAGCTGCTTTGAGATAGAGAATGATCTGCAAAATCCCCTTTAACCACCCTGCAAAGCAAGGGATGCTCCAGAGGGATTTTGCATATGGGTTTTGCTTTTGGGAAACGGTCTCCAATCTGTTGGCTTCAATATTCAGCTTTCTGATCATTACTTCCAGGTTGAAACCTAATGTGAGGAAAACAAGCACTCACCCAGCTGGGGTGAGTAAACACTGTCACTTGGAGCCACTCATTTTTGTGGCAGGCAGCGGCTTCATCTCCTGCTCTCGGCAGTCAAGGAGCTGTGCATGCTCTGCCCAGGGACGATGAGAGTGGGACACACCCCGTAGGAGCCTCTCTCTTTCCATTAACTACAGAGGGAGTCCGAGGAAATTATACCCTCAGCTAAATTTAGTTATTATGAATCCCCTTCCCACATTTGAGTGCGCTTCATACCAGGCCGATCTCGCAGCAGGGAATGATTAGCTGAAGTTAAGCATCTGTCAATTCACTTTAATGAGCAATAACTCGTGGCAACCTGCCATTAGTTTCAGTTGAATAGCTTTTATTTTTAGCTGGCGTTGCTCAGATGCAGCTTCTATCCAACATGTGCTGGGAAAGCTGACATCCCCCAAAGTAGTCTCCAGGTCTTTGTTGTGCCAGTCCGAGTGTCAGGGCTCAAGAGCTGCAGTTCCTGGAGGTCAGAGAAAAGTCACTGCAGTTCTGGGAAAGTTTCAAAGAGTGAGATAAAACCAAAAGCCTGGAGAAACAGCACAGAGGCGCATGGTCCCCAGAGACCTTGCAAGAAAAGTTACTGAAATCCTGAGAGCGTGCTGAATGAGTGAGCTGGATCTCCAGGGAGAGAAACAGCACAAGAGGAAGGCACAGAGAGAGAGAGCCTGCTGCAATAAAACACGACTTCCGTACTGTCCAAGAATGCCTAGTGAAAGGAACAAATGCAGAAGTTCTCTATTGTATCTGCTGCTTCATGTGGGTCTAGACTTTTATCTGAGGTCACCACAGGGAGGGCAAGGGGAAAAGAGCAAAATGAGTCCTCAGGTGAATGTAGGGCAGGGTCTCATTTCCTAGAGATGAGCATTTAAGTCAGGAGCTGCTGCACCTGAAGGCAGAGCATATTGTTTGTGCCTCCAAAGAGACCATCAGGAAGGAGTTCAACTCAGCCCCATGGCATGGAGTGCTTGAAGAGCAGCTGAAACACCTGAGGTCCTTCCCTCTGAGTGTCCTGCTCTGCAATGGGTTTCCACAGAACATCTTACAAATGTTATGGGTATCTACAACTTGTGGTTGGAGGTTTGAGCCTTTTTGTCTCCATGTACCAGCCCAATTCATCCTGCTTCAGAGTCCCATCTGAGCCCCCACATAAGCTGCTGTGAATTAACAATAAAAATATTAAGGAAAAAACATTCAGAGTGAATCCACCAACCTGTAGGGGTGAGTTACCCCTAGCCAGCTCCTACCCTAAAATACTGAGACAGGAGTCAAGGCACGGCAATAACATACCTTCAGGGGAGCCTTGAAGCAACATCTTTTTAGAACAGGCTTTCACTGAATAAAAAGGTGTGGAGAAGCTCAGAAATAAAGCAGTTGCTCAACAGAGCAGAGCTGGAGGCCAGACGCAGTACCTGTGTGCACTTGATTTCATTCACCCATTCCCTTGCCTCGAGTTTGTGCCCAGCACAGGTCCCAGACCAGCCCCGAGCACAGCGACAGCAAGTCCAACACATGTGCTGGGAGTGCACGCTGGAGCAGCTTTCCCGTAATGCCCCACAGCTGGGTGAGGAGATTGCTGAAGTCAAGAGGCACGCATTTCTTTAGCAAAGAAAGGAAATAAAAAGTCAAGACTAACAAGATCCAGAAAGGGCATGCTTTTTTTTTTTTTTTTTTGAACAAAACGACATTTATTTCAATGTAGTGAAACAACTTGTTGAAGCACTTCTCTCAGTTCTACTTTACATTTTGTATTTACACTGTCCTCATTCTGTGACAAAAATAAAATAATCTCCAACCCTGAAGTTTCCAGAATAAGTGTCGCTAGCAGCAAAAATAACAAAGCCCCATACATAAAGCAAAAATCCCCCTTGATATATTTTGATGGAAGATTTTTGCATGTTCCATTAAAAAAAAAAATAACCCTGAAACTTTGTGAAAAGCTATATGGGATGACAAGGAGGAAAATGTTTGAAGCTGAACGAGAGCAGCATTTGCTGGCCTTTGCAAGTACACTGTTACTTTTAGCATAAAAGAACTGTGAAATGCTTAGACACCCACATAGAAGCAGACTTTTTAACTTTGATCAAAGCAGTTCTGCTCTTCTGGGAGCGTAAGGGTACCAGAGTCGGCAAATGCCATCTTTAATCCTGGATGTTGGGCACAAAAACAAACTTTATTACACATGGTTTCCAAGCAGCTGTTAGTAAAACACAAGCCTTATTCTTTTGTGAAGTGTCAAGGGTCAGCTTCATTCAGCAGCTTCCAAATTGAGCTACTGTAAGAATTTTGAAGTAATTTCTCAGTTAAATGACATCATTGCTAAGGTCAACTCTGCCTTATACTTGAAGTCAACAACCTCTGTGACAAGGTGGACACTCTGCTAAATGGGGGCAGAGGAGGGAAGACAATGATATCTGAGTATCATATTTAGGTCTCCCTATCTCAAAGGAAGCTGTGGCTATGTACCCAAACAATTCTCCGTGAAAACAACAGAAGAGTATCAGTGACAAACTTGGAATTGGAAAAATAAAAAGAAAAGCAAGAACAGAACCCAAAGCTTTTTGGGATAGGAAGAAAAACTGCATGTTGAGAAAGAAGGGATCGGTCATTAAACTTTCCAGGCACACAGAGGGCTCGGAAAGCACAGAAAACAAGCAGAACAAACAAACACAACTGTGTGCATCTTAGCATCAGCTTCTTTTGCCAAATGCAGTAGCTTCCAACATTCAGCAGCTGCCTCTTGCTTTCTAGTGCTGTGGAGTTCTCTTTGGTACTTGGAGGCTGTGAGGAGCTCCGGGCAAAGAGAAAGTCTTTGTCCATTTACAACCAATTCCAAAGGCGCTGATCTTGAATAACTTTACTAAGCAAGAGTGACACAGATGTCTAGGAAAGGGGACTTTTTTTTCTTAGTAAAGTTGTGGTAGGAGCAGTGGAAACCCAAGGCAATCTACATGCTTGTCAATTTGTGCCTAGGTAAGAACAGAGTCCTCCATGAACGTCTCTCATTTGTTCACTCTTAAATTATTCAGGCTCTGACAGCCCCTGAAAAGAAAAGAACGGAATAAGGATAAGTTGCAAGTGGTGCAGGGCAGGAGCGGACACCACGTAACCACCAAGAACAACGAGGTTGGGGTGTTTGACAACAGACACACTGCAGCTGCAGCCTCCAGGACTGGTGACCAAAGCAGCTTCCTCCACGGCCTCGTCCTCCAGAAACGCCAGCAGAAAATGCAAGCTCACAGCAAAGGTACTGATTGGGATGAATTAAAAGGAGTAATGAATGAAGTCAATGCAAAAAGCGGTTTGGAAATAAAACACACAGATAAGAACTGCTGGTGCTTGTGACACTTTGCTCTTTGAACACAGCACAGGGAAATGGCTAAGCGGCTTGGAGACTTTTAACTGCACACTCAAGACTATCAGTTAGGCTTGTGGGAAGCTTTAATTCATTCAGCTTAAGTAGCAAAACCAGAACACCACTTGCTGTCCCATATAACAGGCTCACGCGATCTGCGTCTTGGTTTTTTGTTTGACAGCCTGGCAGGGAGCAGCTCTGTGAGGAAGCTTCCCCGTGATGCCAGTCAACAAGTTTATCAAATTTCAGGTGACAAAGTCACTACTACACTCCATCTGCGTCAGCAAGAAAGATGGACAGGAACTTGAAGTCTCAGAGAGCATCTGCTACATGGGAACAGGAGAGCTCGCTCCCTGCAGCACCCTGCCGAGGTCTCAGCCCTCTGAAGCTGTGCCAGTGCCTTGATCCAGACACCAGCCTTCCCAGTGAGGCTAGTCCTAAGAAACTGATTGATTCTGACTTCTGAAGGGCCACACAGAGCCACCCACAGCTTTTATGGTGCCTACATCATTGCTCCTTACCAGCAGCCTCCTTATAAAAAAAATTAAAAAAAAAAAAAAAAAATCTATCAAGCCCTTTGCAGAGGTGTGGAGAGGTGCCCTGCTTAAACTGCTCCATTGCCTTCTGCATCACTGAGTCTCATCACAAACAGCTGTAAAAATGCTCTACCAGGCAACATTCTAATAAGCTTCCATACCAAAAGCCATCTTCTCTATTTCTTACTTTCTTTTGGCTCCATCTTTCAAAGGAATCAGGAAAAATAAACACGTACTTGAGGAAAACAGCAAGTATTAGTAGCAGAGGCTCTTTGATTCTAGAAAGGCTTTGTCAAATACAGGTTATTGCATTTTAACATGTCTAATCACAGATATCACCTGCCTGATAGTTTAGTATCTCCAGGACAAGTGAGTGCAGTGAATATTCAGCAAGCAACAGAATGCTTTCAGTGTTTGTCTGGACCTTGCCTAGCTGTAGGCTTGCCTTAGACACACTGCCAGATCAAATTTTATAGCAATGGAGCTCTGAGCAGCTACTGCCCTGCCCTGGAATGCTCAAGCCTGGGTAATTTCTCTGATACTAAGACAAAGTCAGCTTAGATGCTGCTCTCTGGTCAGCACCTGCACCCTGGCAGGAGCTGTGCTCTGCTACTGTGGCGCTGAAGTTACTGCTAACATTCAAAGCATTTGCCTCCTTCTTGCCTAAAGCTATGATTTTACTTCTGCTGTCCTAGAAAGAATCCCTGTTGATTAATATTTATTCCATTTCCTAAAGAAATCTATTCAGCCTCCACATGCTTCAGCTGAGAGTGATGTTTGAACATTGTGTTGATCCTCAGAGTTCAAACTGCAGAAGGTACAAAGAATACCAGACTTGAGGCACTTCAATGGTATTCACTGTGAATCATCATTTCACATTGTACCACTCAGACACATTTGTCTCTAAAATACATTTGCATTTCTAATTAAAACAGATTGCCATTAGTAACTAAAGAATGTCTTAAATCAGAATCCCTAGGCCATAAAAGCTAATTGCACGATGCTAAAACTGGATTTCAAAAATATACATATTATACCCCCTGCAGGATTAATTAGGCAACATCTCTTCAAAAGAGTTCTCCGAAGTGTATTTATTCAGCACGCGGTGAAATTATACTGGTTGTGCAACACTTCCCATGGCCTGCCTTGGCTCACGCTCCCGTGGCAGCAGAGAGCTGGGCCCTTGTTCATCAGGAGTGCTCAGCAGGGACAAACTGGATTCAGGACTGCACTCAATGAGCAGGGAGCAGGCCACAATCAACCAGCACCCTGGAACAAGGTGATCTCAGGCACGTGCGTGAGGTGCTCCCCAGGACGTGCAGGCCTTCAAAAAGGCTGAAATCAACTCAGTATGAATCTGGAAGCTGTAACTGCTGATGAGCTGATGCTCAGTTGGTCACTGGTTGTCTACATGACCTCAAGGAAGTGCTGATGGAGCTGTAATGTGTTTGCAGAGAGTTATGGCTGTACCAAGTGTCTTGAGGATGTGAGAAACCTCTGCTCACCCAAGCTGCACATGCCTTATGAAAGGACGAGGAAAAAACCCCACAGAGCCCAACAGAGGTCCTTGGTTGCTACAGTGTGTGGATGTAATTGTGAGCAAGCCTCAACTGCATGAAAAAGTGTCCTCAGAAGATTTAGCTGTGGCTGGGGATGTGCCACTCCTAGCTTTCTTCTGTGCTCTGAGCTGCTTGCTCCATGTGAAAAATGAACATGGAAAAATTATCAGAAAACATAACAGTGGAGACACCTCCATGGTCACTAAATCTAGCCCCTTATCATCACGGACCACAGCCCACCACTTTCCTAAATGTTTACTTCAATGTTTTCTTGTGCAAGTGAACGAGAGAGCTTTGCCCAAAACTCACATACAGACTGTGCTTTTGCTTTCCTGTACACAGCAACTTTTAAATTTCCATGTTTAACTGACAACTTTCCAATACAAAAGATAATAATCTCCAGCAGAAACCACCTACTGGTTCCTCAGGATGATGTTTGCTAATGGGTTCCCAGCAGGTCTGGCTCCCAGGCTTCACCCCTTGTGGAATTTCACAGCCTGGAATGTCATTTTGCAGGGGATCCAAGATTTCAAAGGCGTGGAGCTGCCCCCGGACTAGCAATGGCTGTACCACTTGGGACAGCTATGCGCACCGGGGTGCAGTAAGGGCAACAGAATAGCAATTACTAACTCGTGGCGTAGCAACACACAAAACAGTAGACACACTTTTTCTATTTTCAAAAAGTAGCCGCGGTTTCTGTATAGCAAAGGGAGCACCCACAACTTCGGGAAGTACTGGGAGGTCAGGGAGTAAAATCCAGTCAGGACTTTCTGCAACACGATCCTACGTGTGCTACATTATCAAAAAAGAAATGACAAATACATAAACTGAAGTGTATCTAATGGGCTTCTCCCCATCAAAGAGAAGAAACCCTATGGCTGTTCTATAATCAACCGCCGTAATTCAGCTTGCAGGTTTCTATTTTTCATCTCATTAGAACTTCACTGGAGACATTTTCATATTTTGTCCTGATTATATGAATGGAGCCCAGGTGATGGTGTGATTCCCAAGTTCTCAGCCTGCTGGGGAGAGCACTGTGGGGCTGGTCCAGGACAGAGGCTGAAGGAATGTGAGGCAGATGAAACTCGACAGGGGACCCAGTGGGATGCACTAACCACCTTTAATTCAGACACTGGTTTGTGTTTCAGCATAAACAGCCACATCAAACAACAGGAGCTAAGAGCAAACACATTAATTTTTGTTTTGTGGTTTTCCAATGGCAAAGAATGGTCAAGAGAGATGATTTCAAGCTTATCTCATTAGAGATAATCTCATTATTTTCTAATAATTCTGTACACATCCTGAAGTGTGACTTGTGATTTATGTATTTTTTTTAAAGAAAACATCCAGATGTGCTTGTATAGTTAGATTAAAAAGTAACTTCACAAGACACAGAATTGTGTGATGCAATATTAGCAATTAAACTCTGCTGCAATAGCAACAGATGCAGTGGCTAAACTGGCAGAAAATCGGATTTCCTTACTGAACTGAAAGCCACAGGATCTGTAGATCCCTGCTGTAATGACTAACTGCCCAACCAATTCCTCTCTTTTGAAAAGAAATTGCAACTTTGCCAAACTTGAAAATGCTTTCATACAGCCTGTTAACAGACAAGAATTAGGCTGAAATGTTACAGTGTTCTGGTGTGCTTGAGAAGTATCTTGATGCTATTTTTAGACTGAAAACTTTGGAAGTTTGGTGGGGTTTAAGTTTGAAATGATAGATTAGTTTTCCTAACACACACACAAATTTTAACAAGGTGTGTGCTGAAACATAACAGTTTGGGAAAAAACCCAAACAAAATCCTTCTGGGGTCATGTGAAGTAACTGCCCTTTTTGTTTCACTTCAAAATGGAGAGATTTTATTTCAGCATCCGTGCATTGAATTCCTAAACAATACATCTATCTGGCACATATTTTATAGGAAAACAGCACATTTAATTTCCCCACGTCTTCACTCTGAGCAGGGAGCTACCAAAGCTGTATTTTTCACAATTATCTGTTCTCTTTTCCTAATAATAAAGTCTCATTTTTTTCAGGTTTTTGGCAAGAGGAATAAAGCCTCATGGGTTCTTATATGCTCCTTGGGAGTGAATGTGAAGTTTTAGAGTTTTGCCTGCATAAAAGCAATTCCTGTGTTTCTTTAAAGCTGGATAAATTTACAAAAGTTGAAAAACAACATAGCAATCTGAATAATAAGGATCCCCACCATGTATTCACACCCAGACCAGTAACTGAAAGCTGATTTTTTTAGCAGCACTTGCTACCTCTTTTTCACATATGAATTAGTATCTGAAAGTTGATTTTCTGTACCACTTTTGTTGCATTCTGTATATAACCACATATCAAATGAATGCAAGATTAATCACAACAGAGAGACATGAAGCCAGAGGTTGAGGAGCTAGCTTGTACCAGGAGAGTTAGAGCTGTCTAGCAGTGCATGTAACTTTCAAGAGGGAAAACAATAGCACTATTATTGCTTGGATCTTGGAAACTGAAAGTTGCTAAAGCATCCCAACACCGGCACTGACACGATAAACATTCGATTTACAGAAAGTGGCTGGTGGCAGATGAGAGCAGTGAGCACAAAGTCATGTGCAGCAACCAGCACTTCTAAAAAGCTCAAACCTTCCATGCTCTTGGACATTTTGTGTTTGACAGTAATACAGACCCACTGAAAACATGACCTGTTTCTAGGGACATGGTTTGTACCCTCTAGGAGCCCTCCTGCAAACAGGTAAGATTTAACAACACTAAGTAATCCCACAAGGAACTCACTGTTCCCCCAGCCTGCCAGCACAGCAGTGGCTTTGCTTCTCCTTTGACTGCCCATATTCAGAGGTTACTCATCAGCCCCAGGACTTCTCCTGGACTCCTCCAATGTGTCATTGCCACACTAATGCGAAGAGGTTCAGAATAGTGAGTCTGTTTACCCCAAAAGACTGGCATGGGGACATGTTTAACTGAGGACTATGTATCAGGAGGGTGTAGAGCAGGTGTGAGAAAGCAGTTTCACACCAACAAAAAGAGTGATTCTTTGTTTTTGCTAACAGCATTCACCTTGTCACCTTAATCCTGCTTGCTCAACTGAGCAGCATTTTCATCAGCTCTTTTGTCCCTTCCAATAACTCTCCACTATGACCTATTCTGACTCCTGACTCAGCCTGCAGAGGTGGAAAACACAGGACTTGGAAGAGATGTTCCTGTCATGGGCTAACCAGTTTTCTCTTAATAGAACTGGAAGGAAATAACAACAACTCTTGCAAACCTCTCCACAGCCATTTGCTCACGAATTTGCCAGGACAAAGAGCAGAACTCAACTCTGGCATGGGAGGGAGAGAGACTGCCTACAGAGGACCAGTACACTTGATCCTCTTGACTTTGCTGAGATACAACTAATGAGCAACAGATGGACATCACCCAAGGAGTTTATTTGGGAAACCTAACAGTTTCCTCATATTTCTCATTCAAGAAAGACCAGGAAGCTAAGCGAGCTTTGGTTGACACCCTTTATTTTAGTATTGTTTTCTCCTCCGCCTCAATTTTGACAGAGCTGCTTTGGCCATGCATTCCATTATGCTTTACACAGTACAACCATGGCTCAGCCTGAAGCACTAAATAAAATATGTTCAAATTAGGAAATGTTATGGGCTTGAATATATTACTGCAGATCACTCTCTTGCTACCACTCAGCACAAAGGTACCAGTTCCCTTAGCAAAGCTCTGCAGCTCCCTGTAGCAGTGTCAGCACCTTCTATAAAAAGCACCATCAGATCTCACTTTTTACCTAATGAAGAAATAACTTTTATTAATGTACTGCTGACAGGCCTTGTGATGATGCTGGTTTTCTTAACTTCCAGTTAAGGCTCTGTTTCTGCCCAGCTAGGAAAGATGTGCAGGGTGGCTGGCTGAACCCCCTTCACTGCACAGAAGTCACCATCATTCTGTCAAAACAATCTTTGTCAATCTTACAGCAAAGATCCAGCAACAAATCCAAGATTTAGGCAAGAAGAGGAAAAGGAAGGAGGGAAAAAAAGAAAAAGAAGACAGTAAAATGGCCAATCGCAGAAAGAAGACTGGAAGTGTAGAAGATAGGACAAGCTGGAGGGACAGAAAATTTAAAATAAGAGCTTTACCAGGAGCTTAGCACAAGCAGAAACCCACTCAACCTTTCAACTTTAACACGCTGCGATTTAAGGTTTGACGCTGAGATTAAGTTCCTTTTGTTCTGAAATTAGAAGTTTGCATACAAACAGCAGCCTACCCAGAAGAGCAACTGCTCTTGGAGGCAGAAGATGTGTTACACTTTATTGAACCCAGTACAGCACATCTATTTAAACACATCCTCCTGGTTTCTGGCTACCCTCAAGTAGAAAGTGTACTACATTGTCACCTGCAGCCATGCTGCAGTCACGTAATATTACTCATCTGAACTCTAAAGTTATTCTGACAATTGATTATGTTTAACCACAGACCCTTTTCTTTGTACCAGGTACACACTCAGCCAGCTCAAGTCCAGTAGATGGGAACATCTGTCCCCTTGTGCTCCAAGAAAAGCATTTCCTACACATTGTTTGTGCTTTCTCCCTCCTGGTGTCCCTTAGGGCAGTGGGACCCCAGCATGCTCCAGTTTGGGCTAGAACTGAATGAGCTGAACTGCTGCAGAAAAATGTCCTCTAAATAAGGCCCTGGGTTGAAGGCAGCACAGGGAATTTAATTTCCAGGTTAAATCTGAGACACTGGTAGTCTTTGCCGCTCCCTGTGCATGAGAGCCTGGAATTTAGTCTCACCCAATGTCCATGTTCCCACTCACTGCTGAGCTTCAGAGCCCTGTGCAGAAGGTAGTGCAAAGGAATGGCACTCACACAGTGGACTTGGCTCTGTGCTTGAAGGCAACAGAGTTTTGATCTTCTCACATCCATGGCATGCAGCTGACCATATGGGAAATATCTTTAGAAAAGACATTTCACAAAGAGCAGCAATCCCTCCCATCTCTTTATTTTCCCTCTTTCCCCTTTAAAAAAAAAAAATCTCTAATCTGAGCCACACAGATAACTGAGGAGATAGACTTCAGGGGGAAAAAAAAGGAAGAAAAAAGAAGGTATATTCAATTGCAAATCCTAGGCTGATTTCTAAGGAGAGTTCAATGACTTTCTAGCTATCAGAAGACCATCAAAATTCGAACCCTCTTACCAGGGGCAGTTTTGCAGCATTAAGAAGCATCCTGTTACACTAGGTCACTTTGCAGTTCTGCATTCAGGAGATAATGTAAAAAGCCTTGTTTGCACACTCTTGGCTTAGTAAAGCCACAGGCCTAAAGGCTATGCAAGTGTGCTGGTCCCAACTACCCCTTTTTATGGCTGAAAGCAAGTGACAGACTCTTGCTCTGAGGCACTCCTATATTAGGATTCATATCTCTCTATATTGCAGAAGAGAGAAGTAGTCCTTATTTAGTTCCTGCAGGCAACCATCGGGGTCAGAACAAAATTGCAAATGGTACTGTCACTTGCTTTCTCTGGATGGATCCCAACAGCTCTGTACATGGGCAAAGCTGACAAGATCAGAAACTCACCAAGAGAAACGAGCAAAAAAGCAGCATCAAGATCTCTACTGCTGCAATAGACAGTGGAATAATAATGCTAAAGAGTTTGAGTCATCTGTCAAAATTCTTCAGAGAAATGCCCAGTTACACAAAACTTACGTATTTCATGATACACAGGGGACCTCGGGTTTGGGTTTTTTCAGCTCTGCATTATTGCTGCTATTTAGGAGATCAAGCATCTACATGACTTCCAAGCTCCATGGAAAGCAACAATGCAGCTCATACCAACTACGTGAGCACAAAACATGTGTTTGACACAGAATGCAGGCCCATCTTCCCTATTTCTCTCACTGGACAGTTATTCGCACAACAAAGCCTACTGAGTTGTGGCAAAAGATCAAGATTCATCAGGCAGCTGGCCCCAGGAAAAAGCAGAGGCGAATTTCCAAAGGAAAAGGTAAGGTCACCTATGGGGCAGCACCGAGAATAGCTCCGAGATGCTTCACACCCTTCTGAAATACAAACTACAGTCACCGATTTGCACGGCAAGACTGAGATCAGTGAGAAGCCGTGGGATGAACAGTGTTCCCCCCAGGTTATCACTGACAACACAGAACACATGAAGCTAGAGCTTCAAAGCTCTGGTTGACCCATTAGAGCATCTCCAGTTGGAGAAACTGCCAACAAGGGCACAACTGATGCTGTAATCTGGGACACCTGAATCCCTTGTCAAATGTCAGGTTTGGTACCTGCTTAAATTCAGGGAGTATTTCCGCCATCTCTGGTTTTCTTTAATAAATACAGCATGACAGATGGCCTTCTAGAACCGTTCGCCTGAAGTTTACAACCAAGGACAAGAAAGAACTAAATCAATCTCTATCACAAACACCCTTTGTTACCAACACAGTAAACTAGAATAGCAAACACAGTTAACATTTCAACCAGAGAGAGAAGAGCCAGCTGTTTCCCCTTCCCCCTTCTAGAGACCTCTGTAGGCAGGACAGGCAGCAGGGAGATTTTAATCCGTTAGAATCAACATTTTCAAGAGCAGGGCTCTGTCAGAGAGCTTGAATACTGCTCTAGTCTGCTGCATGGGCCAACACGTTAAAGCACAGGCTGTCCAAGAGACTTGGCTTTCACGGTGGTTTAGTACCACAACCTTTCTGCAGGCAGCCCTACCCCTACAACCAGATTTCCTTCCTAAAGGCAAAACAGCGGGGTGCTGTGCATTGACCTCAACAATCACTTCCTTAGGATGAGGTTGCCAGTCATGAGTTCCCCCCAGGCTAAAAAAGATCACATCTTATGAAGTAGTGGCAAACTCCATCACCAACTAGTTTGCTGCTGTCACCACGTAAGTGTGACTAATTCAGTAACTTGGGAAAGAGGACTCCTGCATTGCAAATGTGTGCCTCAAGAAGCCAGTAGGCCCACCCCTCCTCAATGTCATCTTTATCTGCTCTTTTTTTGGGTTCCAGGACTTCCAAAAGACTGCATGTGAAAGCTTTAGTTATTTGGGAAAAAAAAAAAAAGGCACAAAACAAAAGCCAAGTTTTGTTCAGGACATTTTGCTTGGCCATTCAGAGAACAGGAAACATCCAAATACCACAAGCAGATCTTTGAAAAAAAGCTCACATTATCCAGAACAAGTCCAAGAGCCATATCACAGCATAGAGACTGCAGGCTGCAAAGCCTTCAGTCAATGCATCCGAGCTGCGCTGTTCCACATAAAAGCCAGATTTTGGTTTTATTTTTACAAGGCACTCCAGCTGCCCTGGCTTTCCCACATCTCTCTCAGCATTTCAGCTCAGCCAGCCTCCCCAGACCTTCCCCCATCGCCATTCAGAGATTTGTGAACTGTGAGAAACAGATGTTCTCAAAGCATTTCGCTCGTACTCGAGCCCAGGAAAGACTAGAAAGGAAAGGGGGGGTAAAAAAAAAATTTAAGCAAATATTTCTCCCCGCCCTACTGACCCTACAGTCCCAGGGTGTTTCCTACGAGCAATGATAAAATGCAAAACCATAAAACTGTATCAACTCCTGCCCTCCCTCCCGCGGCGCCCGTTACCGGCTCAGCCGGCCCTGATGCGGACACCGCTGTCCCCCGCTGTCCCCGGGGCAGCCGGGGAGGGACCCTGCCCCACCGCTGAGCCCCCGGCAGCCCCCCGGGACGAGCTCCCCACCCGCGGGCCCCACCGACCTGTGCAGGAGCAGGAGCAGCAGCAGCAGCACTTCGCCAGGAGCCATCCTACACCGGAGCGGGCGGGATAGCCGCGCCTGCCCGCTTTCATGCTGCCTTCGGGCTGCTCATGGCAAGGAGCCACCGGCCCGCTTGCGAAAAACAACAAATCAAAGAATAATAGGAATAATAATANAAAAGGAGCTGTCGGCAGCCAGGAACGCACAACTGCGCTATCTGAGCCCGGGCAGGCGGCGTCCAAGGGCGGCAGGGAGAAATAAAAACTGCCTGCGAGGAAGTTTGCTAAAGCTCTGATACGTTGAGGATAGGGGGTTCCACCAAAACCTTTAAAAGGCAAAACTTGTGTTGCGATTTTAATTGTAAAAAAAAAAAAAAACCAAAAAAAAACCCCAAACTTCACAGTGTGTTTGGCTTCCCTCCCCGCTATTCCTTAACTTAAGCATCTGACAGCTAAGACTCTTTTTACAACTGGCTGAAAATACT
>VWZN01007049.1:179270-280998 GCA_013396955.1 Regulus satrapa
AAAAAAAAAAAACACAAAAGAAAAAAAAAAAAAAAAAAAAAAAAAAAGAAGAAGCAATAAGAACAGAAATCACGCAAAAAGCAGTCTGGGAGCAGGGCAGCAGCGCGGCACAGCCGCTGGCGGCCGCGGCGCCGGCAGCAGCCGCTGTCCCCCCGAGCCCGGCGCGCTCCTCCNNNCACAGTGTGTTTGGCTTCCCTCCCCGCTATTCCTTAACTTAAGCATCTGACAGCTAAGACTCTTTTTACAACTGGCTGAAAATACTGCCCAGCCGGCTGTGATCCCAAGGGCTCTGCCTGCTTCCTGCAGCAGCAGAGCTGCCTGAAGCACTGCAGAGGGAATGCCTGCCCTTCTGACACACGGACCGAGACGCTCAAGATCCAGAGGCACAGCTTGCTTTGGGAGGTGCAAGCCTGTTGTGTTAGGATTTCCCACCTAAAGCACAGAAAACTGGAGGTGCCAAAAGCATCCTGAACCTTGCTGGAGGCAGCTGGTAGGAGAGGTCGGGCAAGATTCCAGAGCAGCAGCATCATAGTTTTGCGCTCTTGCATCAAAAGCTGAACAAACCCAACAAGTTACTTCTCCCAGGCAGACGTAGAGATTGAGAGGGAAGAGCACAGGGGAGATGTGCCACTGTGTGCCAGGGCTTCAGCCCGAGCAGGCACAGCTCTGCTGGTGCCACAGACTGCTGATCTGGACTAAGGCTTTTGGTAATGGCTTTGGGGTAAGTGCCGCTCCCAGGGGGCCAAAGGCCATTTCTGGACAAGAAGGGAGGGGTTGTGGCCACAGCAGAGTGCTCACAAACCTGCCTCAGGTTGCACTTGTGCGGTGGGACAGGCCTGGAGTGAGTGATTCCCTGTAACTGCTGGGTGGGATCATGCAGACCCTGCAGGACTCCTGGCAGAAAGAGCCCAGTACCTGGTGCCAGGAGAGGAACCTCTCTGAGAGGGTCCCTCCATCACACCGTCAAATTTGAAACCTTTCTGCTTCACTTCTGGCTGCTCTGCAGGAGCTGTTTTTGACTACAGCCTCACTGGAAGGACTGACAACCTTGTAACACGCCTGAAGCATGCAAATTTTCCTGCCAATGCCCTTGAGCACCAAGGTGTTTTCAGTACATGAGAACAAAGGGCACTGCAATGGTTTCCCATTTGCTGTGTGTTGTGTCTTTCTTTGACTTGGGTCTTTGCCTATCTGGGAGCTGCAAGGGAATGTCTCGAGGGTGCACTCAGGGCTCTTGTGCCTGTAGTAGGGAGATAATATGACACACATGAAGTGGAAACCACAGCTGCAGCCAGAGAAGGAAAAGGTGGGCTGGGAACCAGCTGGGAACCCTCCATTTCTGCACATCTTCCTTTCTGTGTTCGTCCCTGCCGTGGCTCTCCAGGCAAAAGCTCAACTCAGGCCCTCTGAGTGATTCAGGAAGCTTGCAGCAGGGCTCTTCTGAGAAGGCAGCTTCTCATTTCTCTGCTTTCTACTTTGAGCTGCATCTCTTTTTTCTAACCCACCCTTGCATAGCATGGCCACCTCTTGCCCCATGGGCTGGCTGTCCCCACCTGATCTCAGCCTGCTTTGTGCAAAGAGAAAAGGGGTAAAGGTCTTCACTGCTCATGTGGCATCTGCCCAGACCTGCAATTACAGGACCTGAGGCAGGGGCAGGCCATACACAGCACCTGGTTTGCCAGATCCCAGTTGTTGGTGGGTTTTAAAAATCATCTTAAGAAAAGCTTTAAGAGTTCTCATTTGAGAAACAAGGAAACAGTCTAAGCTGTTCAACTCTAGCATTTCACCTCTGAATTCCTATGACTGCTGGAAGAGCTGCCCGCCCTGAGGAGCCTTGTGGGTCTCCTCTAGCTCAGCATATTTTGTGATTCTTTGTGAGCCCAGTAGCAGGGTCTGGCCTGCTGGAGGGAGCTTGGGGAGGCACGGGGGAACTGGGCTGATCAGAGCCATCAGCTGAGAGCCAGAGTGGTGGAAAAACATGGAGAGTGTGCCAGCAGAGGCACCACAGTAACCCTGTCAGGGAATGAGGCTTCACTAAAGCAGCAAATGGACATGGAATCTGAGACTGTGAGGAGGGTTGGGAAGCAAGGTCGAAGCTCTTGTAATTGCAACCAAATTTTAAAACATAATTAAGGTGCAATTTCAGGTCTTAAAAAACTCCTTCCCTAATTAAAACAGAATTGATGTAATTATTGTGGGAGGAAGCAGGCTCTGCCACTCCCCAATCTACAGTTCCAGCAGTGTTGTGAAGGTTATCTGTATGAAGTTGCTCTTTGAAAACATGTACATCAGCGCATACTCACTCATGAACGATACATGGAATAAATATTTCACAAAGTAAGGCTGAAAGCCATATTCTTAATAACCACACCATATCAATTAGCTCCTGTAAAGAAGAGGAGGAGACATGCCATGGGCATTCTAGTTCAGCTCCAGCCCTAGCTGGGAAAAACATCTGTCAGCAGCAGCAAATAGGCACTCTGCTGCCAACTGCACTGAGTCTCCAGCTTCAAGTAGGGAATTCAGCCTTCGGGATGTGAAAGTGCTGCAGAGATTGTGTGGGGGGTGGAAATCTGTACAGCCCACTTCCACAAGGTGAAGGGCAAGGAGCTGCTTGTCTGGAACTAGAAGATTATTGGGCAGGATGCATTTTTGTGTGACTGTGCTCCATGAATTATCAGTATGTCCCCTGACAAGGAAAACATCCCTGCCCCAGCTCTAACCTGTGCCTGAGTCAAAGAATAGAGTCATAAAATGGTTTGGGTTGGAAGGGACCTTAAAGGTAATCTTATTCTAACCCCGCTGCCATAGGGAGGAGCACCTTACACTGATCAGGTTGCTCAAAGTCCCATCCAACCTGGCCTTGAACACTTGGCAGCCACAATGTCTCCAGGCAATCCATTCCAGCACCTCACCACCATTACAGCAAAGAATTTCTTCCCAATATCTAACTTAAATTTCCCCTTTTTTACTTTAAACCATTTTTCCTTGTCTTATCACTATCTGCCTGTGTCAAAAGGCACCCTCCCTCTTTGCTATGAACCCTTGTTACTGGAAGGCTGAGTTACAGGAGTTCTTTAAGGAAACATCTCCTGACACCACACTCCAAATCCAATCATTACTCAGTGGAGTTTATGGCCCTGAGTGGCTGCATCTGAAGCTGAGTCTGTTAGCAGTGTGCCTGCACCATGTGTGCTGCCCTGCCCAACACTGATGATGGATGGGAAGTCATCTCAGTCTAATGTCAGAATGACAAGGAAATTATTTCTGTCTACTCTTAAATAGTCCTCTAGAAATTCCCCAGGTATATGAGTTACTTTAATATGAAACCTGAGATGGTCTGTAAAAAGTTCTGTTGTTGTAGAGGGGAAATAAGTTCTAATAGTCTTACCCAGCCTTCCTCAGAAAAATTTGGGGCAAAGGATGGAAAACAAATTTTTTTGTTGCCTTCACTGCTCCCTCATATCTGCAGCAGCTATTTTATTTTCTTAGGTTATGAACTGAGGGACCTATCTGAGGGAAACAAAGGACAAAATAACGAGGGGACGTAAACTGGCATGGCTTCATTTTGGGTCAAACAAATGCACTGAAATAAGCCTGGCCCAGATTGCCCTGGAGGTCTGTAATGCAGAACAGGCGTGACAATATTTCTCCCATAGTAACAGGTGCTGTTTCCTTCCCCCATCACATGCACAGGGAGATGAATAATGTAATAGCTGTCAAGAGCATCTGTTCATTACTTATGCAAGTCAATCCTACATTGTGCTTTAGGGTGTAAAGCGATCTCTGCAGAAAATCCATCCCTATGGACATCACTATCATGAAATAAGACGTATTACAGTTGATTTATTTTTTTTTTAATCCAATGAAGCTTAAGTATTAACTACCCCTTTCTTAGGGAGGAATAGCAAACCAGCTATCTAACAGAAATAACTGATGGATGGCAAAAGAAGGATCAACTTGTACAGTTTTAATAACATAATTTAAATATTTGGTGTGGCATGCAGTGGCAAATCCAAATAGTACAAAGACACGCATGAAATTTAAGTTTCGTTAATTCCAACGGGATGCAGCAGAACTTGTTTTCAGACTATAGTCTTGCTTCAGTTCCTGGAGGAATCAGGAGTTACACTGAAGCTTCAGGAGCCCAGTAGATGCTGGTTTCATTACTCATTCTGTCACTCGCTTTCTGGGTGACATTAGGGGAAGAAATTACCATTTCATGCCTCAGCTTTCACACGTGAAATAAAAGGATATCAACATTTCACATTCCTTTTAAAGTGGTCTGAAACAGAGATTAGACATCCTACACTGAACAACAAGAAGAGCCGTCATTGCTGTGTCTTGAAATGAGTGTGGCAAAATATGGCACTACTGGCCTCTGGAATCAGTACTAAAAAGCACCTTGATCAATACATCTTGCTGGCAAATGCTACTTGCAAAACCAGGTAAATCTGAGCAACTGGAGGGAAACAGATTGGCAGAGTGAAGCAGTCCTTGCTCAACCAGCATATTTCAGTACATTATTCTTGGCTCTGGCTCCAGCTATTTTCAACAGCACTAAACATTCATTAGATTAAATCAAATGAACCACATTCTTTAAAAATAGCCAGAGCCTTGTCGTGCCAGTTGGAAAAAACAACAAGTTTATTGGGTTCTAAAACAGATAAAATAAATTAAAAATAAATAAATAAATGGAGTCATATTCCCTCCTGGTGCAAGAGAGCACAACTCCAAGGAGAGGTTTTTGGCTCCTCAGTTCAGCACAGTGGTAGGCAAAAAAAGGAACATTCTCAACTAGCTAAACCAAACAAATTAAGAAGAAATATAGACAGTCCAGCACAACCTCCATGCTAGACTGCAATGTAGGCATATGTTCAGCAAATGTTAGGATATATCATCATTTTCTCTCTGCTGTGGATGTCAGCACGGGGTGGATTTATGGCAGCTTAGAAGAATTGCCATGACCTAACAGCCTCCTGGCTCACCAACTCTACTGTAAAGCCAAAGGCCACGGCCAGACCCGTCTGCTCTGCTGGGATGGACCTCACCTTTACATACTGCTCACCCATCTCTCCCAAACATCACAAGCCCCCCACTGACACCAACCTTTCCTCTCTTATTGACTTATTTATTTACATCCTTTCTCTTTCTTTGCATTCTACGAGGAAGAAAGATCTACGGAAGGAGAGAAGTTGCTTGGAGACTTATCCCCAAAAGTATCTTATAAAGATCATCAAGTAAAGGTGGATGACTCTAGAGACCACACCACAGAACAAGACATACGTATTTTCTTTTATGTGATTCAGTCTGTTACAGGGGAATTTAGATTTGCCCCCCCCCAGACATTCAGGTAGGCACAACCCAGGATAGTTTCACTCCCTTTTGGAGCAGAACATGCCTGTGGAACACATACGCCTCCTCAAGCTACAGCCTAACTTTGCCTCTCAGAGATCTCAGAACAGATTCCCACATTGTCCAGTTGCTCTGGTTTCCTGGGCACAGGACCAATTCTCCTATATGTCCAGCTTCTCCCTAAGCAGGAACCATTTGCTGACAGTGAGTTGCTTCCAAACCCAGTTACAAGCTGGTGTAAAGCACAGCCCCGTTACCGTCCTCCCAGAGCTCACTGTAGGCCTGCCCGCCCCTGGACTGGCTCTGCCGATTCAGCAAGGTCTTCTGTGAGCAGAGGACACCTCCCTGACCTGCCAGGTACCACGGGATGAGTTATGCTCAGAGGAGGCTGCAGCAAAGAGCCTCAGCTCTCAAAGCAGTCTGACCCAGGAGGCCCTGCAGAACACACCACACTGTTGGTACCGTATGGATTGGCTGCCAGGGAACTGTGCTGGGTCAAAAAACCCAGCCCTTCAGCAGAAAAGAGCAAAATAAAAACTTCAAGCAGGTTTGTGTTTGTTTCCTGAAGCACTTATCTCCATTAGAACGGAGACATATCTTTGGGACTTGGAGCAATAGCCAATGACAGAAGAAGCATTCGAGCACTGTCTTTTGGAGGTGTTTTGGCTCCTGTCTTACTGTGCTGGGCCTCGGTGGGGCAATCAGGAGCCTATCTGAGCCCATCACGGTCTACTTTCCAAGACAAACAGGAGCCTCACCCACTGGGCATAACAAAGGTGAGTTGTTCTAGCAACTACAAACTAACAGAGTAACAAAAATATTCCAAGTCTGCTTGTCCTAACTTGCCTGACGTGGTTCTGTTTTGATGGTAGAAGCCACAGTTGATGTTCCTTTAAGTGCCCTTTCTCTTTCTTTAGAGTAAGTTTTTACCTCTTTTGGTTGGTTTGTTTGTTTAATGGAAGAGTACTCAGATTATTTTTCTGCAGCAAATTGCAATTTCTGTTTATCACCTTTCTCTCACCCAGTACCCGACAGAAACAGGGTTCAAGGCAAGCTAAAAGAAAAATTTAAAAACTGGCACACACTATTTGCTGCCTAGGGGGGAAATTTTCTCTGTTTGGCCAATCTGGAGGAATTGCGCTCAAATTAAAAAAAAATAAAAATACAATGTCACTATTGTAAAAGCTTATATTTATTTGGACCAAATTACTGCATTAACTGCATTTTCCACTTCCCTTTTATTCCAAGGTAAAAAGAATGCAGAGGAGTTCTTACCAGGCAATGTTTAGGATGGCAGAGCTTTCTGATTTACAACACCAGGTCTAAAACAAGCATAAAAGAATCTGTAAAGCTGCTATTGAAACTTATGGTGGGTATAAATAAAAAGGGCACACATAACAGGCAGCCTGCTGTGCAGAGAATTGGAAAAAAAAAAAAAAAAAGTAGTTTAGAGGCTATTTTTATCAGCTGGTGGAATGACTGGCTTAGAAAACAGCCCTTCTTTTTTCAGTGTGGAGCACCTCTGCCTGCTTTCATTCTTTGGTGCCCATCTACCAGCAATTAGGATATTTTGAGGATGTTAGCTCTCTGACAGACAAGATTTCTGCTGGGGGTCTGTACAGAAATGCTGCTCCTGGGAATGCCAGTGAGCAATTCCCTGTCTAGCACTGAAAACTCTGGAAATCCCCCTTCTCCTTGGTACCATCAGACATTGCCAAAAACTGGCTTTCTACACATTGGAGTTTCCAGTCACCACAAGACAGAAAACTCTCTTGTTTTTCTGTGAGAGGGGCAAGCACATGATGTCATGGAGTACTGTTTAATTCCTATGTTTAGGCAATCTCTTGGTACGTAACAGTTCCACATTACATGGTAGTTCCATGAGCACTTTGAGTTGTCAAGAGCCAACAGTCCTGCCAAATCCCTTTGCTGCCTTTTCTGTCTCTCCCAGGTGCCTGCTCCTTCCTGCTCCTTCCCCTGTGCCAACAGAAATGTTTGTGCAGCCTCACAGTGAATTTGATCCGCAAGTGGATCCAGGTTAAAATTAACCTAGTTGGGGGAAAAAAAAAAAAAAGAGGTTTGTTTTAGCCCGGATTGTTTCCTTCATCTGCCTTCATTCTCCTGTCAGAATAGCTCAGATCTTGCTGCAAAAGCCTCAATCTGTGTGGCTGTTGCATCACCTGTACTGCTGGTTTGGGTGATGCCACTTGCTGTGGTAGATCCTGGCTGCTCAGGTAGGCACAGGACACATTCCTGATGCTCGGGGACGTTCAGCCTCCTGGTGGGATGGGTACTTCCATTGGCTGACAATCTTCTGCTCAGCTGAGAGAAGCACCAGCCCCCAGTGCTGCCGAGCTCAGGCCTGTCTCTGTTGTGCCTGCATGTCCTGTTTTATGATGGCAATCAGAAGCTGATGAGAGGGGAATGAGCATTTTTCCATTTCTACGTGCAGAAAGGCACATCTTTGGAATAATGAAAGGCTGCAGCAGAACTGAACATTGCAGAATGTGTTGAGCTCCCAGGTGTCCCAGCAGTTGCTCTGTGGAGCAGCACTGTGTGTGCACAGCACAACCACAGCAAATCTCTCTGAACAGATGTGCAATGGCCACGAGGGTTACAGGGTGTAAAGCCTGAACTACCTTCACCAGCCACCCGTACAAAACATTTTTTCAATACGGTTTTTCACAGGTCAGATTGGCACCAAGAACACCCTGATTCCTCCACCCTGCATGAAACCCAATTTGACTTTTCTAGTCAGTGAAAGGAAGAATGTTCTTGTTTCACTGAGTAGGAGTCCTGCAGAGTTAATAAGTTATTTGGTGCTTTTCTAAAGAATGCTATTTGGTTCTTAAAGACAGAATCTGTTCTCTGGTACTAAATGCAATTCCCACAGATTTCCAAAGAAACTGGATGTATGTTTCCTTGGCAAAATGCAGCTATTAACTTAAAATCCTGAAGATACATGAAATCTACAGAGAAAAGAGAGAGCCGAGTACAGTCTCAAAGAAGTAAAACAGAACTGTACAAAGACCTAAAAATACCTGTTAGAAGTGTATCTTGAGTTCAAACATTTTGGTGTTCCTCCCTGGTCTAGGAAATAAAAAAATGCCCTTGAAACATGATCACTGGGTGCTGCTGTTGAACTTGCAATCTTTCTGGCAATAAAAAAACTTGCAAACTTTTCTGCCTGTCATTTGGCATCAGGGAGTATAATGTTATGGTGAGAAAAATGGAACCTTAGGTTCACTTCATGAAAACCAGAATCACCCACGCTCACGAGCTGCAAATTGTCTTGCTAAGGAGAATTCATCAGGACTCCTTTATCAGTGAAATGTTGGGTAGTTGGGCTACTGTTTTTCTTGGAAGGCACACCTTTAGTGAGGCTGGAGGCGATCCCAGTCTTTCCTGCAATACGCAAGCAATTATCTCTATGCTGTGTAAAATTTAATTTGTATTTTGCAAACTCTGTGAAGAAAAAAAAAACAACTTGACTGCATTACAATTCTGCAGAACCAATGAATGTTCAATACATTCATGAAGAATAGATGATAGAAATGTAGAGTAGCACCTTCTAATCAATGCCTAGGACAAGGACAAGAATGGTTTAACATTTGTTTTCCTGTTCTAGATTGTAACTTATTTAAACGGATTAAAGGAAAATGCAGTCAAATATGGACTCTGCCTTCAAGGAAAGAAAAGTACAGTTCTGGAGGTAAAGACAATATTTTTATAAAGAAATAAATTTCTTTATGAGACCAGATAATATGAATGAGAAAAGATACACTGGCATTTAAGTAAATGACCTCCCGTTCTAGACTTTTAGACCATCATAGTTGCAATAACATAAACTCCACTTTCTCAAATTTGGGATTAATCTGAACTAAGCAAATTTGACATTGTTTCAGGTTCTTGTACAAAATGTGTGACCTGGGAATAAGTGGTCTGACAAAATGCTTGCATAAATCACAGGAAATTCAGGCTTCTTGTGTCAGGATCAATATATCAAATCTGTGTAGTGTGCTGAAGCAGATACACAGAAACATAATTTCTATTACTGGAAATGCATTATTTAATACATATGTGCTTTGCATCACAGTTTTCCTATTTCTGGCTCAGACCAGTCAGGGAAATGGGATGTTTTTGCAGAACTAGTTCACTTCAAAATATGCTCATAAAGCAGTTGTTTAAGATTAGCAACAGAAGGATCAGTCCAGCAGTATACAGGCCTTGCAGGGTACAAACACCACATTTAACATCAGTTCCTTTAACTGAAACTAATCTAGTCTGGAAGTTGAAAGAGTGGGGAGGCAACATTTTGGGGAAATCAAAATCATCAGTCATTAGTATTTATCTTACTGCAATTCTTGCAAGGACAGTAGTTATAGGTTCAGTCCTTGTGACGATGCTGTTAAAAACTACTTCCAGTTGACATGTCAGGCCTGAACCCAGAACCAGCAGTTCACTTTTCCTTGGTGTTTAGATGTTTAAAATTTCAGAGAAAAAGATCAGGTAGTAAGTTACAGAATATTGAGCAAAGCAGCAAGCCCTGAGGAACACAAGGAGTGGCGGTGCACTGAAGCTGGTTACACAGCAAAAAGCCCAGGCAAACAATTTCCATCTCACTCTTCACCCCACAGTCCTAGATGGATTATGGTTCAATGTCCATCTGTGAAAATGCTAAATTTAGTCTGTCCTCAGAGGAAACACAAGACGCAAGTCATGCACATGCTCGTGCTGATCTTTGAGGATGACCTTCCTGTCAGCTCCATGGGCCAAGTGCTACAGAGCAACCCCCCCTCCCCAGCACACCACTGTATTTCAAGATACACTACTAAATACAGAGGAAATAGACTTTACTCCACGAGCTATTTTTGTGCCCTTCCTCCAGGTGCTTGTTTTTCACTGGTGGGGCAGAGGTGTGGAGATCTCTGGCTGCTGCCTTTGGGTCAGAGCTAGTGTAAAATTTGGGGTACAAACTGAACTGCCTGCTGGCTCTGGTGTCTCTGCACTGCACTGAGGCACCACAGCTCCCATGAGGAGAAGAAACAGAAGGCATCTCTACGGCTCCTTTGCAGTTTATAGAAAGAATATTCAAATCATTTTCAGCAGGTGCCACTCCTGGCTAACTGTGCAGAGCGGTTTGGATAACCCCTGACCTGATCTCTTGACCCTGAGTACCACAGCAGGAGAGCTGAGTCCTTTCTCAGGACAACAACCACTGCTCAGACTCTGTGTGCACCATTTGTGGTGCTTCCAAGGCCCCTCTCTCTGCTCTGATCCTGCTAACACAAGGGAAGACTGAGCTCTGCCATTTGATGAACAGACACGTGCTGGGATCACTGGAGAGCTGGGGACTGGTTTAGAGTCAGGAAGGTGCCTCTGGTGTTCCCCAGGCCAAATGGGATGCTGCATGGCCCACATTACTCTAGAAAATGATCTCAATTAATTACATGTCTAATATTTACTTGGTAGAATGGTCTTTGTAATTTCCCAACAACTGGGACATCAATATGTGAGCAATAAAAATTAAAGTTTCCTTTTCCAGCATGTGTTTGAAGACAGGCTGGGGAAAAAAGGACTGATGCAAGTCTTGTTTGTCAGCATGTATGCACAGCTGAAGTCCTCTCCGGCCGTCCCCTCTCAGATAGTTTGTGGGGCCAGGAGAGGGCTGTGGCCACCCTCTCACCCACCCACCACCTGAGCCATCAGGGGCCAGCTGGTACTTCCCCTTCCCCTTGAGGGGGAAAGTTCTCACTTCCCTGCAGGACAGCAAAAGGGATATATCTTGGTTGGCTTAACCTGGCCCTGAAAAGCATGGGCTGCCCCCAAGCAAGGAAGGCAGGCAAGAGAATCAGGAGGGCATGGAGAATTTATGACCCTGGTCTTCCTCAGGGGCTGTGCTAGGAGCTGCAGTCCTGAGCCTAACACAGAGAGGGATACCACCACTGAGTTTCTCTCCAGTTTCCTTGCCAAACTAAGTGCTGAACTCTTTTGCATTCTTGATGAGTCTCAGTGGTCCACAGCATTTTAAATTCCCTTCATTTCTCTTTTTTTTTTTTCCAGTGATAAAAACAGCATATATACTGTACTGTGAAATTTGGGGTTAAGCTGACAAGTGGATAAATGTGGATAAATTTTACCCACCCCCTGTCAGAAGGGGAAGCAAAGGCAAAGTAAACAAGAAAATTTGCAGGCCTTCTCTCTTTTAAACAAAGAATCCTGTGTTTAAAATAATAAAAATCCACTGTACAAAAGCAAAGCAACTTCCCCCAGAATAGCCTTTCCTGTTTTATCAAAGCATTCATCAAAACTATCCTTCTCCACAAAAAATAAAGTTCCAGGTAGAGTACTGGAGGCCTTTTGTTTTGACTAGAGAACTGAAGCTGAAAGAAGCAGATGCAATCAATATAAGTGACTTTACTGGTACCTGGTATGTCCCCATGGCTGAATGTAGGTGTCACTACCTAGCAAAGCCACACTGAAAATAAAAAAATAATGAAACAGAAATACCACAGCAGTGAAATAGGGCTATTCACAAGCCATGGGAGTGGCTCCAACAGCCTGCACACTATCTGCACCTTGAAACCTGGCTCCCACAGCCTGCATATGAGCTGTGTCTGTGACTTGTAGTGGAGGACACATATTTCCTCAGTATTTGTCAGTTTAGTTTTGTTTTCTTGATGTACCTGACAGGTAAAGCCCCTGGGAGAGCTACAGGCACAGTGATGTGAATGCCCCTACACAGACATGACTCATCCTCTCAGCCTTGACTGGGCTTACCCCTTAGACACAATGAAAATCAGATCTCATCACCCATATTGCTCCATATTTGTTCATTTTTTATTATTTTGGAGATAACTCGGTGCCCAGGAGAAGGTACAAGCACGGATAACTCCAAGGGTGGACACTTCATGGGTGTCTGAGTTTTTCTGCAGGGCAACTGTGAATTAGGAGGCAGCACAGAAGAGTGGGATCAAAACCCAGCAGTAGGGAGGGGAGTCAGGCATCTCCAGCTCTCCAGCACTGCGGCAGACACTGCCCACCGAGGCAGGGAGGAGCGAGAGGATGGGGAGAGCTGTGAAGGACCATCAAAGTGAGGGCAGAGAGACACTGTTTGATGAGACAGAGGAGGGAAACTCAGTAGAGAAGAAACAAGGGAAAGGGTGCCGTGACTGAAATAGCAAAGTGGTGTTGAATTCTTTCATCTTTATTTTCCTACTCCTTTCACAGCTGCATGGAGCCACCCTTGGATACCGAGGCAGAGCAGCAGCCCTGAGCTGGGCTGTGGCAGACCTTGGTGCCAGACCTCAGAGCTGCCACCTCCCCACACTCGTGACTGACTTGTTACAGATTCTCTATCAAAACTGAAAGGGAGTGAAAATGAACATTTCCTGATGTGATTATTCTATGCAAGCCATGTAGAACTTGGAACAAGGATGCCATGAGGCACTTAATGCCAGCAAAAGGGGTCGATGTGACCACTCTTGAAAAACAGCCTACATGACAAAATTTTGATTCCGAACACCCTTGTTGGATCAGTATCAGGAACAGAAGTGAGGGTTTGTTCTTTTTAAAATTTAAATATTGCATATTTATATTGACAATGGGAGCCTGAACATTGTTTGTTTAATAGGAGCCCCATGACCAGCTTATGTACCAGTTAAATCAACTGTGTTACCTAATGAAATGTTTCCTTTAGTTCAGAGCCTTACAAACATTTTAATCGACTGCTCTTCATTAAGACTCTCAAAACCAGAAACAATTTCTCAGCCTCCACAAGGACAAATGAAGGTTTAATGCAGTGCACTAAAACTTCTGAATCGCCCTCACACACTTCCCCTGGGACATCAGAAGTTATTACCATTGAATATGTTTGCAACAGAGATTGTTTAAAACACAACCCAGAAAGTGTGTGAGCTGATGCAGATCACAATTTAAAGCTCAACAGGAACAGGGATATAACAAAAGCAGCCTAAACTCTTTCCCTGCACTAAAACCCGAGATGTTCTTAAAAAACACAGACGTGGGAAGAAACAATTATGCTTTTCCCTATACAGATTATTCTTTTGAGATCAGGAACTGGAGGAAAGAGTCTTTCAAACAAAGCAAGAGCTTTGCACAGCTTTGCACACTGATGCATTAAATGACCCGCTCTTTCCCACACGGAGAAATTGCCCAAATGAAGGTCTCAGCGTGACTCTTTTCGTTGATACTGCTCTTCTCACCGGCCTTGTGAAATCCTTATTCTGCTTCCTGCTGTCCCAGCCCAGGCTGCCATGGCCCCTCCCAGCCCCAGGCTCTCCCAGGGTGCAGGTGACCCCCAAACACGGGAGCTGTGACTGGCACAGCACTGAAACTCTCATCCCTCCTGCCCAAAGGCTGGTGCTCTGCCAGTGACACCTGGACAAAGTGACCCATCTGGGAAGCACAGGCAAGATGGTCATCCTGCTGACATACACCGTGCAAGATCTGTGCTTCCCCATCCTCTAGAAAAGATCCAACTATTTCTCCATTTGGTCTGGTACAAGGACCCACCACAGCCACCAAAGCCCTGCTGTTAAATGGCCTTCAGCCTGCACAGCACGATGTTTGCACAGCATCTTAAAAAATATATTCCTCATCTCCTCCAGAGATATGCACCAGACACAAGTACCCTGGGGGGCAAGAGGGGCCCTGAACAGGATCTTCCTCTCATGTATCATCAATCCAAAACAAATGCCATGAAACCCCTATCTCTTTTTTAATGCCCTCTTTTTCTTTCTGGAGGAGGTTGCTTAAAATGACTACAAGAACTAACCTCTGTTACTCTGAGTTACCCCATGTGCTTGATGCTACAAGAAAAACTCTGTGTAAAGAGTCAACAGGCAATGACTGTTAAGATCAAGATTTAATCTAATTCTTTCATGGGCCAAATTGAAATTTGGAATCACTCAGTCAAAGTTATCACCAGGAATATATGCTTGGCTTAGTGGGCTTAACGAAGGTCATTAAGTTGCTTTCTATTCAAGTGGATTTCTCTCTCAATTTGAAATTTATAGCTTAATACCTTAGAGGTCAATTATAGAGTAAAAGAGACAGAAATAAAAGTCACAGCTTTCCTGTAATTGGTCATGTGGGATAGTTTAAACACAGCTTCATTTCTAGTACCAGTGATCTTTCCTTTTTCTTCCTAGGAATTCTAGTCAGAAAAAACCCCAAAGCATCCTGCAAATTCTGGAGTCCATTAACAGAGACTGCAGAAAAATTCCTTTTATTCAATCATCTGTATATCGCTTGCAAAAGGTTAATCCCAGAAACCTGTTTGCTTTTTTACAGAGGGTAATTGCAAACAGTGTCAGATCATTGGAAAGGAAGGACAGGCAGGAGGATAACTTGTGCTCTGAGCTGTAGTCAGTCATGAAAAAAATCAAATGTGCATACTCCAAAGGAGCACAACCAGGAGTCAGACAGAAGGCTGGGAGACCTGTCCTTAAAGTCTCTGCAATCTTAATCAACAAAGGAGATCTGTACAGATATTTCATTACAAAAGGTAGGAAGTGTTCTCTTCTGGGTATGTTCTATTATATTCACACCACGTCTTTCCTTTTGCAATATTTTATGTTAATTCACCTCCTATTTTCAAAAGAATAGTCGAAAAGAGTGAGGAAGAGTCAGACAAAGCACAGTTCAGTTGTGAAGTTTGGTTTTGCATTTCTAGTGGATTTCAGTCAGACTGTTCAGGAAGGCTTGATGAGGACTTGCATGAATGCCTTACAAAATGTTCTGGTGATCCCACCAAATCGTTCAAGCCTTCATCTATTCAGATGTAGGTTGACATATTACTTTCTTTAATCTTTCATTTTAAGGACAATAGGTAGCTTCTGTGAGCCATGATTTACAATTATACTCCACCATTACTTATTATAAGACCAAACAGAGTAATTTGCTGTTTCCCTCTATGAAGATGTGACTATGTTTTGATACTTGGCAAAACTCTGCATATTCTTAAAATAGATACCAAACTCTATTATTAGAAATTTTAACTTTTGAGTATAGGTACTTTCTGTTCTTGAAATTACTTGTGCTTGTAAAAGCAAAGAATTATGAGCCTTGATAATTGCAAGGCACATAATTCAGCTATTAACCTGCTTTTCTACTACTATATTTACATACTTGAAGCAGCCCAGGAATATCATTAATGTTGATACAAGATGTGCTAGCCTTTGTTCTGGGTTGTAGAGAAAGTCAAGAAATTGTGGAAGCCTGGGCCAAGGGATTCTGCATTCAACCTGTGCCTAAAGCTACTGGAAGTAGAGAAAGGCACAACTCTAGATAGTCAGAAACCATTTGTTATGCTAATCTTTCCAGCACCTCATGAGACTAGCAGGCTCTTTCAGCAGCTACTGCATTTTCCCCTTTAAACTTACTCCTCTTTCTTTATTCCCAGCATCTGTTCATTCAGTTTAAACAATTTCCTGTTTTCCTAATAGAGGGAGAACTGATTAGACAGAGTCTATTTGCTGTACACTGGCCAAAATTGTGGACTGGGTGGTTATTTTTATTATTTCTAGCTGCATTTCTGGAGATCCCATTAATTCTGAGGCTCCCTGATACAGCTTTGGTATGTGCAGGAAGAAAACTGAGGCCAAGGGAGAAAGAGATATGAAGGAAATAAAGACCATGAACACATGGCTGGAGCCAGCCGGCCCCAGACTCACTCAGTGCTGGCTCAGAGATGCTGGCCCAAGAGGCAGCTCCAGCCTGGGAGTGGTGGCAGCGTGTTAGGTGAGAAACCCACAGGCAGGCAGAGCATGTCAGCAAAGCCTTGGTGCTCTTCCAGCTATCAGCAGGCACTGGTCCACCACCCACAGCCCAGCACTGTGCCCATCCTGCCCTACCTGCAGTGCAGTTGTGCCCTGAAGTTCAGAGTCATCCCAAAAGCCCCTGCACCACTGTCTTCATCCTCAGAATTTCCTGCCTCCCTTTTCACAGCCTGCTCTTGCAATGTTTAAATTTCATTTCATTTAAGGAGAAGCTCTACAACCCGATGCTCTCAAACGTGGTTTGAGTGGTGTTTCACAGTGCCCTTGAGCAGAGACACAAGCCCAGCTGCTGAACCATGCTCACAGCAGACACGTCCCCAGCTTCCTGTGAGTCATGCCAGCCAGTCTTACGCAGACCAGGCTGATTTTCAGCATTACCTTTCTGTTAATTCACAGATAATTTGCTTGTAAGCAACTGCAACACTTCTCAGCTGGGGGCCAGGACAGGTTCCCCTGGCAGCAGCAGCAGCAGGGCAGGGCCCCGGGAATGCAGCAGGGAGAAGAGGTGGCAGCAGGGTTTAAGAAGTGCATGAGGAGTTTGGAGTTCAGACTGCAGACAGAGCTGACAGCTGAGGGGATCAAATCTGAGAGAAGCTGAACTCTCCTCCCCTGGGTTTGGGTCAGATCCTATTGAAGGGAAACTCCACAGCAGATTGTGGCTCCACGGCACTGCTCTGTCCTGGGCGTGTGTCCCACTGCCAGCCCACTCCCACAGTGGGAGTGCAGGCAGGGAGTGAGGACAGGACAAACTACAGCTCAGTTTCAGTGCTTTTTCTCCAAACAAACAAAACCACCAAGCCTAACTTGCTCAAGCAACAGTGGATCAAATTTTATTTCTCTTACTGCTGAGTGGAAAAAGAATTTAAAAAGACAGTTCAGGTTGCTTGCTCCCAGTCGGGAGTGGGGGGAGCCTTTCCTCCCTGGACCTTACTTGCCTCATGCATGGCCAGAAGTGGGACCATAGCAAAAGGAGACCTACTCTGGCCACACCGAGCTGAACCAATCCTGGTCTATCACTCTGGAGCATCTCCTAAGCCTGGTTGCATGGATGCTATACGTGGGACAGACATTGCTCAGAACAGAACATCAAGTAAAGAGGCCACAGACACCACAGAGACAAACAATATTTCACCATTCATTGTGAGTGAAGCCCAAGCTCTCAGGATAATACCAGTGATGTGTTTTGTTCCACATTGATTGTAAAGAACTCTTTCCCCACTGTACTGTGCCATTACACACAATGTCTCCAGTTCACAAGGTACTGAAGTGTACCAGTACTCACTGGTGGCCTCTTTGCATTTACAGATAGGGGTATACTAAAGGAACATGAACTAGTGTGCACTTTGGCAATCATAAAATGACATATCCACAATTTGGGGCATCCTGGGTGTATAGACAGCATGGCTTTCCCTCATTCTGGGCCCTTAGGCACAGAAAGCAGTCCCTCTGTTGTTTAAAAGTCTTATCCAGAATTTTAAGACAATGATTACCACATAGCAAAAGACGCACATGTACAAACATTGATTCATGGACATGGAGTCAGGCTAGTGCTGTGCCCATTCACAGGGACCTGGGAACAAAACCCACCAAAGACTGAACAGCCTTTTACCCACTGACTGCAGGAGCAGCCCAAGCAGCTGTGCACTTACACGATACAGAAGGGAAAACCCAAAACAATCTTAAACCAGCTGAGCTGTTGCCTACCTTTTCCTGAAGGGAAGAAGCAATCCATCTCCACACTGCTGCGGGAATGGGAGATGCAGAGGGCGCTGCTGGGGACCAGACCCTCCTGGGGTGGGCTCCGCTCCGTGGTGCGCACCAAGCACCAGCCCGGCCTCTCGCTCGGCCTCTCCAGCAGCTCCACTGTCTGCCCCACCTGAATGCTCAGCTCGCTGCTGTGGCCCGCTGTAAAGTCCTGGAGCACCACAGTTAGTTCACACCCTCCAGACAACTGCCCGGAATCAACAGGAAAAAAAAAAAAAGAAAAAAAAAAAAAAGAAAAGGAGTAGACGTTAGCAAGGGTAGGATGAAAGCAATTCATCTTTGCATCATATTTACACTGGCAAACACAGGATTTGTGTTCCTTAGAAGCCAAGTTAATAATTTGTTTTGTCAAAGTTCAACACGTTGTGGCCCTGGTTTCCTTTACTTCTTATTGATTTTGCTGGGCTGAAGTGAGACACCAAAGCTATCTCTCCAGTAACCTTTTGAATGCTAGCTGTGCGGGAGTTTTTGAGACATAAATTTTCTAGCTGTGAGTGTCCCTCAGAAACCCTGGGGGCTTTTTGTTGCTTTAATTTCTGGGGTCACTTTCTGGCTTGGCAATAACCCGGGATGCCTCAGTGCTGTGCTTCATGGTGCAAAGAATTCCAGCTCATCCCTCTAGAGCATAAGCAAGTCACATTCCCACTGGTCACCAGTGCAGTGAGGAGACAGCTTCTCATTTCTGAAAGACAAGAAAAGTACCCTCATCTTCCCAAAGTTGCTCTAGGGACCTCTTGGGCGACTACAAAATCTTGATGAGGCAGATCAGAAAAGCTCCTCCCATGCTCTCTGATAGAACCCAGAGGTGTGACTATATAAACACAGAGTGATTGATTATATGCTGACTTTCAGGATTTGTACCTAGGAATAAATGTATCATTTCACTTCCATACTGAGTGCTGGAAGTGCTGCTTTCCTTCAGCCTCACACCCTGTGATCCCTGAAGAACAACAGTGGTTTCTGTGTAACCACAGTCTCTGTATAGCCAGGCACTGGCAATATAAGCACTTGTGTGTACGTAAAGAAGTCATTGTACAAATTTGTTTTTAACAAAGCTTGGGGTTTCTTTAACAGAGTTGGATCTCAGAGCTGGATCCTTGCACATCTAAAAAGGTGTGAGAGTGAATCTAAGTTTTTCTGGCCTGAGGAATCTTTCTTAATGCTCCTCTGCAATGTGGGTTTCTTGCTGCCTCCCTGCTGTTAGGGGCCCTCCCTTGTCCTGTGTGCTGCCTGCTTCCCGATGCATGCAGGAATCTTTGGGGTTCTCATTCCAGTGTCAAATTTAATAGAAATTTTGATAGAAATTAGTTCATTGATTCAAAAGTTATTAAGATGAGGATAGTAAGCAGGCATAATACTATAAACTATTTTCTTAGGATAGGAAGCTAAAAGCAAGGATAATAGACAATGATTTAAAATTAACAACTTGTAAAACCAACTGAATTGGAAGAAATCTTGTCAGATGCGGAGTAAGTGTGGAATGAGTAAAACCTGGGGGTCTGCTTCTCAGCTTGAATGGGGGAGCCCTTGAGGAGAGCACGCACATCTCCATAGACTTCACTCTTGAGCTGGTGCAATCTAAAAAATCCCTTCTCTCAGCCCAAGCAGCCCCGAATACACACTCCCATGGGAACAGCCTGCCTCCCCACTCAGTGCCATAGGGGATTTTGTGTCCAATGCAGAGGTGAAAGGAATCCCACTCACAGGGGTGATATTCACAATTACAGAAAGGGGTCAGTGGACAAGGACTGGTTCTCACCTGTCCTGTGTCTCTGCCGTAGACGAAATGCTAGATTTGGGGAAGAAGAAGGAAATATTTCTCTGAAAGATTATTTGTAAATAAACAGGAAAATAACAAACAAAACAAACCATGGCAGCTGTTCGAGGCCATTCAGACAAAGTGCTGGCATTAATCCTGGCAGAAAGAGCTCAGTGCACTGATGAAAATGCACAAGAGGTCAGTGAAGCACCTAGTCAGGCAGTTTATCAGCAAACCCACCACTCATCACACTGACAATCTCTCCATAACTGGAGAACATTCACAGGGATGGTAAGAAGGAGATACTGCTATAATATTTGCTGAGGTTTCTTTGCTATGGACTAATTTTAAGAGTAGAAAACCTTCCTGATCCAATATAGTATACAATTTGGCATGGTGTGGGATATTTAAGACAGGAAGAAAAAAACCTGATTACTTCTTGTTAAATACACAGACATATCTTACCAAAAGTGATGGATTTCTCCTAATTCTTCCACTATTCCATGCTAAGTAAACTTTCTATCCCCCAAATTATGCTATCTATGATATCTTCTCTGAAAATAATAAAATGTCTCCTTCTTTTAGGGGAAAAATGTGAACAAATACTCAGCTGTATCAGCTTCTCTCCCAGAGAGCTGTTTGGAGCATTCCATGCCCTGTCCCAGACTACCACTAGGTGTCCGTGTTTGCCACCACACGGCAACTGAATTTGCTATAAAGCATTAACTCTCACTTGTCTTCGAGGTGCTCATCTAAGAATGAAGTACAGTGTCTGGGCATGAAGGGGCTGGTTCAGACAGCATCCCCAGACTCATTGCTTTCAATGACATATGCAGAGGATGTTCCAGAATATTAAAATAAATGGTCTTCAGATGGTTCAGATTGAATTTTGAAAAGGAAATAATTTTTATTGCTTAAGCGGGAAAGGTGAAACAGCCTGGGAATATTCCAGGGAAAAAGACCTGGTCAAATGATAGCTGGGAAAGTTTGGAACAAACAAGAGACTTCCCAGGGAGCAGCAGCCTGGGAAGTGCTGCCCTCAGCAGCTCACTGGGGGCTCAGGGCAGCTGACCTAACACCAGTTTATGGCAGGCCTTGTCATCCCCTCTGAAAGAATTAAACATCTGTGACACAAACAGATGCTTCAATTTGGGCAACACCTGTAAACGTTATCCCAGAGGAGGCAGGTGTGCTCCATGACCCTCGGATACCATCCAGCTCTGTATGCCTGTTTTCTTTGCTTCATTAAAAACAGCAATTTAATATAAGGAGAATAGGAAGTGATCATCCCCTGGAGGAGCTCCAGGGCACCTGGTGTGATCAACTTCTGTCTGAGCAGGCGAGATTCTCACCCCCAACCTTCAGACCCTACCTTTGATGTGTGAGGGAGGGAGCTTGCTTCCCTCAGCTCCCTGGAGGCCTGAATATCCCTGAAGGATGTGAATTTATATCACCTGCTCTTCCAGGACCCGTTGGATGCAAATGTGGACCAGAGCTTCCACATGCTCCAACTGAGTGGCTGGAGCTGGTGCTAAAATAACATATTTTCAGGGAAAGAGCTCCTCTTTGGCAGGGATTAAGCAGTGTCCCTTTTACAGGTAGATGCAGGTGGAAGTTATATGCAGTTAGCTCAGGAAGGGCCCATAGGTGATTTTTAGGTGTCAGCTCCAAAGAACAGAAAAAGAGCTCCTTCCTTTTATCCAAGGGCTTCCAAGTATTTCCCAGGCCTGTTCCATGTCTTACATACAACCACACCACAAAAGAACATTTTCATACCAAATTAACCCACAGCAAAGTAATCTCCCTGGAAAACTTGTGATATACTAATATAAATACACAGTTTTTAAGCCACTGAGGAATAATGCAAATACATCTGATTCCCGATGACAGAAATAATTTCACCTACAAAGTGATCACTCAAGATGTTAGTTACTCAATTTGGTTTTAGAGAACAATTTTCCAACTTTAGAGAAGTATATCATGCTTCTCTGTATGCTGGTGCATGGAAATAGGAGTACAGATGGACTGCTGTTTTCTCACACATATTGCATTTGTTTTGGAAAGAAAATAGAGAATGTCCTTAAGGTTAAAATTCACAGCTAAATGGCTTCACATTTTAACATCTCACGTTCACTTTTATTATTCCCGTGATTAAAACCACCATTAAAGCCACCGACAAGATATATTTAGAATCCAGACAGCACTCTTGTCTGTATATGGCACAACGAGTCACCTTAAAATAAAAATAACAATGCAACATGCCTTTGCAGAGCACAAGGCGTAACTGAGAGATCTGACACAGGGACAGATCTAACAAATTACACAGCAAGCAACAGCCTTAAAATCAGGAAGAGAAGGAAATGGTAGAAGCAAATAGCAAAATGTAATGAGGAAGCAAGAGGGCCCCAAGCTGTCTGGAGCGGCTGTATGTCCTGAGAGAAGCTGGCAGGAGCCCCAGCCTGTCTCCACCGTGCTTGCCATCAGCAAACCATCTCCCATCCCCTGCCTTCACATGTTCCTGGGCTAGAAAACATCACCGTGCATTCAGTGTGTAAATGTTTTCATCAGGAGGTTCGAATCTAGTGATCAAATCTGAGCTAGAGTGGAGCCCTGCCTGTTCACCAGTGCGGGCAGGGACCCGGCCACAGCCCTTGGGAACTCCCATCTGCTGCAAGATGCTGCTCACAAACTCCAGAGCATTGATGTGAGCAGTTTATGTCAGACACTGACTCTGGGCAATGAGCTTTGTCACTCACATGAGCCTTTCTGCTCCTGGAAATGCCTGCTCCAGTGTCCATCAGCCATAGGAGAGTGAAGTCCAAGCAACCAAAATGATCCCAGGCATGGTCACATCCTGCTGTGGGGGCATCCAGGCTGCTCCAAGAGCAGCAGCCAGCTCAGCTCCAGCGACCAGCAGGCACTGGTCAGTGCAGGATGACCATGAGATTGTCTTTCCTGCATCACAGTGTGCGTGCATGGTCACTGTGCACCTGTTCCTTTTTCAGCCACAAAGCAGCAGCCAGAGGAAGCAAGGCTGAACACCAGAGGCATATTTATCATCAGAGTGCAGATGGAAAGCACCTACCAGGTCACAGGCTGTCCTTCCTTCTCTCAAATAAATCCCTAAAATAGATCTTAAGTAGTACTAAATCCACTTCAGGTGAAAGTGAAGTGGGCACGGTTTGCTCTCCAACAGGGTGAGCAGGTATTCGGGAGGTGGGTATCTGAAGTATGTTTAAAAGTGTTTTGAAATATGCCAACACTGCCGTGGAAATCCACACAAGCTGGTTATTTACATCTATTCAAGAGGACACAGAGCTTGGCTAGTTTAAACAAAGCATTTTGTGTGCTGCAGCACTACAGCCCAATATAAATTGCTAGTTTTCTGTTGCTTTTAGGCTTTCTGCCTGTCTGGCTCTGGATGAAAGCCAGTTTTGAATAGAAGCATTTAGTTACCATAAACACCCTATTTCAAGAGGGTGAGAGAGGCAGTAGGAGCAAGAATGGGATTTGCATTCTTCTCAAGAGATTAAAAGAAGTGAATAAAACCACTTAGATGTTGGTTCTGTCTGCACTGAAATAAATCCAGGAGTTGTCACTTTAGCTGAGGGACGGACATGAGAAACCTTATCCCCCGCAGAGTTCTTTGTGAGAATTTCTGTAATTTCATAGAGATTTTCTTTTTACTGGGAGGTTAGACAGTGAGAGATCAAATTCAGAAAAAAGCCTTTGAGGAATTTCAGTGCTAGAGAATTGCATTAGGTTTTTTTGCTCTATAACAGGTTCCGTTTGGAGTGTGAACTCTGAGTCACCCATGTTTCTCACTGTGAAGCCTCTCAGCTCCAAAGGATGCTGAACCCTGGCAATGCTGGTGGATGCTTTGCTGCATCTGTTCAGGGCTCTTTCTGTGGGGACAGGCTGTATTTCAGGAGCTATGGGCTAAGCAGGAATAACCCACTATAGTCAGTAGCATGCTCTGGACTGAGTAGCTCTGAACTGAAATTTCAGTGGAAAATTCCTGACTCATCTGAGTCCTTCTTAATCCCCAGGCCTCACTACCCATCCTCCCTTAAGATAGAGTCGGTGCTTCCCACTCTTTCTGTTCCGCCTGACTGAACAGAGAGGATCAGTGCTTGAGCTTCAGGGGAAGGTCTGTTTATATTTAGGCAATTAATCAAACACATGGCTGGGATAATGGTGACATCCAATGGGCCAAATGTCCCATCTTTGCTCTTCTCAACAAGGAGATAACAGAGGCATCTGGATGTGCAGCATTATAAATATAGGCACGGCAAGTTATTCCACAGCAGGAAGAAGAGACAGATGGCACGTGGGACATAGAAATATGCTAAAGGAAAGGAAATCTGGTGTTATGGTCTCAAATAGCACATACCTTTCCAGCATCTCTTGCTGGAGTCCCTACTAGACAACCATATCCCGACTCTGCTGGATTTTGGACTCTGGCACATGCTGACATCTGCAAAACAGCTTGAATGGAGCTGTCTGAATTATTTCTGGAGCCTTTTCTCCAGAAAGTAAGACTAAAGGCGATCCAAATGAAACAGCATTTCTAGCTATAAAAAAAATGCTTTTGAAGATAAAGACAACCAGATTCACTTCATTTCACACAAAAAATTGAAACAGAGCATGTCTGCGTTTGATCTGAGGGTTTCCTCATGGCATTTGGCTCAGAGAGCTGGTACCTAAACTCCATTATTTTCCCTTCCCTGGAGAAGCATAAAATGGAGCAGATATCATCTATGCTCCCCAGTGACACACAGCCAGAACAATCTGGCTCCAAAAACCCTTTGGTTTTGGAGGGTAAGCAAGGCAGATGGCTGAAACCCTCCAAGGTAAACCCTACCTGCTGTCTTTTGCAGCCACAAGATGTTCTAAACTAACCCAGGGTTAATAAACATGCAAGAATAGACTGAAATCAGGGAGCTCACTAGCTGTTTTCTTTCATGTTTGGCACCATTTTGAACCAGGGATCAAGGGTTCCAGTCACAGATGATTCATCAGACACCAACTCCCGAGACACTCCTAGCAAGTACACAAAATCTGATCATGTATTCTGGCCAGGAACTTTGTGAAACACCTCCAGGTATAAGCAGCAGAGGCAAGTGTGCACAGTAAAAATTCTTTCTTCACAGCTGATGAGTTTAAAATAGAAACCCAGCTGCTGGCATCACATACTGGTGGAAAAGGAGGATTTGAGTCTGATGAAAGCTTTAGAAACACAAGGGATAAGAAAATGAGCCCTTTGCAAAAGGTGGATTATAGGCATATCTGTCTTCATCTAAGTGAGGCATTCTGTCCTGAGAAGAATTTTGAGAAGAGATACCAAAAAGTCTTCCAGAAGCCTTCCTCCTTCCACAGTGCTCCCAGATATGATCCCCATTTTTTTTTTTTTCTCAGCAAGGAACCTGCAGATTCCCTGATATCAACATCAGGAAATAATTAGGTCCTTAATTAACCACCTCAGCTTTTAAATTACTCCAAAAGGAAACAGTTACCTGAAGAACTGTGAACAAGGGTTCACAGTAACCAGAGGAGAAACCTCAGATGCCCTCTTGGGAAGGAAACAAATGATACAACAGTCAATTAACAAAAAAAATCACAATAACGCCGCCTAAGGATGCCTTAGAACAAAGTAAATCTCAGTTTGTACACTAGATCAGATTTACTTAATACACATATCCCCAGATTATATTTCCTTTTAAATTTGGATAATTATTTTAAGCAGGTACATTGATGTCTGCACAGTCATACTTTTAATGGGCTTATGAAAAGTGATAAAAATTTCAAACAATACCTGCAAGAGATCTCCCTCCCCTTGTCAAGTAAAAAGTAGACATTTCCAAGACAAGAAGCTGTAGATTGCTTCAAAGCTGTGTTTTCCTGGTCCTGCTATAAGAAGTGAGGGGTTGAAGGCAGGAAAGGGATAATCTTATATTCTCTTCCTCACCTCTGCCAGCATGCAGAAATCAGGGTTTAGTAGCCAAGTACCACTGTGATTTAGATACAAATTAGACTGATTACATTAGATAGATACCCTCTCCAGTGACAGCCATGCTCAGCTTCCAGCAGACCTCTGCTGACCGTCACTGACCTACCTCAGGTGCTCTGGACTCTCAAGACACCCCCGTCCCCTGCAATGAATGCTGGATGTCTGAAGGCACCACGTGTGGGGAGTCCAGCACTCAGAAACACAAAGGCCTGCCCTGGTGCCTGCTAGCATCATAGGAAACCACAGCACTCCTCCTTCAGGGATATTAACCCCCTCAAAATGGGTGAGGATCTGCACAGAGAAACCAAAACCATGATGAAGTACTTAAAATATCCCCTGATGGTTTTTTTTGCCCAAATTGATGAATTCACAGAACAGATGTTTGACATAAAACTCGCTTTGTTTTTAATTGGAGGAGATTATTTAAACTATGTCTAAGCCATATGGTCCTGTAAGTCTGACTCCCCTCTGCCATTGCTGGAGAGACCAGCTTGGCATCCCTCTCTGTTTCCAAGTAGTTTCCTTTTTACAGATTTAATAGCTGCTATTTTTCTTTCTCATTATTGGTCCCTAGGTCCCGTTACTATAAATCAGGGCCTTAGGCCCAAAGTTAATTCAAAGGTGGATTTGGACAAGTTGCTTTGCATGATTTCCAGTACTAGGTTGGTTTAATAGAACATAAAGGGAAATGCAGATGTGAATACAGAAAATGCATTGGGAGGAATGGTGACAGTGAGTGGTGTTCATCTCCAAGCCACTGAAGGAGGACCTGGTCCTGGCTGGCACATCTTCCTGCCCCTTTTCCCCTAGCAAGTGTCACACTGATGACAGTGAATTTTCAGGGGGATTTAGTACACACTAGAAAAACCAGTGTATGCTACCAACAGGACTGATAGAAGGCACTGGGTGCCAGGCAGGCTTCAGGCTGAGAGCACGTGGGATGGCTGAGGGCATCCTAATGATCTGCTTCAGCTCAATGTTCCCATTAAGCATTACATAAAACCAGGCCACTGCTGCTGCAGATGGACTGCAGGGGTGAACTCTGCTTGAAGCAAAGCTGATCTTGAGTGGGAGAGTTTGTAAAACTGTTCCATACACCCTCAGATGGGGTTTGGCACTGAGGAAAAAGGAACTTGGGAGAGATGATCCCTTGTGTTTGAGTCCTCCCTACTATTCTCCTTGCCCTCTGAACTCTCTGAGCCTTTCCAGCATTGCTGCAAGATCTTCAGCCCACGATGCAGCTTGGGTCCCAACAGTTAAATCCTTGGGTTTTCATTCCCTTCTCCATAATACTGCCATTTACTCGAGGTGACGGCATTGGCCAAGTGATGTAACAGTGTGCACGATCGAGCCTGGCACGTCGAAGCAGATGTTTTCAGTGGACACAGAAACAGTATTATGAAATGAAAATATCGCCTAAAACCTGAGCAGCACCAGAGATTACAATGGCCTTTTTGAAGATCAGCTTACCTAAAATACCATTGAAAGGCCTTTGGCTGCAGTCATATGCTTCCCTTCTAAAATGAAAGATTGTTGCTTGTACTACTGTAATGTGACTCCCAAAGGAACCAGCAGCTGCAGGTTTTGAATTTAATCATTTTTGGCCACTCTGTTTGACAGAGTTGACTGAAGCATGCCCAAAGGACACTTCTCACATAAAATTTTCTTCTTTAACTCCAATAATAAAAAATGGTTGCATGCCCTTTTTTTTTTTTTTTGGTGTGTTTTGTTTTAGCTTCTAACAAGGTAATAAATTCTATTTCAGAGAATGTAAATCCAAAGAGTTTGATAGTTGATCTCACTTGCTTTGTTTCAACTGAATAGAAATGCTCCTTGACTCTGTCATTTACATTTTCTGTCATGTCATATTATCAGGGAGGGCTAAATATGAATCAATGAAATCCAGCACAAACAAGCAGAAGATTGAGAGGAGCCTGAAAGAACTTGCTAGGTTCATTTATAAAAGGTTGAACAGAATAATTAGGTCTATTGATAAGCACATTCCCAGCCCCTGCTTTCTTTCCCTGAAGACACTTCCAATAAAATGCTCTGGCTTGTGCTATCACTGTTCCATGTAAATTGTTCCCGGATGAATACATTAATTTCTGTTCTTCCTACCCTCAATTCAGCCAATATAGAGGCCTCAATTTTCACAGACACGTCTATATTTATCCACAACACTGATACATGTGCTCTTTTGTTCCTTAATTTCTCTTTTGCACTCAGTGCATGCACAGGAAGGTCATATGATCTGAGCTTAAAACATCCTCAGTGTATTTGACAATGTGTAATGCAAGTGATCAGGAGAAATAAAAGATTTTGGTATCAGAGCGTAACATTTTCAGCCTGAGCTCCAAGTACACTTCATGTTTGTCAATATCATATCCAGTGTGTCTTAAACCATGTGGAGGACACGTCCAGGACAGCTCAATTACAGAGCTGCTGCTGGGAAGTGACAGAGCCCAGAGTCAGTGAAGTTTAGTGTGATCTGGGCACGGCTTCCTTTGGGTTTCTTTTGGAAAACCTTGACTAAATCTCCATCTTATCCTTAATTGGCAGATATCAAGACATGTGCTCAGGGGAACCACATTTGTTTTTTTGCTAGTAACTGGGAAAAAAAGATAAACTGCCAGAAATTTTCTTTCAGAAAGACAGTGAATCCATTGCATTTGACTGTGGCTCTGAGTTAGTTTAGTTCAGCGTTAACAGCAAGGGATTTTGTGGGACTCTGGGCTCAGGTGAGACGGGAGCCCATGCATGGAGGGATAGGGGCATTGGAAAGGAATAGAGCTGTGGGAGCACTGGGCTGCAGCAATGGAGGGCAGACACAGGGACCTGGGGCTAGGCAAAGGAAAGTGGTGTCTACCAGCACAGACAAATAGCTAGGCTGATAAACAACCTTGAAATGAAACTGAGCCATTCCCTTACACAACTTTAATTTACTTTGGGATCAGGTTCTCAAGCTGCATACTGAAGAACCTTAAAATCAAGGAAAAAACCACAAACTATTAACCTTTTCTGCTCTTGCTTCAACTCCACTTCTTATTACTCTTACATCTCAGCCTGCCTGCCATGCTTGTGCCTATAGCAATTAACATGGTATTATTCCATCTGCTTAACATGAATATCCAACAGGGCACTTCCTTGTCTGAGTATTCCCTTTTTCAGTCACAGAATTACGCTCCCTTAACAAATTCTGTTTTATGAATTCCACATTACTTCATCTATGCAGGAAGACTTTTGGCATAAACATCTGTTTCCTTTCATAAAACGAAAATGATAAATAATAAGTAAGCAATTTCCTCTATCCCAGGCAATACAGTAGCAGAGTTGTGTGTTCAAACCTCATTAATCCCCACCCAATCTAAAGAAGAAACTGCTGAAATGCTCTGCTTTTTAGAATGAATCCTAAGTGGAGGGAAAACATGCTTGAAGTAGAAGACAATGAATTAGCCTTTACTGCATGAAATAGGAATTTATTGTTGCATCACCACACCTAACACTATGGTTATGTGGTGGTGGCTCTTTCAATCATTAATTTTTGCAAGAAAACAATGAAAAAACAATGTAAACTATCTTTCCTTCCCAGGGTTCACAAGACCTTAGTAAGTAGTGACCCTATTAAGGACATGTACTTAACTTATCACAGCCTGCACAGTTTCCTTCTCTTCTTTCTGGGTCCCCTTTCTTTCCCTCTAACAAAAAAGGGACCCTTTATCACATTTCTCTGTATTGTACCATAACTGATGTCTGGATTGATCCAAGGTGCAGATAAATGAATTTGCCTCTCTCCCATATCAAAGGTATTTTTGTCAGTAATATGCACCATTGAGGCATGGGGGAAAAAAACCCGAAACAAAAACCAAAGAGAATTTGAAAAGAGTCTGAAAAGGCCCTGGAGAAACCAGAGAGAAAACTCAGGGTACACAGTATTCAGAGGCAGGCTCTTGGCAGACAGACAGAGGGTTTTGGTCACTGGCACATCACTGGCCAGCTGCAGCAGCAACAGCCCATCTCCTCCCTGCTGGGCTGAGAAGGTGCTGGGCTCCCCAGGGACAGCCTTTCCCACTGCCCTGCTCCTGCTGCTCCCCGCGAGGGCAGGGGCAGAGGGACACAGGAGATGTGCCATTCTCTGAGACTGGCCCCTTTCCTGGAGGGCAGGCAACCCATCAGTGCTAGTGAGAACTTGGGAAGAGTCTTCTTTCAAAATGTCTGTAATACTTTTTTTCTAGCCTTCCAGTGAGACAGTCACAAATAAAATTGAATGATACTACAGAGACTTTAGATCATATGAATTACCTTTCTGTCAGGCTGAAATCACCAGTAATGAGTGTAAAGAAAAAATATAGATGGGTGTACAACATTTTCCAAACTGAAGCCAGAGAGAACAATAGTTCTCCACAGGTATCTCCAGAGAATCTACACATTCCACAATGGCAACAATACTAATGTAGCTAAACCTTATTTCTTTCATATGAAGTACAATTTCATCTTCTACAGAACACAATGTTTATTGCCTGATTTTAGTTTTTCTACCTGCTTGAAACTTGGCAGCCATTTGACATCATCCATCTCCATTAGGATTCCATGGGTCATCAACATTGCCTATTTGGATAATTATAATCCCAGACGGTTCCTTTGTAAAAATTTTTACAACTCACTGGCATCACTACATACACTTGGATTCTGATTGTACAACAAATGCCATTTACTGGTTGACTCCATTTTCCTTTTCTGATCACTTTTTGCCATACTTTTCCTCAGCCTTAATCCTACTTTGCAGCCCAATATAATTTGACTCATCATCTCTGTAACAGGTCTAGTTCTCCTCTTTAAAGCTATATGATAGGAAATATTCTGTATCATGCATACCTGTTAGCAATAACAAGGACACACTTTAAGAGAATTATCATGTGTTACCACGGACAAGAAATACAACTAATGTAAATTCATGTTCTAGCCATAGTAACAGAACCTGAATGGACTATTGACACAGTGCAACACTTTAACTGATTCAAAGTCTTCTGCAAACACAACTTCTGAGATTTTGCTGGTAAACATGAATAGCGCAGAAAAGATGGACTGCTTTCCCTGTCTACATATTTTTCTCATGAAAAGAATTAAGCTTGTTTCTAAATTGTTAGAGCATTTTTTGATTACTGAAAATGTGGAGATAGTCACAAAAGCAACACTGAAGGAATCAAAAATTGATCTAATCTCTCTTTACAAAAGAAAAAGTAGCCAATCAACAACAGTAAACACAAAACCACAGCAAGCACCAGAGAAACAGGCAGGAGAACAGTCATTCCAAAAATGGGCTACAGTGTAATGCTATACATCTACAGCTACAGATCTGGTGTAGTAAATTTGGGTTTCTTTTTTTATAGAAGTGTTTCTAAAAAAACTCCTTTGGTAAACACCAGCAGAGCCTTTACTCCCAAGCAAAGCAAACACACTGAAGGAATTTGGTGCTGTTCTTTTGAATTACAAATCTGCTCTTCCCATCCTCTGAAAGGATACCCAAAGCAGGAGGGAATAGCACTGCTTGAGCAAATGCCTTTTAGCAGGATTTCTCCATGAGTGAAAGCTCCAGCACCACCTGCTCACGGTCAGAATCTGCTACAGCTCACAGAGACTGCCTTGGGACTTGAAGAACACTTTTTAAACCTTTACTAAAGTTGGTTAGAATCAAGGACAGAAAACGCAAAAGCCAACATACCTTCCCCTCTGGCAGTTCAACAGGTGTGTGCTGCACTAACTCACCCAGTCTCTGTGCACTGCCACCTTGACGTCATTGTTACTGGGCTGACAAAAGGTTTCCATGACAAACTAGAAAGCTGATCTGTTATCTCCCCTTTGGAGGAAATTGAAATGCCCTCTCTCCCATATTCTGCTAGACCCACCCATCTTGTTTTTGGCACACAGCGCAGAGAGTGAGTTTCTGTGATTGATTTATATTTCCCTCTGCTCTGAAATAGAGAAACCAACTTGTTTGTTGTTTTTCCCCTAACTTAAACTAGAGGGTGTCACCTTCATCCTATTGCAATCCCAACCACCTCACCCACAGCACAATATTCTTTGTAGGCATGTTGCCTACCATGCTCAAAAAGGGAACAGATAACACTGAAAGAGGACAAACTTTGAAGCAATGAACAAAAAACATTATTAAGATATTTGATTCTCTTGTTGGCTATAATTTATTACTTCTACTAGCAGGCATGACCCATAATAGTTAGCAGATGTTTGAAAGATTTCATTTTGAACTTTGCCTAGGATTAAAAGAGATCTTGTGGAATTTAAATAGCAGCTGCAGAATGAAATAAGATTGCCTTTTCTAATGTGACAGAAATGTTCATCCTAGCCTTAAACAAGGAGGACTGTTTTATGTTCTGTAAATACTGAGGAAGCTAAATTTCTGTGCACAGGCACCCACACATGATAAATTTTATATGTGTCTAATTTGTAGCAATTGACACAAAATAACCCCTGTAGAGAAGGCTGGGCCAGCTGCCTGAATACTTCTTAGGTTTTTGCTCCAAACCTGCAGCTCACCACAAACAGAACAGTGGACTATTTTGGCCATGAACATCAGGTTAGCAAATCTGGAAGTACAAATTTATTTATTATCATCATTACTACTCTCACTGCATCAAGAGAGGACCCAGCAGTCCTCAAAGAGGATCATGGATATGGAAATGAACCCAAAGAATCTCCAAGGAGCAATAAACTGCACTTCCCATCAGCTGTGCAACCCCACCAGCCTTTCTGCCACGCTGGCCCCAGCAGGGTTCCTACCCTGTGCACAGTGCAAAGGCACCCTTTATTGAAGGGATATTGATTTGGGATTGATTCTACATTCAGCCTGGTGGAAATGGTCCCTGTGGATCCTCTAGGGCTACTGATTCCCCTGCGTCTTGTTCCTACAATGATTAGACTTCAGCCAAAGGGTAACTGAGTCACTGCCACAGATGGCTAAGCTTCTGAATTGAGGAAGCTAACATACAAACAGCTAATTTATAAACAAGTTTAGGTCTCAAAATTACATCATTCCCTTTCAGACTGCATTTCTTCTTTGCTTGACACTTCATTGCATGAATTCCGAGACTCGCAGGTTTCTCAATGTTTGTAAGCAGATATCTTATAAGATCTGAAACAAGTTTTGAAAGACCCACTGTACTGAGCAAAGATGTGCCTAGCCTTTGTGCATCTGGTTGGAGTTAATATTTGTATCCCCTTAGAATATACGAGGTTTTTTCCTAAGCTAGGCCTTTCCTAATACAAGTGTTTTAGTAACATAAGGTTGTAATATACTGCTCTCAAACAGATGTGATCCTAGAGGCTATCCTGAGGAGTGCTGCTCACCTTTGGAGGGAGGCAAAGTCTAAACCAAGGGTATTCTGTTGTTTTTGGGGAAGACAAAATGCCTTGACTCCCATTAAGATTATTTTAAATCCTGCTGCATGACAGCTGCTTACAACTAATGTGGCATGTACTATTGAAGATGTTATTACTGAACATGGAAATAGCTAAATCTTTTGCAAATCTAATCAACGTATTTAATTCATTGTCCCAGTGTGGTTCACAACTCTAAAAGACCTTCAAACCACTGCAGGACTTAAAAACACATACCTTAACTAACTCTATTCCTGTCGAACAGAGCTCAGCATATGCTTTATATTAGGAGCATGTGCTTAATGGGCTCATGAAACATGTCCTGGTTTATGATTCAGCACAAGCAATTTGCAGCTCTGTTTTCATCTTCCTTTCAACCACTAACGTGCCCATGGAATTACGACAGGCCAGTGGCAGGAAACAGCACTGGCCTCACCAAGGGGCCCGCTGCACCAGCCCAGGACACACCAGCCTGTGCCAGCCCCAGCGGGGAACCCTGGTCAGGGTGTTCCATTTACAACCAGAGAACGGGCAAAGGAAAACCACCACAGCTAATTACACACTGTAGCTATTTAGCATGAGAAACTATATGCTGGAATAACACCCCCAGGTGTTTTTTACTGCAGATTTACTGTAACTCCACCACTCCCAGCAGGTGTCAACACTCCCAACTCAGAGAATACACCACCTGCATATATTTTTTATTTAATTACCATGATTTTCAGAAATCTGCTCTGCAGTGCTCAAAGCACAGTCATTAATCTTCAGTAATCTCTCTGAACAATTTCAAGTTTACTGAGCCCGGAGCCCCTCTATAAAGCAGGGGCTGTATTGTCTGAGCATAGGATTTTATGCAAGGAAGTTGCCATGGCAATGTAACAGAGAGGACAGAACCCAAACAATAATTGAGCATCAAAGAATTCTAAGTGCAGGGAAAATTCAGAGCTAGATTCCATATTAGAGCTATAGGCTGTCCAAACTGACGACTGTAAAGCTTAGGAAGACTGGATATTATTATAAGCTCTCTTGGGGATAGCAGTATTCCAGCAAAGCATTATCACTGATCTGTTCCCATTATAATCCATCCATCTCCCAGAAAATGACATGTTTTGTAGGGGAGTGGAAAATCAATCTGAAAAGGAACAATTGCACATCTCAGCTTTGCGTAGAGAAAAGAGAAAGAGGGAGGAGGAAAAAACGGTTAAAATCCAAACTGTATTTCAATAAAAAGCCCTGCTGTTAAAAAATAATAATGGTCATAGCAGTCACTTGTTGTGAAATAATGAACCTTGTGCACCTTTCTGATATTAATGCAGGCATTATATAGAGCACTCTAATAAAAATGGATGGCTAACTAAATGAGAAAAGGCTGCTGCATTGTTTTATAAGGCAAGAATCCAGTTCCAGAACATATAAATCATAAACTCCAAACCAAAGAGTTTATACCAAAAACACAACATAGCTTTATTGTTATTATTACCCTGTTGCTCTTGTATATGCTGCTACAAATGTGTTTTCAAAATAATTAAAATTCAAAAGCATTAGCAACAGAGCAGATCATAATTGAGTCTCAAGAGTGCTGAGTGCCCCAAGCTGTTACAAATCATCATCTAAGAAAAGTGCTGGTTTTATGCTGTGGATTGGTTTGTCACTTAAAAATGGGAACCTATGGATATGGAATGTAAAAACAACCTAGCAGAAAAACCTGGGACATAAATGATCTTTGTTCTAACTCCATCTCTCTTTCTTGTCCAATGTTTAAGTTGGATGACTCCACTCTCCTGTATCTGAGTCATGGAAAGGGGGATAGTCCCAGTGACATTTTCACGAGACCGAGTACAAGCCTGCATTTACCTAATGGCTATTTTTGCAAGAAACAAGCTGTCTGGATTAGCACATTCCTAGCAAGAGAAAAGCCACTTTGGTGCTGGGGAGGTCACCTGCCTCCTCAACACCACTGCTGGCCCCTGAGCCTAAAAGAGATGTCCTTCCCTCCATGACAGAGAGATCTGCAGTTATTAGGACTGGTCCTGTTCACCTAAGGAAAGCCAGCCAAGCTGTTTGTATCCAAGCTGTCCTTTTTGCTCCTGCCCGCTCCTCCAGCTGCAGGCATTAGTGACATACTTTTGATTTTTTTGGCTTCTCATGCGTAACTAGCAGTCCCCATTGGGCAGACCCAGCACAGGCCAGCTTCCCACAGAGCTGGGCTGTGTGGACAGTCCTCAGCTACAGCGGAAGCTTCTCCTGAGGGTCAAGCATCTACGAGGTCTCTCAGCCATGTGGAGTCTCTAGTAATGTGTGTGTCCATAAATACACGTGTTCACACTACTGCATTTCTTTCTAGAGCAAATTCTTGGTTGCTCTGCTTAGCCTGACGTGGATTTCCACAAAAATTATTTTTGAGAGCAGATGCTTCTGACAAGCTGCTTCAAATCTGTCCAGTGGGTACAAAAGTCGTCAGAGGGCAGAGCACAAACAGATGTGGAAAACATGAAAGAAAATGTTACTTCCTTAGAAAACTAGTTAAAAAAAATTATCCTATCAGAAGGGTAAGGATAAGTCTCTCCAGAATTTCTCTACAAAATTGCCTGCTCTATAATAAATCTATTTTATCTGTATTTGTCAACTAGCCAGGTTTCCATAATTTAATACATCACATGTTTATTTTCTATTGTTCTCCTCTGTTAATAAAAATATCACATGGTGCAAATCAAATGCCGACAAAAGTCTATCACTATTTCCTCTATTAGCTGAATTATAAAATCATAAAAATCAAAATAGCTTAATTTTATTTTCTATAAACAGATGCTAACTTGCATTACTTACATGAACAGGGTTTAATACATCATTAACTAGTACTCTTTATTTGTCATTTCATTGTTATTCCTAGCACAAATACACCAAGTTTGCAATTCAGTGGCATTAACAACAAATGAGACAAATTAAGTACAAATGAGCAGATTTTGAAAACTCCGATGGTTTTATCAGCTGAATGGTGAGGTGGAATATCTCACATTAATCCTTTCACTGTTTTGATTTTAGGTTAAAAACAATTCCTGAAAGTTTCTCAGGATCTTTTGTATTATTTATATCTCATGCAGGAACACAGATATCCATTACTATATCAGTAGAAACAATACCAGCTCTGCTGTTGTAGCTTAGACATTTTTGTAGCATAAGATATCATGCTATGGAAACTTGAACAGATTTGGAAAGCAGCTCCCAAACGGACATGTTAATTAACACGATCCCCTGCTCCTCCTGGACAGGACCAAACTGCCCCAATACATTTACAGCTTTAAAAGCTGTCTTGCAACAGAAGTCAAGGGTCACCTGTTCCTGAGAGCTGAACTGCACTTTAATGTTAGCCCTGAACCCCAGAGACTGGAAATGACTCCTGGTGGCTATAATCTGAATTTGCTGGATTCCAGGACACTCAGTCAGGTGTAGGTGCATGTCTGATTGCTTGCAGGCAGCAGTTGTTCTCCTTTTTCTGGGCCATGCTAGAAAAAACCTGCACAGCCTCCAAGCTGGAGTGGTACCATCAGCATTGCTTAGCACAAATCATGTAGAGCTCTTTTCATAGCTCCAGGATAAGCAACTTCCACTCATACACTTATATTACTGTATAATTTCTGATTCAGTATTAATTTGATTTTACTGGAACCAGTTGTCTGTGCATTTTGATGTTTAAAGTTGCTTCTTTCCCAATCCACTCTTGGCTGCCTCTGCAGTAATAATAAAGTGCAATCTTGGATAGTTTGGCATGTGATTAATAGCTGTTCAGATTGCCTTGGCAGTTTCAGAATATACTAATTGGGTTAACAAGGTACTAAGTGCTCCAAGGTGTTATAAATGTGTTGTAAAATCAAAAACTCTGCTGTCGAATGCATTCATTACTCATGGTATGTAATTTGCTTGCAAGGAGCCTACTCCAAAAGGCAATGTTTCCAGCCATTCCTCCACTCATATGTGAAAGGCATTAGCACACCAGCACCAGAATCATCTTTAATCGATACTGTCTCATTCCTAGAGAAGGAATCTCAGCCAACAGGCTCCTTGGTATCTTTGCAGAGTGTCAGATTCCTCCTCAGCTGCAGCCAACAATTGGGCCTCACCAGGCTCCTTCCTATGGGCTGCCCTCCCCAAAAGCAAGACCCAATAGGCCGGCTGGACACAGCCAGTCCCAGTGGGGCATGGACCTGATCTCATCAGGTGCAGAGTCTGGAACACCCAGCCTGGGGCTGTTCCACATGCTTCCCTTCCTGTTTCTTCCCCATCCCAGCCCCTAGGCTTTAGTGCTGTTCCCATTCTCCTGCTCCCCACCATTTGCACTTCAGGCACCATGCCTCATTCTCACCTCTTGCTATCCAGGCACACTGCCTGACAGCGTTTCTGATTTTTGCAAAATAACAACCTCAGCAATCAGACCAAAGGGCTTTCACAAGCACCCTGTGCTCTCCATTTGACAGGTAAGACCAGACCAAACAATGACACTACTGTTCAAGCCTACAGAACAGACAAGACAGTCACAGTGTCATTTGTTCCCATTACCTTTTGTGCTGAAATGCCCAATTTATCCACTGACATAAGAGACAGGTTCATGTGATTCCTTCTCCTTCTGCTAGTTCTTTCCTACTAAAGGTCACACCTCCCGATTTAATTTCTGTAGAACTGAGCAACTCACTCTTTACTGTCCTCCCTTCTCCTGTTCCTTTGCCATTGCATTAACATAAAAGCCTCACCCAACAGTGATATTCAGCTTGACGTTGATTTCTGCTGTATTTAAAATCAATGTAATAAGATAAACCCTATATCTTTGTCTGATACAACTGAGACATACTAATCTGAGTAACTGGGCCAGTTATCCAGCCAGAACACTGGCTGAAATTAAAACTTGATGGTGGGACAAAAACAATTCCTTGACTCACCAGCATCAGTGAACAATATTCCTGACACCACTGAGGCTGGATCTAAATATATGGAAAAATCGAAGATAGGAAACTTCATTTTCTTCTTTTAAAAACTGAAGATGGAGTAAACCACTGCACAGTATGCAGCAGGCAGGGGAATAACACATGAATATGAGAAACAGGTAATGAAATGATCACCCAGTCAAGAGTTTGTTTGCATAAGAATTAATCACCCAAGAATGCACTTTAAGCGGAAGCTGGAAAGGTGTGTACAGAGGAGGATTTATTCCAAGGAAGAGCTGACTCTAAGTGGTAGCAGCTCTTCATGCAGCCAGCAGCTTTCAGTGGAAACAGGTGTGACAGCAGGAAGGAAATGTTTAATCTTTGGATCTACAAACATGACTCTTTGCTTGACTCAAACACTATTGTTGACTCAAAGCCAATAGGAGGCTCATAACATTCTCTTGTTTCAAAGCAATAACCTGCTTGAGAGGGGACACAAATTCAGGCCCCACTAAAGTCAGTCCTCATGTGTTTAAAAGAGACAGGGTTTGGCCTGGAATTGGTTTCCAAAAGCAGAGGTGGGAATGCACAGGAGGGACAGGCAGCTGAATGCACACAACACTTCTAAGAGGAGAGAATTCCATATTTGCTATATTGCAGTTGAAGAAAAGAGAAACTATCTATTTTTCTGCACCAAAAAATCGCTGGGACCAGTCACACAGTGGAAACCAGCTGACCCTCAAACACCTCCTGGAATGATCATTTGCATTAGCACATTGCAGCAGCTCACAATGGTGGGCAAAAAGAAAAACCCAGCACAGCAATCACAACTAAGCACAAAAGGTTCAATTCTGACTGATTTCAAAGGACTGCAGCCATATACCCTGCATGGAGCTTACACTGTGCTAAGCCAAGGCTACCACTCCCTCTGTCTGCCTGCTGCTCGTGGAAGAGCTTGGTCCCCTACCCTGTGTGGTGAGTCGAGGATGTGCAATCTGAGCTGCTTCCAGTGACCTCTTCCCTCCTACTCAGCCACCAGAACCCCATACCATACTGTCAGTCAGTGCAGGGGGAATGACTGCAGCAGGGGAATTTAACACTCTTTCACTCCTAACCCCTTTGGCTCCAGTAATTTAAAAGGAATGCTCACAATTTATTTAATTCTAAAATCCATCTTGTCACAAGAGTTAATAGCCAGATAATGCTATGCATAACATTCTAATCATGGCACCATAAATAAGAAAGCATTTAAATAAAAGAGTTTGCAGCAAACCTTCAAACCCAAGGTTCACTCAACAAAAACCAAACCAATGTGTTAATCTACACTGCTGCATATTTTAAAGACATGAAAACCAGATCTCAGACGGATACAAAATATGAGACAGACCTCCCATGCAATGGAAGTCAGTTGCTCTCTTACAGCTTGTCAGCATGTTTGCTAGGAGAGAATTTACCATAAAAATAGAACAAACAGCGAGTGAGACCCATTCTGTTAGGGATGATAATGTGAAAAAGGTAAAAACTCTTCTAAATTCTGCTATCATTCAGGGCTCATTTAGAACTCACTGAACTGCTAAGAGCTACCATGATTTTATTTCATTTTCCTTAATCATACAGATGCTGTCTTAGGAAACTCAAAAACCCTTACTGTGCCCCATCATGAGTTTATCTTTACAATTTAAGTTACTTCCCTTTGCCAGATTTATTTTCTCCTCTAGAGCACAAAGGAATTTAGCAAGAGAGACACAATCTGTTGTGACGAAAATGGAAAGCTAGAAAAGGGTTGTAACTCTTGCAATGGTATTTTTTATTGTTCCCCACGAGGGGAATCATCTCCATTAATGGTGATTGCAAATCCCAGTGTACTGGGACATTAGCTTCCCTTATGCTTGTTACTGAAATGAAAAGAGACAACTAAAATATTACAGAGCTGTTTTATAAAGCACTTATCCTATTAAGCCACTTAGCCATAGTCTTTACATAGGGCTGGGATACCCAGAAGAATTCTTTGGGGAATTAATCAGTTATAACATTAAGAAAAGCAAAGGAATGCTCTCATTTATTAGGATCAATTTTTGCTGTTACTGTATTGCTCCTATCAGCAAAAATGCCAGGTTTGTGGATGCAAGTGGCCACCTTTTAGATCTGTAACCGGGGAGCACATCCTGGTTCTCCTGAAATGCAGCAGTGCTGCTCTTTGTCTCTCACAGCAAGCAAGGACTGGCAGCCAGCAGATGGAAAGTAAGTTGTATATTTGTTTAAAACACTCTGCTTCAACCCAGCTTTTACTTAACTATCTTTGTTCTTTTACGTCCCCTCTTACAGGGAATGTTATTTGTTCAAAGGCTGGAAGCAAGTCCTGCTCCTACTGAAACAAAACCCTGAGCAGCTGATGAATTCCAAAAGGCTGGATGTGATCTGGAGCTATGAGAGGCTCAGAGCCAGATATTGACTTGGTGAACAGTGAGGTGCTTTCCTTCATTTGAAATAAACCTGATTTACTCATCACCCTGTTTCCTTAGCATTTCTTCAAAAGATTTTACCTTCTGTTCTGTGCATCTCTGACCTTAGCGGCTGCCTCGCCCAGTACAACAGCATTCACCATCCCCTTTCTTGCTCTTTGCAGTGGCACCTAACTAATTGCACTTCAGCCTCAACAATGTTATCTTTTTTTTTTTTTTTTTTCTTTTTTTCTTGTGGAAGCCATCAGCCAAGTGCTCATAAATAACACATGGGCATCACACAAAGAGAAGGTCATAAGGCAGGAACTCGATGAGCCTGAGAAAGGGTTGATTTTTGAAGTCCTTTCTCAGTCCTCAAATTTCTCTCCCAGGAAGTCTGAAGGACAGAAGTTTCATCAAGGCAAAAGGTTCAGAGTAGGAGGGAGTTTCTGCAAAATAACTGCACTGAGGCCAGGACCTAGAAAGAACGTGAAGCCCCAGAGATTTCAACAGACAAACCACAAAACAACCCCTGGAGGCCTGGTTTACACCTCTGTTATATCTGAGAGGCAGGGGGATGGGGATGCTGCCATAGTCTGCTCAGCCATTGCAACAAAAGCCAGGTCATTCAAGAAACTCAGTCCTCAGCCTGTCCCTGCAGCCCCTGTTCAAGCCAGTACAAAGCTGAGCAAGGCTGGATGTGCTGCTGGGGAGGTTCAGGGCCAGGGGACCATCAGCCTTTCAATTTGACCAGCTCACACTGGAAGCCTGCACAGTAGAGGACTGTCCAGGATGTGAAGGCAAAGACCAGTCCACTGAATGCCATTTTTCCCATTTTATAGGCAGCAATGGATAGAGAACACGGTCCTTACCTTTCTAAGGACATTCAGTAAAATCATACAAAAATCAGCTCTCACTGCATAATCTGCAGCAAGCCAGAAAACTGAAGTTTCTCTGTGTGCATTTCAATTTCCTTTCTTTTCTCTGTATCAATGTCACACTTCTAACTGATGGCTTAACAACAAGTCAAGTTTTTATGGAAAATCACATGGCTTGGCTAAGTATTCCTTCCGCTGGGTAGACCCCTGCTGTCCTTTGCTATTGCCTGCTCAGGATCATGCAGCAAATATCAACACTGGAGAACTTCTAATAATAATGCCAGTTGAGGCCCAGGACCTGTGGGACACAGCTGGCTCCCACCCTTAACTCTTCCTGCAAGCTGAAAAGGATCATCACCTCAAGAGATGGTGCCCTAAAGACATAACAACAAACACAACTGACTCTTGTGAAAAAAAATAATCAGCAATCAACACACAGCTTTTCTCCATGCCAGTGGAAAACCTGCATGTGTGGTCCAGCCTTGTGCTTTCAATAATTGTTTATTTGCAGCTAATGCCAGGAAGTGATGCTGTAGTGTCAGGAAAAATTAACTGAAGCAGAAAAGGGGTTGTGGAGTTGTACCATTTTCACACTCCTCTGTTTCTTGCCTGCACACATTTGAGGAGGGACAGTTTGATTTGGATTGTTGGTGGATTTAAATTAATGCAAGACACAAACAGAAAAATAAGGTTGATCTGGACAGCAACAGCACTTGGATCCTGGACACAGAGGCTTGGGGGAAGCTTTGGATACCTCTCTCCCTTCTGTTCCCTGCCAGTAGCAAGGCATGCATGTGATTTACAAGGTGGGGAGAATGCTGAATCCAAGGCAGGGAGGTGCCTCCTGTGGCATCCTGCAGCAAAAATACTTGCCTCCAGGATAAATACTGCCTCAGACCACTGAAAAGGCTGTGAGTTTGTGGACAAGCAGAAGAAACCAGAATACCCCTTCCCATAACTCAAAGCCGTTTCCTACCTATTTGACCTAAGGGTGAGAAGAAGAAAGAATCCCTTAGTGGCATTTAAGGGGAAAGAGAAGACAAAATAATACCTGGAGTAGTGTGACCACTTTCTCCAGTCCCCTCACATGGAACATCTCCAGTTCCCATGAAAGTTTTCCCTCAGCTACTTGCCCAGCTCTGTTCTTCCCTGTGGCTGGCCCTCCATGTCCCGTGCCTCCTTCTATTGTCTCCCAGCCCAGTACTTGTGTTCTTCTGATACTTCATGGTCCTACATGGTCACAGCTGTGCCCAACCAGGCAACAGACAAAGGCTAAGGTTAAAGAGCTAAAATCAATTATCTCACTATCTGAGTGCTCCCTTTTGCCCATAACCAGGCATTCCACCTTGTATGAGGGCCATGCCGCAGGAGAGTGAATGAAGGAGTTTTATATAAGTTTTATCTACAGGTTTGGATGGAGAAACATTTACCAGCACACAGCAAGGTGAAGAGAGGAGAAGAGCTGAGACAGTAGGTCGTGAGATTTTCCCAGGAACTGATGGGCTCTGGAGACGCAGAGTCTTGATGACTCCCCAGGAATGGATAAATTCAGCCAGACCTGGATAAGGCCACCAGCACACATTAACATCACTCAGGGACAAGGTAGCAATGGCTGTGGCTGCAGATATACACTTAATGAAAGAAGAGACCCTTCAGCAGAATTTCTGAACATCCATCTAAAAACTGCTACCTGACTGATTTAAAAGCGTTCTTGTAAATATTGTTTGTGAACTGTATTTTTCTGACTTGATCGCCTTGATATGAAGAAAAAATGGAATTTGGAATTGTTTCCTTTAGTCCCCCTCCTTCACACACGGGTTTCTTTCCAATATCAAACCTCTTGCTAGTATTAACTTCAAACTTGAATGATCTCCAGTGTCCTCTAATGTCCTTGATCAATAAAGTTTAGTGTTGTTCAAAGGTCATTTTCTAACACTAAGTTCTAATCTCACTGAAGCTTTTCTTCATTTCTAGACAGTTACTCAGTGTTATCCCTATGTGCCCTTTATAGTTGGAACCAGGCTGTTCCAAGGTTTTCTAAGTTTCTTGAATAAACCTGGCATCTCTAATAAGCATTAACAACACACAAATTATGAATTCAAAAATTTTAAAAAAACCCTATGCCAAAAAGAAAACATATTGTTCCTCCAGAGGGATATATTTTATATTGTACATCCAAACTAAACAAATACACTGTAATCACCAGAATGAAACCCCAGAAACAACTCAAAACAACAGCACAGGAAAAATAAACATGAACTCAAGTTCTTTGAAGAACAGGAGGAGAACGATCAGATTTAGATGAGGAACAACTTCTTGCTTAATGACAACATAGAAAGTAGAACTTGAGATGAAATTACAAAAAATAATAAAAATACGCTTTTTAAAAACAAGTTCTGGATAATGTTTGCTCGTTTCTTTCCAAGCCAAGCACTTTAGATGAACTAGTGGCCCAAGAAGGGACACAGAGACAATCCCAGAACTGATGGACAATTTCTATTCTATTTATGTTCTCATTTGGATGGGACCCCATAATCTATCCACTTTTTATTAACTATTTTGTCCCTTTAATCAACAGATTAATGTGGAATACCAGCACGAGGCAGAGACAGGAGTGACCCTTTTTTTGTCCTGAGCAGGCTGGTTTCCAGAGTGGTGTCAGATTTTTGGGAAGGTGGGTCTGGGACCCTTGTTCGAGGTGATAGTGAGGGTCAGCCTGCAGCAGCCCTGGCGAGGAATCACCTCAGCAGGGCCTGGCAGCCTCTGCTGTGCACGAGGGGCAAGGACAAAGGTGAAAAGGAATCATTCACAAGGAGAAAGGGAAGGAACACAATGTTAGTTTTGATAAGTGATAATGAGAAAATGGCCTTTAATGACTTACAGTTCAGCTCACATTCACATTAGTGGATATACAGAGGAGGAAGGCTCTCAATCACCTTGATCTCTTCAAATACGTATGCTTTTGTCTAACGATTTTTGCTGGAAAAAAATACTAATTTTAACTAACATTAACCAATTTGAACTGTTGCCCAACCAGTCAAAGACCAGTTCAGAGACAGAAACTCCTCTCCCACCTGAAGTCCAACTCAATTTCTATTGCAAGGCAAATGGCCACAAATCTTTGACGTCTGGTTCTTTAAAAATCACAGCACATTTAGAAAGGTCAAACAACAGCTGGTCCCTCTGCAGAGGTGAAAAACAGAATATCCTTTAATTCTTCTGTGCAAATCAATAATTTATCTTAATCCTTCTATTTTAAAATCATTGGGTTGGTCATGTCTTTGAAATAAAGATAGGGATTTTACTGTACTTCCTTCCTTCTTAGTCTATTTTGATTGCATCAAACTCATTCACTTAAACATCCCCCTAACTTAAACATCCTCTGTCTCCACTGCAGGCATCAAAATATCTTTCTTTCAGTTTGCTTAGCAATATAGATTTATTGCTATGGAGCTTATTTCCTGTCACAAGCTGTGTTGTCCACAGCTGAGTTTCCAGCCATGTTTTAAAGGGCAGCCCTCTCCACCTTATTCTGTACATTTTAAAATTACAACCATCCTGCCTAAGCAGGATCACATGTGCTTCAGAAGAGTCTTGTGGTTGAGAGACATGACATTTGCAGTGGATTTAGGATACTCATCATATGAACCAAGATTACATGATTATACAAACTCTGACCGTGTGCCTTGCGCCTCTCTGGGGAATGTGTCCATCAACACATCAGTATAGAATCTGATTTTCACACTGCTTGCAGGAATAGTAAGGAGAGATCAAGTGGGTTACCACAGAAATGACATTTAAATACCTCAACAGGAATGTTGATATTTATTTAATTGTATAGTTATTTATATTGATGTTATTTATATTTGTTGATATCAATATTACATATTGATATTTATTTTAACATGATATTTATACCTAAAATGTTCTCAGGAGACATTCTCCAGTCTGAAGGAGTACCATACACTTCTTTTATCATAATGGGACTTGACTTATATTTTCAAGTGTTACTGATTTACTTATTTTCCCCCAAAGGATGTATTAGATTTAAAAGATCTAAGAATAAGACTGAAAGCTTACAGAATGCTGATCCTTATGTGCTAAATGAAAAAGCATAATTTATTAAAGGCAATAGCAAATGTTCTTTATGAAATGGATAGCAGTAGAAATGAAGATTCACAAAACAACACACTTCATAAAATAAGTGGAATATATTCTACTTGCCCTGGATGTAACTGCAAGTTGTGCATGGAGGAAAATGCTGAAAAGACATCTTTTTAAAAAACCCCTTTCTGTGGGACTTCACTTTCAGAGACATGCAGTTGAATCTGTTCTCAGCACCTGATCACCCAGCTGAATCTGGATTCATATTTGTGGTTATTTATAGCCACTAAAAAACAATCAAACTTTGGAGAGGTGTTAATAAAAGATCTGCTGCTTGCACTGGTCTGGAAATAAACTTGTGGGTGCTGAGCAGTGACCCTACACTGACCACCCAGGAATGGCTTTCCTCTGGGGAAAGAACTGTGTCCAAGAATTTTGAGAGCAGAGGTCTCACTAAAGTTCAATAACACTTTCAGAAATCCCAGCTAAGATAATGAAGATGCATGGCAAATTTCATGCCTGCCTTTTATGAAACTATTTCCAGGAAATATTACCCAATGAACAACATATTTGCTATTTCCACGGGCACTGCAGATGTTTTGGCTTTGCTGTATTTTCACAGTGTGAAACACTCAAATCTCTGGGAAATTTCTTGGTAAAATTCAACTACTGGATTAAAAAGAAAAAAAAAAAAGAAAAGAAAAAAATAAGGTGCCTTTGTGGAAACCCATCCATTGTTATCACCTCCTTGGTAGGTGTGTGAGGAATTGTCCAGCCATGCAGTACAAGAAAAAATGAATAAGGGTCCACTGATCAGGATTTTCTCTAAAGTCCCCTGAATAATTACTATGAAGTTTGCAAGTGCTTCCAACAAGTGTTATATTTTAAAATATAAACAGCTGATCCTATTTTATTTTGTTTTCCAAAAGAACCTTTTCTGAGAAGGTTCTATGAAACAGGACAGCCTGTGCCTGGTGCTGCCTCCACCCACAGCTGCAGTAAAAACTGGCTGGCAACAAGCAAATGTCCTTACTGCTGGTAGCACTTGCAGCCTTGACAGATCCCTTCTCAGAGGTAAATCTCCTGATCACCTACCTGTTACATTTAGAAATGGCTGCCAGGAAAGACAGATAACATGAAATTCAAGCCAGGATTAAACCTGGCTGAAAACCAAGGTTGGTAAGAGTTACTTTTTTGATTGATTTTAAATCTGGTTCCAATCCAGGAAAGACTAAAGTACATTTTATCAAAGTTCACAGAGGCAAAAAAAGCGCCAAAGGCCCCAGAATTGTCCTGGGAGATCTGTGCTGCAAGCTGAGCCAGTATTAATACCTGAGCTGAGATTCTTTGCTACATGCATAATAAATCACTAAGAAAAGAGCTGTAAAATGACTCTGCCTGCAGATGGCAGGTGGGCAAATTCCTGTACAGCTACAAGGCATAGTGACTACTGTACAGACAAATAAAGGTATTGTGAGACCTACCAGACAAGTCCCCAAAGCAGAGATTAAGTTATACCAAGGCAGAGCATAGGCCCAACACTGAGCAAAGAATGGTCATAATTATTTGGATCCCCTCTGAGTTTCAGAGTTTTCTGTGAGTGCCCATGAAAGTTTGCACAATTCAAAGTACATGTAGCACTTCAGTCCAGATTTTCTTCATTTGGAAATCTAAAAACGTAATTTATACCTTGCCTGTTTGAGTGTATTATATTTCACTCCAAGAGCTTCAAGTTAATTTTCCAAAAGACTGAAAACCATCAAATTTAGGTAGACAAGTAGAGCTCTGCAAATCAAAAGCCAGAACATTTCATTATGTTGGCACTGCTGCAATACTGATAAGAAATACAGGAAGAAAAGGCAAGGTCTTTACTTATATTTAGAAAAGAGAGAAAAAAAGAAAAGTGACACAGTAATATTGCTGAACATGAACTATTAGAAAGGCAAGTTCATGCCAAATCAGGCATTGCCATCAGAGATAAACCAGTCTCATTTTATCAGCTCCAAATGTTACTTCAGTGACTTCAGTTTCAGGGAACCAGTCACAGTGGAAAAAAAAGATACATACATTTGTAGATTTTTCTCAGGGAAGAGCTGAATTTAAAGGGGTCCTAAACAAGATTCAGAGCCAGAACTGAGAGGAAGCCTCCCAAAGCCTAAGGAAATTTTAAGAAACTATCATTAGAAAGAGAGAGAGATGTCAGCTCCTGGCTGAACAATTTATTTCCTTGGTAAGATAAACATTTTGCTACTACATGACAATAATTTCAAAAGAGTTAACTACCTATTGCTAGTGAGCTCTCAAGAAGGCTAATTAAACTGCCAAGATGTTTTATATCAGGTTTTGTTTTGATCACTATCACGTTTCTTCCTCAGGTCAGGGCGGTAGGAACTCAGTGTGAGAACTACTCTAATGCTGGACAGCACTCAAGCAATAGAAATACATCCTCATAATTCACTCATCTTTATCATACCTTCACAGGAAAAATTCACGTAACATTCATCAGTCTTTTTCTATTACAAAAATTTAGTTTTACTTGTGCTCCAATAACTCAGTTCCTGCAAGGACGCAGCTCTCCAGACAGCACACTGAATCCTGGCAAATGACTTGCTTGGACAGCAGCAGAGCAACCACAACAGTACTTACACAAATGAGACCAAATCAATTCCTTCCCTTGCCCTTTTAGAAACTCACAGTTTCTTAATCTAATCCAATTTACTGAGAGTAAAATAACTTCAGGTCAATTCCTGGCAGATAAATTGCCGGCACCTATCACAGTGCTCCAGAAAACAGGACGATTTCTCAATCTCTCCTGATTCTGTATTAAAGTGACTCCTGGCTTCACCACCCACTCCATATTCCAATGATCCTGCTCTCCCCTTGGCTCTGTCACAGAGTTTGCACTGCACCTTCTTTCCTGCCATCTGCAATAAATGGCACCAACTAACCGCTGGCAGGGAGATTTTTCCACTGACAGGTGTTTGCTATTCAAGTCAGTCCCACTGCTGCGTGGACTCCAGTCCATGATGACACATGTTTTGGCCATACACAAGCACTGCTGGGGGTCAACACCCCCTGTCCCCTGATATTGCCCAGTAGTGCAGTAGAAATGTGTGTCTTGCACGCGACTCAACGCAGCTCACCGACAGCGAGTGAGCACTTCCTGCTTCAGCAACAATATCATAGGGAGGAATCTGCTTTACCTTGATTAGAAGCTTCTCAAGAAAAGAGAATTTGCCCCTAGGCGACTTGTTCCAATAAGCCTTAATTCTAAAATCTCCCCTCTTGTACAAATTACCTTCAATTAGTAGAATGATTATTCCCAGATTTTATGTAATACCACTAATGTGGAAGAGGTCAAGATCTCAGTCTCATGACTGCTGAAAGATGAGCCGAGTCTAGTATCAAATGGAAAAGATAGAAGCGTATAATGTAGATTTATTTTTAGAGAGTAAAACGTTTTCAGTTCACATTTCAGAGCCTTTTTCCACATCCAAAAACAACAGAAGGAAATGAGAACTGCTCTCTTCAGTATTCTGCAAAAGCCAACACAAAGGAAGCCATTGGAAGCTGGACCAGTATCACCAGAAGCAGCTGTTTCACAAACCAGCAGCTCAATGGGCTTAACAAATGAGAATGCCCTGCATGTAACATTTCCTTTATGCAATTCCCCACTGCTTTGAATCCAAATATAAAGACTGAAATCCTGTCTGCTGTGAATAGGGCAAGGATTTCTCTCTAAGGAGAGGATTTTAGATAGCATGCTGAAGAGGGCTTACTGTATAGAACAAAAACTGTCTCCTTTGCCTTTTGGGAAAGGATGAAGAAGTTTTGTGTATTAGGTTACCTAGGACCTGACATGGACGCTCAGTGGGATTTGCAATTACTATAACAGTATTCATTTTCTATTGATTCTTTAGCACTGAGTCTAGGTCATCAACCCATTTTTCCTCCTCTATATAAAACTTACACAATCCAAATGACAATCCAAGTAATTCTTTTCCTGTGTATGAAATATTTTAGATTATAGATTGCGTATAGAATTAGTCATGGATTACAAAGAGAAAAAGAAAGATTTTATATGTTGTCTCCTTTCCTTTTACAAAGGGACAGACCTACAGACCTTAACTGAAGTCTGTGTTTCTACTATATAATATTTAATGAAAATGAAATGTTTGAGCCTGGGGATAATTGCTTAACATATTTTTGAGAGAGAAAAGCCCAATAAAAGTAAAGATACTAAATACTTATATCCAGATTTAAGAAACTACTTAATCAGGTATTTAATTTAAGCAGATCCAGAGATTATATTATTATTATTGGTTTTTTGGGGGTTTTTTGGGTTTTTTTTTTTTGGTTTTTGTTTTGTTTTGTTTTTTTTAAATCTCGAGAGTCTTATATAATCACCTGACCACTGCCTGCAGTCAGGAAAGTCTGCATAATGAGCGGTTTAATAACACTTCTGGAGTCAAGTACATAACTCAGAATATTTTCAAAGAAGAGACTGCTTACCATAAAGGCTACAAAATCAGGTCTGAATTCAGCTCTGCATCCTATGTTGGGACAATGGAGGAAAATGCTGTAATGAATGTACAAATGTAATGTTTGCAAGGATTTGTGTCTTCCCCTGCAAATTCCTCATCAAAAAAGGGGGAAAAAAGGAAAAGGTAATGTGCCATCAAATGTACTTTGCGATGGCATCCAACATGTGAGTGACAAATCAGAATCAAGACTCAGCCCCCAGTTGAAGTGCCATTCCCTGCACCTGATAAATCTTGTGGACACATTCACTTGTCTTGAGAGAAAACAAATCCTTGCTAAATTTACAGTAAGGTTATTTTATTCCCACTTAACAAAAACCCTTTTAGTCTTTTTAGGAGTTTGAAATGCAAAAGTAAAGCTTAGCTCCAGGGCTGCATCATGGTGAGAGAACACAGAAATTGCTACTTACAACTGAGAAGAAGTTAACTCAAAAAGAAATTGAAAGAAATACATATGACTTGAGGCATGAGGAATGCTGTTAAGCAGAAGTGCTACTTGAAATGGGGAATCTTTGAGAAATTGTGATTTTCTTTGTCTAAAATGTTTGACATTCTGAACATTCAACTAATGTGTTAGGCAATCCTCAGGCATAATAGCAAGGTTTAAGGAAAGGACAAAGTGTGTCAGCTAAATCTTTGAATCCTTTTGGCTTCAGAGAGTAATATCAGTTCTTCTGTGCTACTTGAGTATTGCTTCTGACATGGAGCTAATACATAGATGCTCCCAAGGCAGGATTAATCTGCTGCCATCCTGGCCCGCTGCTGGCACTGCAAAGCTCTTGGCATGGGTTTGCAGATGAGAGTGCTGTGAACAGCCAGAGTTTCTAAAGGTAGGAGCTCTTTCCATTTGCTCCTCTGGATGGGGATCTCATTGGAGCACATAGAGAAGTCACACATGGAGGCTGCAGCTGCAAAAAGCCTCTAGGCTTGAATCTGTACTCATGGGAATAAGTCGGCTGGGTATTCTGGAGTTAAATAGGCAGGGAAACCGCTGATTGCTGAGCCCTGTACCCGCTGGAGCTGCTATCAGCCCCACATGAGATAACTACAGCATGTATGCTACAGTGTGTGCCAAGAACTGTCAACTCTGCCAAGAAAACCTCCCTAGAGAGCATGATATGGTCCTGTCTTCCAGTGCTGACAACTAATTCTCTCTGTGTGAGAATACAAACCTCCCAGTCCAACCACATTTCATTCAGGCCCTCCTAGAAGAAAAACCCAACTACACACTGAAGGAAAAAAATCCCATGTGGTAAAATGTCACCATTAGGAGTGCTTGCAGAGCTTTGGATCCGCTGACAAGACAATCCTTGCACAGCAGGTGCCAACCACGTGCTGAGGGCTTTGTGGCAGCAGGTGAGCCTGACATCTGAGCGGACACTGAGCACAGGTGTGACTCTGCCAGTTCAGCAGGAGGTAAGGCAGCTTCATCTGCCACTAACTTGGTGCAGAAAAATTGAGAGAACTATGAAGAGATGCAGGGAGTTCATTCTCCTTGGAGCAAAGACATAAAAATGCAGAACTCTAGGAGCTGAATTCTCCACAGTATTCTGGCATTAGCATCAGCAACAATAAGGAAACTGTTCAGCAGAAACTGCCTGTCTAGTTAAGGATGTTACACTGCTACGTCAGATTCAACAAAGCACATACAAACAACCTTTACCCTCAGCAGTACACTCACATTTGTTTCTATTCCCTAAATGTATAACAGGACACAAAACCACACAGCCTTAAGTCAGCAAGTGAATCTACCCACCTCAAAGAAAGCTAAAAGCATGACACAACCCTTTTCCCCAATGGTAAACAACTTTTCCCCTGTACGATCTTGACTCAGTTTATCTCACACACATTTGCTGTTTGGTTCAAACAGAGTTCTGTATAGAAATTCCTATAAATGTTTCCAGTCTTGCATCCTTAAATAAACTCCTGCCACAATGGGCTGTCTTTCAGGGTACACAGCCTGTGTGGGTACCGTAGCCCTCGTATGCAGCTGCAGCATGCAACACGGAGCATCTTACTTAGAGGTGGCCAGAATTCATGCAACGAGACAATGGGCTGGGGGCAAATGAGCAAAGCTTAGACAAGTGCTTAAAATTAAGTATGAGCTCAAGTACTGACTAAGTCAGGGCCTTTTAGCAGGAATGATAAATGTGAAAAACACAAAGTAAGATAAATCCACGTGGATTGAAGACTTCTCAGACATCGGGCAAAGTATTTGCATAGATTACAGTGGCCTTTGGCTTGTCAGGCTAAATATTTTTTCTAATGCACATTATTGGACGAAAAAGTAAAATCATGGGGACATGCATTTAAGATAAATACAACAGATGGTCTTACAAAGATAATTTATTTGCAATTAACTTACATTTCTGAGTCCAGCTTTCAAAATAGTGTCTGCACAGAACCTTACCTGTGAACTTGACAACCAAAGCCTGGACTCTGATTTTGTGAATACACCCTTCTACCTTGTCTAAGTGGCAGCACAATTAAATCCCTGACAAACAGATAAATCCATAAGGGCATGGGAGAAATCAGTTCTTTTCAAGTTACATGTGGTTTCAAATCAACAGATGAAGAGAAAATGGGCATTCTCTCAGAGGATATGACAAATCCCATCACTGTAGCTAAGGTAATTATTAACTGCCCATTTTCTCCTACAATCAACTGCTAATTCAGTGGAAGAGTACAGATGGAGGTATCAGGGTGAAAAATTCAAGAGAGGCATCCTAGTGGAGCTGGGGATCTGGACTCAGATTATCTGACAAGTAAAATGACAAGTACATACGTGCCGACAGTGTGCAGCATTCCAACAGAAGCTAGCGTGTCTCGGGGCCATCCATATGCTCCAGCATATGTCTGTGAGGAGAGGGGTCCAGAATCACAGTCTCTGGAAATGGTAGGTCTCCCAGGCTCTCAAGATAGCAGCCAGGATCCCAATGTTGCTGCATTAATTGCTGTGTAAGTACCTGCATTCCCTCCAACAAAAACTGATTTCAGCTCAGAGGGAAATAGGTAACACAACCAGCTGTTTGCTCGTTTGGAAGCTGGATCTCACAGGACAGGATTTACTAGGCAAGAAAAGGTTGCTCTGGGCTGTTTCCTCGGAGCCAATTGATCCTCTGTGCATTAGCCACAAACAAGCAGCAGCCACAGAGATGTTACCAAGTAGAAGAGCAGCCCTGATGAGCTCACAGAAACAGACTGGGTTTTAATAACCTGGCAAAGAGGTTAAGCTTCAGCTCACTTGGTAGAAGACAGGTTGCCTTCCTTCACCTTCTGTTCTGCTTTTCACTTACATTTTTCTGGAGGCAATTACCTGCCATGTATTTTCACATTTCAGTCCTACCTTATCACTGTCCACCGTGTTCTGTGATGTCCTGGAGGCAATGGAAATGGTGTCAGGTTGGCTGCTGCCATCCCCTTGGCTGTCTGCATCATCTATTCCATCTCTGCAAGAGATGTGATTGGGAAACAATGACACTCCTTAACACACCATCAGTGAGCACAACCTTACAGGTGAAGTTGAGGAGTGCTGTGTTAGCAGAACAGAGCTGGATTGTACTAAAATTACCCCACTGAGGCAGCCCATGATGCTCTAGAGCTCTTGCATTTTAGAATGATGTCACCCTCAGCCATGGGGTTTGGATTTGCACATAATCACAACCTTTGTTTAAATTTCTTCAGGAATTTAATACTAAGCCATAAAGATGCAATCCAAACATAGATAAAGACAGTATAGAGCTCTATTTACCTCTCTGAGGCTGCTAACACACGGTATTTTCTTCCCTTTGGCTGTACAGATAAAATTATCGTGAATGTTTATTGGTCTTTCAAAGTAAATAATTAAATAACACAAAATATATACTTAGGGACAAAGAAAAAAATGCCTCCATTATGTAGAGAGAGATTTTTCTATTGGAGCATATTAGAAGAAATGTCTGGATCTCTGCTTTGCTACAGGTCTCCTGTGTGACTTGGTTATTTATGCTTTGGATGTCTCTATAACACAGCCTGAAGTAAAAGAGGGATAAAATTTGATGAGGAAATGAGAACGCTCAGATTACAGGTGGCTTTTGGGAATGCCACAACAGAAAAAGAACAACTCGTTATCTATAATTTCTATTTAATCCAGGATTGAATGAGTTGACAAAAAAAATAATATTTCTTGACAGGCTAAAACAAACTTGTATTTGATGATGAAATACAGATTATTCACCATATATTCTTCAATATATTTTTCAATATATTGTTGGGATTAACTATAGTTTTGATTGCCAAACAATTAAGAGTGCCAAACAAGGAAAAAAAAAAAATCTGGTTCTACTCAAGGGTGAAGAAGTAAAACCTACTTTAGGAAAGAACTATAACCTTGGACTCTGAAGAATTTTTACTGCTTCTCTCTATAATTTGGACTATAAAATGAAAGATCTTTGTATGTATATCATAAAAAAAGATTTCTAGCTACTTTTGCCAAGACAACATAAAAAAGCAAAGACAATGAAAACTGCTTTGACTACAGTAAAAACCAGTAAAAAGTCCACAGACACCACATTGCTGTGGTGAGAAAGCACTCGTGATTTCATGCTGTGGGGAGTGGCTGAAGTTACCTTCTACTGTTGTTTCGCTGCTTTGCTGGTGTCTTGGGGAGCTGAATTGGCTCTTTCAGAGCTCCTTTCAGATGAATGATCCTTTCTTGAATAACTTCCCGGATATTTTTGATCCATTCCTGTTTTGTTTCAATACTGGACGCCTAAAGTTTCACAAGGCAGAAAGACAGAGGCTTTGTCATGTTCTCACCTCCTGTGTAGACGAGTCATGGCCAGCTGATGAATGTCATGATTAACTGTTTGTCCTCTCTGCTGCACTGTTGCAGCTGCTGGAGTACCTGGTAACCCCAGGGAACTGAGAGCATTCTGACCAGACCTACTTGGCAAGCAACAGCAAAGCAGCTAAGCTCTGGATAAATACATTTAATGCTAGCAGTACAGCATGATCTGTAGAGGGGAAACAGGTTATCAGCGCACAGCTGGGGTTTCCTAAGACAAAGCAGCTATAACATGGATTCTTCAGCAGAGACTCACTTGACAGATCAGGCTGTCAGCTCCGGAGGTCTCTGGAAGAGGCTGGTTGTTGATAAGCCCAGTGGCAAAGGACTGAGATAATTACACCTCCCAGCCAAACACCCTGAGCCCAGTGTCAGCGTGCAGCTGCTCAACCCCGGCTGCAAGAGGAGATGCAATTCCAGCCGGGCTGCACAACTGTCCCAATTGCTACTGAGGCCTCAGAGCTCGGCTGCTCCTGATGCAGGCACGACCCCACAGGCAGCTACGGAAGCCATGTGAATACGAGGAGGGAAGAAACCGACCTTTCATTCAGGGCTCCCAAGGCCTGAACAAGAAGTGCAAAAGGCAAATAAAACAAACGTAAATACTTACTTTTAGTACTGTTTTATTGTCTGAGGATGGTGTTCGTCCAGACCACAAAGCAAATTTGCAGGGATCTCCTTCAACATGTTCGGTCACTCCCAGTTCTGAGGTCTAGTGTGGAGGAGAGATGATGAAAGATTTCATATATCTGAAGCTTCATGAGTCCAGAAAACTTTAGACTTGTAGGAAGAAGTGGGGAGGCTGGGATGGGAAGGGAAACGGGATCTTATCTCCATTTGCTACACAGAGATAAAAGGAACAGAAAAGCTCTGGGGTGGCAGGGAAGTGAATGGCTGGAGTGATCCTGCTCGCATTTCCTTCCACCCTTCACATCTCACACCTTAAACCACTCCAGACCCACTGCAGGCTGACTTCCAAGTGAGCCCTGCAGGGGTCCGGGCCGCCCTTCCAGGGGCAAAACTATCCCCAACCCAGCAGGGGACATGTGAGCCTCCAAAACTCCACTCTACCTACAGAAAACACCCATTCATATTTTCTTTGCAGCCACACCTACCAGTAACTTGTTCTTGTAAACATATTTTGTGTGTCCTGAAGAATCTTTGATCTCTTTGCTAAACACCAAAGAGATTTCAAAGAGAAACAAATGCCTCTCACGGCCTTTCCGAATGAGAGACTTGGGATCCCACACTTGGAAGGAATCCTGAAGAATCAGCTCTCCCTGGACATCCAGGTTCTCATCAAACCCTAAAACCACAAAATGCAATCACTTGTATTTATTCTTGGTACAAGCAATTCACAGAAACATCAAAGCAGTAAAGTCTTGTAAAAAAGGGTCTTTCTCTTTCTCTTTTCTTTTAATTTTTAATATTCTGAATGGCTATCTATTGCCCCAGTGATAAAATTTTTTCCTTTTCCTTTTTTTCCCCTACTGCAGCAACATAATTACTTCATTGGAGACCAAACACATCATAGGTGCTAAATGAGGCTACTGCTGAAGTGTTGTAATAATTACTCAAAAGCAATATTATTAAGGCTTGATTATGGTGGTTACTGTAAACAGAACTGCATTGCAAGAAATCCTATGTACTTCATTACAAATTCAGTTTGCCCTCCTGCAATTTTAATCACCTGGGCTTATTGTGCTGCCTGGCTAATGGCACCAGTTCCTTTTTTCACTTGTTTTAATATTCTGCTTGTTTCTTGGTTTTCCTCAAGCCAGACTGGAAATTATTTTCCCAGACCAAGAAAATGTGTGAGACACAATAAAGCATCTCAGTCCAGAATAAAATTTTTACATTTCAGAAATACTCCACACAATAATAAGCCAATAAAAGACTTCATTTTGTGCCAATCAAACTTTTTTCTGTAGTTTTAAATTATTTTTAATGCTTCTTTTTAAATCGTTGGCATAACTATGCTAACATTTTGAAACACAAGCTGTTTTGACTCAGAAAACCAGAACTTTTGAAATGTTGAAACAGTATTATGAAATGTTTTCATCCAATAATTTTTACAGCTGTCAGCAGCTAAATTGATACTGTTTCAGGAGGGGTTTTTTTTTGTTTAATGAAGAAGGAATGTTTTAGCTTTATATATATATATATATATATGCACATTCATTGCATATATATATATGCATACATACACACACATATATACATATATACATATATAAATGCACAGAAGATACAGGTAAATACTTCCCCTCCTCCTCTCCCCCCAAAACTTCCTAGCCAGCTTTATTCTTTTAAAACTTTTGGAGAAATATCAGAAAAGAGCCAGGAGACACCCAAAAATTAGGATGAAACAACAGTATTGCTACAGTCAAGCTCTACAGACTTCCACCACAAGTTACTAACAAACTCCATTTCTCAGCAGGTTCCTGCTCACCTTCCAGCATGCTGACGTGCATGGCATCATTGGCCTTCTTTGGGACACTGAGCATCACTTCCAGACCATCCTTCAGCTCCCCTTTGCCCTCCTCGCAGCAGGTCAGCAGCTCCTAAGAAGCAACGCAGATACCCATAAACAAACTCTGGTCCCCCGTGCTGCCTTCACACCCAGTTGTGCTTCTTGGTCCCTGCAAGCTGCTTCACAGACAGGAGAAGGCTGAACAGCAGCAAACCCCACTGTGGATGCTCACAAATACGAGGGGTCAAACAGGAACAACTATAACACAAGACAAAATGAGGGGCTCTCAAGGGAGACTGCACCCTTGGAAGATTTCTGGGGACTTGTGCTTACAGGTGATGAAGCAGCTCCCTTAAGCAAAAGGTAACTCATTACACCTGTGAACTTGTTCTGCACTTGCTCACTGAGGTACCTTCAGTAGGAGTTGGTATTTTGTGATCCTCTGGACAGGCTTGATTAAATAAGAAGAGATGGAGTTGGCCAGGCCGTGTCTTTGCTGAATTTCCTAGAAGGGGTAAAACCAGCAGTCAGTCATGGAAAACTATTACCTCCCTGCTTGACAGAACCACCCATAACTAATTTTAGCTGTGAATCCCTGCATTCTCTGTTCAGTTTTAAAACTCTCTTCAAGTTCAAATGCACGTAAGCGTGATTTCAACGAGGCTGGCAATAAGCTGCAGTCCCCCTAAGGCCACTTAAACTCCAGGGACCCTCTGCAAGTCAAGCTAAAGCTCTGCTGAGTAAACAGGCCTTGATTCCAGTATGACTTATCTGTCATGTCATCTGGTTTCCCCTAGCTATGAAGGCTGAACGCAGAGTCTTAGCATTCAATTAAAATGAAGTGACATTAAATTAAATGGCATGAGTAGGGTGTAATTTAGCTGTCTAAATATAGGCATTGAGTCCCATTTGAAAGCCCTGGGGTAGCTGAAATATCCACATGGGAATAACAGGTCTGCCACAGTGCTGACAGACCTGCTCTACTCTGAGGCGGCACCTGGGGGCCAGGAGAGATATCCCCTTATGATGCCTGTTCCAGCACTGAACGCTTCTGTTTTGTCACCTGAACCTCAACCAACACGTCTGGGCTGATCAGTGTGAGGTGCTCACAGAGCAGCTGAGGGCTGCAAAGGGCCCAGCTGCCTCCCCACAACTGTTCCAGGGGGAGTTATGAGCTCCTGAAAATCCTACAGGACCAGAACAAACATGTTTAGACATCTAAAAGACTCCAAACTCATGCCATCATACAGGGGCAGAATCTCTGCTGGAATAGAAGAGATTGGAAAACCTTCTGTCTCTGCCAGGCACAGGGCATGCCTGGCCTCGCTCCTGGTCACCAGGAAATCCTTGATTCCTAAGAAAGCAAATGGAAAAGGGGAATGGGACTTTTCTCCAGCCACTGGAGTGTAAATATGAGACTGTTAAGTGAAGAAGTTATGGAAGATGAAGGGAGAACAGCTGCCAAGAACAGAGATTTTTCCTTTTGTATACAATCTGCTTTTCTGCTGAGTACTAGGGAGGTTACTGCTTCTTTTTAGCTCCAGTGTTTGTCTTAATGCTGGGATGCAAAAGCATCCACTTTCCCGCAATGTGCCAACAGATTTTTGGTTTGTTAGTTTGGTTTATTTTACCAGAAAAGTTGTGATTTTTTTTTTTTTTGGTATATGTTTTGAAGTTTTTTGGTTGCTGTTGTTTAATTTTTTGTGGCTTTTTGTTATTGTTGATTTAGAGCAGGTTTTTTTCTGTTTTAATAGCTCTGGTGTCATGAACAAGACCCAAAAGGGAAGGGGCTCTGTTTGGGGGGTTAATGGAGTTTGCATGAAGATGAGTCATAGCTGACTTCAGAGAGGAGCTGTGCCTGCAGAGCACATGGCTGAGACACAATTCATAACTGCAGGAGCCAGCAAGACCTCGGCCACCTCTGCGAGCTTCCTGGAGCTGGCAAAGTGCACTTGTTTTTGTAGGATCCAAGTAACAAAATCAGCCCTGATCCTTTCCCCCAGCTCTCTGAACAGCAGGGCATGGTCTCAGCAAGATGCCTCCCTTTGGGCACCCCTTGCTCTGCCAGGATGCTCCCTGGTCAGACTGTGCAGAGACACAGCAGGTTGGGGCAGTGACATTTGATAAGTGCTGGGAAGGGGTGTTCTCTGTGCAGCTCGTCCCTCTGGTCCCTGAAGGGTTGGAGTAGGACTCTGTTTGTGCCTCTGGTCATTTCCTAAGAACATTCTGGCTCAGCAGAGAAACTGTCCAAGAACCCTCATCCATACAGAAACACCACACTCTGCAATGCTACCAAAGTCACTGAGCTTTACCATTTACCATGACCACACTGGTCATGCAAATCAAAACTGCCCTGTGGCTTCTTGAATAAAAAATCATATATTTTCCAAGATTAAAGCAAAAAAGTATTACAAATAGCAGAAGCATGCACGTCTCAACCAAACTCTGTCCCAAAGATCAAGGTTTGCTTAACTAAAGACACTAAAATCAACTTGACTACCTCAATAACATGCTGATTCTACCAATTGAAGTTGACAGCTAACATATGTTGGTAATCAAAAATATACCTTGCTAGCCTGAAGTGTATGGGATCACAAATATTAAAATTTGCTAAACATGGCAGGCATAATTTATCTTTGAGACTACTGAATAAAGAAGACAGTTTTAAGTAATGATGAACAAGACAGACACAAAAGTTGTGTAGAGCAAAATTAGTAAGTCTACTGCAGTTAAGTCAGAACAAACACACTATTTTCATTCCCTGTGCAATTTCCAGCTAATACAACCCTACTAACAACTTCCACATTTTATAAACAAAGCACCATCTGTAGGGAGGGAAGATGCTAATCTTTATGCTTTATTAGATTAATGCTGTAAGATAAACTAGGCACGTTTCACAGTTGAGAGTTGGTGTGTTGCTTTCCACCTGGTTCAATAAAAGAAATTACTTTTCTCTGCATACATGGCTTCCCTTACATCCTAAGAACATCCCAGCTCTCAGCATTGCTCATAATGCTCTTCATGATTCCAAATGGGGTATGTCACCCATCTTTACTCCTTCTTCTAGTCAGTTAACCCTACAGTGAATCCTGTAGCTGCAAGTTTTCCATGGGCTTGAAGGGTTCAAACAAATTACTGGGACTGCTTGTTTTCATCTCAAACATGGCTTTCATACACATGAAAGTGTATGAAATTTGAGGAAAACTTCTGATTTTCAAGCAGGCTTCTTACTAAGAGGTGTTATTCTAGATAATTCACTCTCATCATGAAGGTTTTAGGACATTCCAGGTTTTGCCTAGAAAAGAGAACCAACCACTTTCTCTGTATTCCTGGTGCAAGGCTGTCCTGTCCCTGAACAACTCCCACTTCAAGATCAAGGTAAGAAGGATCTACAGGTACTTTGCATTACCTCAGTGACTCACTCTGAGCTTCCTTGAGGATTTTTTTGGGGAATAGTCAGCTTTCTCTTTTTGCAAAGGTATCACTGGGTGCTGGCCCAGCACCCATGGAAGGCAAAACCTCTCCCTGGCAAAACAGCAGATGCTGACACACGAATATTCACTACTAAGCAGTATCAGGCAGCTTTCCAGCCCTTACAGAGAGCTGGGGAAAAGCCTGTAACCTGTGCAAGCACTGACGGCCTCCCCGAGTCGCTGCCCGGCACCAGCCATTCATCAGGCTCAAGCGCCACCTTCTGGAAAACCCCTCCCGCTCCACTCTGCCTTCGGACCATGGGGAACAAGGCAGAAGAAAAAGGCGTTCATCACTTCTCCTGCCCCTCGTGTGAGGCCTGTCACTGCCGCCCGAGACTGAAATGCTGTAACCATTGGCACCTACGAACTCCAGAGAAGCTGACTGATGTCACCTGCCAGCTCCATCACTGCTTGGATCCAGCTGGTCTGTTACATCTGCTAACACCTCCAATGCTTGCAAGCATTTTTTCATTTTCTATTTATTTTTTTTTTTTCTTTGAGAAAGACAACTAATTAAAGCTATAAGGTAACAGACATACATGGCAAAATAGATAAGGTAAATAAGAGGAAGAACTTGGCTTAAATGTACTCAAAAACTTAAAGGCTTTTCTCAGCCTACATAATTGGAATTGGAGCCTAAAAATATTTATCAATGGTTGTAGCATTTATATGGGAAATATTCTAATTGCAGTCAGTGAAGTTCTTCATTAGCACAATGAAGTAAATGTGGAATAGGCTGGATAGAATTTGCAGAACAGAAGTGTAGGAGTTCATTTTTGACTTAGGGATTTCAGGTCATAATATATCATGGAATCTGAGATTTTCATTTTATCACTAACCCAGAAGCAGAGATTACATCTAAACCAGATCTTTAGAAATGATTTGGTCTGAAAAATGCCCAGAGGTTCCCAGAAGAATGTGTGTCTCCACACCTCACCACACACCACAGCACAGCTTATCAGTTCTCACAGCATGTGATATCTGCAGTGGAATGAAAAACTCAGATGCCAAGGCACAGAAAGGAACCCATAGCTCGAGTGTAAAAAAAGAGTTGTTTCAGCTGCACCAGGCGTGTGCAAGGGAAACACCAATGGCTGCTTACATCAAAGAAAGTCCCTGCATGTTCCAGGATGAGCTGGCTGGAGTCAGGCTTGTTTTTGCAGTAGGTGACATACATCTGAAATTTATCTGCCTGTGAAAACAAACATCAAGGGAAAAGCAAGATAAGCTATCTCTCTGCTCCCACAGGTTTTTATTAAAGCACACCAGGATAAATACAGGTGACAACTCTCTCTCACACACCCGCCACCACCAACACCACCACAATGCAGCAGCACAAGAATTGTAAATTAAGAGCAGAAGACTTTAAGGTTCATACCTTACTTGAGCAGTTCTGAGCACTGTGGGAGGCCTTCTTTAACAAATATCACAGAGGGGAGGCCTAAAACTTTAATCCAGCTGTGAAATAATTTCTAAGGGCTATAAGAATGTTACACAAGAGTTTTAAGGTCTCAGAACTCAGTCATGAAGTGTTGACTCTATCACCTACTTGAAGGTAAAGCCAGTCTAGAAACTGGGCAACTGACTCTCCTAGCTTAAACTGGCACAAGCCAACATTTTTTACTTGAAATTTGTGACACTTGGCCCAGACTTGCCTTTCCTACTTTGATTCAAACTTCAATGGCTCCAATTTTATGTTGTTCTAGGAGTGTTTTGCATTTTATTTCCTGATTTGTTTACTTTTAAGCAGAAATTAAAAGCATCTGTGCGCTCCCACCTCTTATTAATGTACTCTGGTCTCAAGAAGAGGGAGGCAAATAAAAGAGGAGGATGTTTTCCTTTTATTGCTATTGCATTTTTTAAAAAAATTCCAGATATCTAAACAGGANGGAGGGAGGCAAATAAAAGAGGATGTTTTCCTTTTATTGCTATTGCATTTTAAAAAAAATTCCAGATATCTAAACAACAGGATCCTGGAATTGTGCAAGCAGCTTTGTATGTATATCTGTAACCACACACAGAGCTCTGGACAACATGCACCTTTGCTGAGATGATGCAGTGATATCTTACAGGACCACGAAGATTTTGCAGAGAATGATGCATAAATGCATTAGTGTTTCCTAAACAGGTGACCTGTTCTTTGTAAACCATATTTCTGAATCCATTTCATCAAGATTTGTGACATGTTTTTAAATTAAAAGCTCATCTGAAATCATCTAAACGTACAATTTTTTTTTTTTTTTTGCTAAGTGAAAATATTCTATCATTACTCTTAAAATACTAATTCTTAGGTTTGGTATGTTAATAAAACAATCAGACAAAACACAAGGATGGCTGACTTGACTGGTAAATATTTTGGAAAGAGAACAGCTTTCCTACAGATAAATTACTGTAGCAAATTCCCAGAGCCTCCTATGCTCACAAAGACTCTCTGCATCAAGATTTCAAAGTCCTGTTGGAAATTATCCTGGCATTGCATAATGGAATGAGGGAGCACTATGGCTCAGAAATTTGACACTAATTTCTGGAGAAAAGAGTCAATAAAATATGTTCTTCATGCCCTTGTGGAGTTCTCATGGCATGACTAAAATTCTTTAAAGAAGGCATATTAAGATTTTTAATGTCTGTCCTCCCAGGGCCTTTCACAGGGCACTGAATGTCACCCCTAAAAACAGGTTTGCTTTGATGAAGTTCTGCTAAACAGAAACCAGCAGAGGTAAATGAAAGCTGTGCTGGTCAGTACAGGACAAGGAGAGAGGCTGTGGAAAGCCTTCACACTATTGCTGAGGAGAAGGGTGGAAACTTTCACCCTGGGGCAGGTGAAGGACAAAGCAGTTGTAGTTTCAGACTGGCTCTTAATCTTATTTTTCACTGGGGACATCACCCTTGCACCTGTTCCCAGCTCGTTCCCGTCTCTGCTGGAGGAGTTAATTTGAATAAATAATGAAAAGCAGCAGCCTCATTACCCAGGTGACAAAGCAGTGGCCCACATCCTCAGGCAGTTGTTCATATTTCTCCAGCTCCTTTAGAAAGATGCTGAAAAAAGAAGACACCAATGTAATTAGTTATAGTCAAATACCCAGGAGATTCAGGATAACCAATGAGTTAATCAGTGCTAATGATCAATACTTGTATCTTGATTATGAGCCTACCCAAGTGTCCAGCCAGCAGAAGAAGTGTCAATTGCCAAGCTGTGACAAAGCTGTGCTTTGTTTTTAGAGTGCAGTCATGCCTAACTCCACCAGAAATGAAAAAGGGATAAACTCTAGTAGGACTCAGTGTGTTCAGGACTGTTCTGTTTGAACAAAAACCTTCAAAGAGTTGTTGTGTAGTGGTTCAGACAAGGAGCAACAAGAGAAGCCCAAAGCTGCCAGATTCCCAACACCCGACTCGGCACTGGACAAAGGACAAAAGCTTAAACAAGCTCAGCATTTTATAGGAAAGGGGTAAACTTCCAAATTACAGATTTTTTTTCAATCAACTCTCTCTAAACAGCTTGTACCACAAGTGACACTTGTTTGCAAATAGAGCCCTGTACAATGCCTGGGTGGAAAGAACAATACGAAACAGTTTCTTCAGCTGCTCCTCCTAGAACACGTTTCCTGGACCATTCACCAGCTTTGCTGCCCTTCCTTGGACAGAATCCTTCCTGGATTCTGAACCAGGCTGGAGGGTGCCTTAACATCACCAGCCAAAGGAGAAGGCTGTGGAGGACACTGGAGAAGGCAATAGGGGAATTTTTTTTAGCATTGCTAGAAAGAAGTTTTAGAAGAAAAAAGATTATGTAGAGGCAGCAAGCTGCAGGAGGAGGGGTCAGAGAAAAGGGAAATGACAGTAGTGAGAAGCTGTGGGACGTGACAGTTCTGGAGGGATGGGAGATGGGCACAGTAGAAACTCAAAAAGGCATCAGTAAAGGTCACCAGAACAAAAATATAGCATGGCAGAGAAAGGGGAAGCAGGAAGGCAGTCAGGCTACTGTCCTGATAGGCTTTGAAGCTGCTTGCACAAAAGCATGCTATGGCACACTCTGCTGGGCACATTTATCTGACTGAAGCAGTTCAAATGGCCCAGAATTTGAACAGGGAACCATTCTCTCATTTGTTTTTAAAGTGCAACCTGAAGACAGATTTGGAATTCAGACTGAATTTGTTGGATCCAGCATACCTAAATGTTAAGTTTATAACTAAGCTGACCTGGTACACAGTCTTATCTTAACAAGATGGAGTACTGTTAGTTACAGATTAAATACAGAAAGTCTCCAAGAAGTGGCAGAAAGCTACTTATTAACCGAGGTCATGCCAACAATTCCACTTTCTCCCCTTTGTGTATTCCAAGATCATATTGTTGACAGGCAAGCTTCGAGACTGGGTTTGGTGCTGTGAGATGGAAAGCATGTATCAGACTGCAAAGCACTGGTATAATGTGACTTTGACAATGTTAGTCAGATGAAGGTGAAGTTTGAACTAAGTTGCAATTCATTTTTGTAAAAGAAACAAAACAAGAAATCAAGTTATTTTGCAGATTTTTATCAATTACTTCACACTCAGGTGCTCCCGGTACTGCAGGGGTTTTCTGCAGACACCACAGAGACACACAAATGCCTAAACATTAACAGAACTGTCAAGAAAACCTACTTGTTATGGAAGTCATATATCTCCTGAATATTGCCAAAAATGATGTGCTCTTTATTAAGGATCCCAGCTGGTATTTCTTCCACTCCACTTGTCATTTCCCAAAGGTAAGTCTGGAAGACACCAGAAATTCTTAATTTTGTGAATAAATGCAGTGGAAAAGAATAGATCTCCCTGCTTTATTGCCAAAGGCACGAGCTGAAAAGGAACTAAGTACTTTGAGATTAAATAAACATGCTAAAAAAAAAAAAAAATAAAAAATCCAGAATTAAAGAAAGCCCTCCAGAGAAATTCAAAGTGCTGATGCTTTGATGTTGTCTGAGGAAAAAGCAGAAACATGCCAACACCACCTGTCTTTGCTGTCCACCTGATGGTGTCCAAAAACTGCAGGCAGCAGCAGCTGAAAGATAAGCCAGATTTGCCACTTCAGTAGCATTAGATACCAAAAAATCTCTGTCAGACTGCAGGGATGTGGAAGCTGACAGATTTCATTGAATTACACTCTGGTTTTTGCCTTGAATATCTCCATCCACTTTAGGAACACCCTGCTGTACAGCTAGGAAAGATATTTGACTGTGCAAATCCAGAAGTTTCTCTCGTATGAGAGGATTCAAAAGAATAAATTTGAATCCTTAAGGAAAGGCTCTGTGAATCAATGTGCACAGCCTGTGCCTAAAAGTGAACATCCCCCCTGCAGAGGACAACCTGTGCTTCCAGGAAATACTGGAGACCCCCCGGGCCATAACTTACCTCTAAACATTCGTGTAAATCCCTGACATAAGCTTTTTCTGTCTGCAGCAGCTCAGCCATAATGAATCTGGAAAAGAGGGAGTATTTTGGTGATTTGGACATTATAAGCATTTTACAATGAACAGAAAGCAAAACATTGTCCTGTTGTCTTAAGGAATAAGGGTATTTCTCCCCATGACTTTCAGTTGCCTTACTTTTCACCTTTCAGGTCCATGACTAAAATACCACTTCATACTCCATTCCCTTGTAGAGTTATTTTCTAAAAATGTTTTCTGCACAAAATCCTAATAAGTTGTATTCCTGCACCCCTGAGTCCATGGGATTTACCATCTACATGCCCATCCTTAGCTATCAGCTGGTTCTCAGATTTTTTTTTCCTCCAGGATTAAGGAATTGTGATTCACCAACAACATTTGCATCTCTGCTGACAGTCAGTGGGAAGTCACCCTAAAACTACCTTCAGAAGCAACACAGATGGATTTGGGAGACACCACTACTTTGAAGAGACTTGAACAGCTTGGTATCTGACCAGAGAAAATCCAGACACTGTGAAATGCAATAATGGCATCTGTAGAGCCTGAGGCTGTGCCCCTCAAAGTTGAAGTTCCTTATGTTTTGCAAATTTGCCAAGGGCAGACCAAGTGCAACATTTTCTTAGGTATGAGTGGTTTCTTATCAATCATGACTTGTAGAGACAATTTCAGAGGGCTGAGAAATACTTTCCCAATATTCTTACGTAAAAAGTAAGACAGAATACTGTGAAAACATACATGGATTTAAGTGTAACAAACAATTCTCAAGTATTTCCTCTAGTATGAATTATTTCCAGTTCTCTCAGTTCTATACTTCCTGAAATTTGAACCTAAACTAAAGTGAACTCTTGGGTCACTGATGTTTAGATAATACCTAGAAACCTAAAGATGCTCCTTATTTTTTCCTGCTAATGTTGCTTTTTTCATTCAACCAGAAAGAAATTAGCAACTCCTCATCAGGGTAAGTCCAAGTGCTTGTCTAGTTACTACTTTCCAACTTCTGATTAAAACCAAAATAAATTCAGCCTTTATATTCTGAAACTCTCTAATCTACAAGTAACAACTTCTGCCCTACACCTGCAGACATATCTCAATAGCTCTGCAGCTGGAAGGAGTTACAGGACTGTCAGTCAGTTCTGGTCATGCAAATCTCACAGAATTATTCTTTAGCAGAATAATTGTGTGTGCCACACAGACAGAGTGTTTGGGAACATACTCCTTCTTTCTGGCTGACTTCCTTTTTTCTTCATTGACTTCATGATTTGCATCTCGCAGCTTCACCTCCCGGTCTGAAAGACTCGCTGGGATGATATCTAGTTCTAGGTCTTTGTTATCCTAGGAAAAAAAAAAAAAAGAAGAAGAAAAGAAAAAAGCCTGCATGCTTCTCANAAAAAAAAAGAAAAAAAAAAGGACAGAGTTTAACTTTATTGTAATCCTACTGTAGTGCAAAGTGCAGCATGTTCATGAGATCAAAGCAGTAAGAAGGGACAAAAGTAAGATAATATCAAAAAGGAGGAAATTTAGAGAGAAGTAGAAGTACTGTGAGAAGAGATAAAAAGCTGAGAGAGAAATCTTATAAAATCAGAAATTATATTCATTGCAGTCTTCACTGCTTCTCCTAACTAAGAATCAATACAGATAAAAGAAGTCTAAATTACCTTATTCTTTCATATCTAAATTAGTTGTCTAGTGTGGGACTTCATAAAAAACAAACTGATAAAGTAGAGAGCCATGCAGAGACAATGTTCAGTGACCATTTACCATGGAATACCTTTCCAGGCTGTGGATAGAACTCTGTGTGAACAAGAGGCACTGCAAGAAACAGTGCAATTAAAGTATCATGAGGGTGTGAGGGAATTTATTCCTTATTCTTGATACTTCATTCCATAGAGTCATTGACTGAAAGGTTTTTAATTGTTTCTGCTTTTGGGACTCTCCCATAATACTATGGTCAGGGAATAGCAGGAGATCCTAATTTTTACTTTTTATGACACTCTACTTCACGTAAAGAGTTCAGAGAAGACGTTGGGAATCAACTGTTTATGTTAGTTAAAGGATGAGAAAATGAAAACTTAGAGCCAAAGGTTGAATTTGGTGCAAAATAACGGTGTGGGAGCAGGATTTATGGCTTATGCCAAAATTAATGCAAAATTTTATTCAATTAATGAGTTTTCCCCCTCCCCTTTCTCCTGAAAGCTGTATGTTCTCCTGAAAAATGGAGCAAACACTGGTTTAGAAAATCTTTCTGATCTTTATCTGCCTCTCCTCACATCACTGACCCACCAAAGAAAAACCCTTTAAAACTCCCTTTTCTCCAGAAGCAGCTCTGAGCATGGCCAGGTGGGCTGGCTGAGTTTTCAGAGTTTCTAATTGTCACACGAACACCAACAGCATTCATACCACAGGCTTCACCTTCCTCTGTGGCTCTGGTATGAAACCCCAACAGGACAGGGTCTTACAGTACCTCAGGGTTGATTCCAAGGGCTTTCTCCAGGGAGTAGCGGTATTTCCCCATCCTGAGAGAGAAGTCCCGGTAGCGCTTGTCAACGGTGGTGACCCACTTCCTAATCTCAGTGGCGTGTATGTGTCCTTTCTCTACAAAGCTGTCAGCCAGCTGGATGAGGAGCTTCACTTTCTCCTTTGTTTGCTGCCCAAAATATGGTCTTTGGTTATGTTTTATTATTGTTTCCTTCGCTTTTAACTCACACAGCAGTCAAAAGAAGTTCATGATTTTTACACATCATTTAAGAGCATCTGCCCTTCATCTTATACAGAGTCAGGCATTTCAATCTTTTTTCGGTAAAACATGAAAGGAATGACATTTTTATAAGGACACTTATGAGGCTGAAGAAGATAGAAAGTCAAGTTTTTGAAACCCCACAGACACAAACACATAAAACATGTTGGAAGTTATACATGCCTCCTTCCCATAAGCAAAAGCCTATTTTTGGTGGGCCTTGGAGTAGAAGACAAGATTTTAAAGTCACACCTGATAAAATATACCAAGTTACTCTGAGTCTATACCTGTCGGATTTGCAGATCTGTGTAGGAAGGTCATTAATACACCACATATCAGCCCAGGAAGGGATTTTGAGCCATTACTACTCTGTTTCAAAAACAAACAGAACTTCAATCCAAATTCATGGTCTACTGTGAAATCCTCCATCAGTATTTTAGGTCCAGTTAGAACATTACCAGCTAAAAGATGCCTGAATTCCAAAGCACACACTGGGCTCCCAAATCTTCCAGAAGTCTTTTCTATTCCACATAGGCTCTGGCTGTCCCTTACTCAAAAACTGCCACAAAGGACCTAGTTATAAACTTTAGCTCTGATTCCAAATCTATCCCAGGAAATGAGGCCCTGGCAAGCCTGTTGTGAAAGGTAGAGAGGAGTTCCACCATGCCTGGAGCAAGACACACTGTCAGACACTTGACATTATCAGTGATCTGACCACAATTGGCAAAAATGCACGTCAGACCAGAAAAAATCCAGCAGATTTCAAACACAAAAGTAAATTTAATAAATTTCACCACCATAATAGATTAACAGCTGAATCAGACATCATCCTAACAAATTCAATTAGTACCTAAGCAAGGCTAGGTATGGAGATGTAAAAATCTAACCTCCAGTCTTATTTAAAGGGCGAGTCATTCCCAAGAGCTACTGGTGATTTTGTGCTCCGACCAATTGGTTTGCCCAGAAAGTTACGGGGATCAGGAAGGCTTTCAGCTACAGCTTATTTGAGAATAACATCAGTCTGGGAATGACATGCATTTACCAGATTGCACATGGCAGTGAAAATACTCCACGTCAGCAGTAGGACAGCCTGAGGGAGCATGACTTAGATGTGACAGTGTAAGCATCAGCCAGTAATGGTTAGTAATGAACAAGGTCTAAATTCAATCCTAGGCTAAGTCAAGAGTCAAAATGGTTTGGAAAGGTCATTATGAATTTGGATTATTCTGATAAAAAAAAAAAAAAAGGCTAGAATGTCATTTCAGGTGGAGTAATTATTGGTGGGTAGAATTCAGAAGTAGTTAAAAGAATATCTGTCCTGTCTGAAGAAATTACCTTCCATCCACTGCTAGTTATCTCACATTTTCAGAAACATGCAAGCTAAGCTAAAAGAAGGGGACAAGAAGACCACAAAGCCTGTGAATCAAACCCATACAAACACAGACGGCCTAAGGAGGAATTTAAGGATTACAGAAGATCAATTTTAGGACACAGTGAAATGCAGCTACATAATACCAAAGCCATGGTCTTCCAGCAGTCCAACTCTGCAATTTACATCCTTATCAGAGACTGTTAATACCCCTGTGGATTCACTGTCTATGAATTACCTATGGTTTGAATTAATTTGTCTGAAGCAGACCCAATCACCATTAATTCTGGTATAAACCCCACCAGATTTCCCAGAATTGCTCCATATGAATTATTATATTCTTGGTAATGCAGTTTTGTATTCAAAAATGTTCACCCTGGAGTTTAAGGACTCATCTATTTAAAGTACTTTGTTAGGATCAGTAGATTATTTCTCATGAGATAAATGATCATCTGTGATCAACTCAGCTGGAATTAGTGAGACAAACTGTGGTTTTAATGACCGAAGAAAGAGACCAGGAGTCCATTGTGACCTTGGATGTGTTCAGATCAATTAGTCACTCCATGCCATTCTGGAATCATTGTTTGAAGATGGAATCAATCCCTTACTAGATTGCTGTGAACCCTGTATGCAAATGGACTTTTTCTTCCTTCTTATCACAACAGAAATTTTCTATAAGAGTACTAACCAAGATGGAGAAAACCTCTTTTTGTGCCTATGTCTTGCTAAAAGTTCTCAAAAGTCATTTGTCTTCAGGGTTAGGATTTTTAGAGGGCAACTATAAAATCAAGAGAATGTTATTACAGAGATTTAAGACATTGAAACAGGACCATAAATACAGACTAAAGCAGATAGAATAATTAAATTAAAGTCACTGTTTACTTTGGCAGGTACTCTGAATTCCCCATATTCCTTCAGGAGTTCCTGAGTTTCTTCTGCTGATTCCCCTGTGGAGTTGTGAGTAGAGAGGTAATATTCGCCTGTTTCTTGGATCCAGTCTAAGGCCTGTGAATGTCAAAAACACCAAAGGAAAAACAAAACAAACAGTTTTTGTATTTTAAAAACTAATCCTATGACAGGAAAAAAAAATTGCAAAACAAATAATATCAAATGCATTGGGATTTAATACCCTGTATACTAAAACACTTTCTAGGAACACATAAAAATGATAAAATAATATAATAAAGCTGGTGGCAAAGGATACAAAATGGTACTCTGTGTATCCTAGGACAAAAAAGGAGAGTAGGGAATTTCTATATACAGATAAATCTGCAGGGAAAGCAGTTTCCTCATTCAGAAATAGCCCAATAAAACAAGTTTGCTTTTATACTTATTTTCAAACAAATGAACAAATACAGAAATTAATCTGAGGTGCCAAAAATAGCGAATCCTGTTGGTGGGTTTTGGAATTGTCATAACTTGTTTTAAAATTTATATTTGCCATGTTTTCAAAAGTCACAGTGCTAAAACACAATTTAAGATTGCAACAGGAACCCCACACAGAGGCATTACATGGATACAGGAGATTTCACACAGTGCCAGGACAGAAGGACAAGGTGGATTTCCACACTACCTGCTTGGCACTGCGCTCAAAGACAACATATTGCTGGCACTGATCTAATCTCCGCTTCTTTAGGGTCCAGAAGTGAAGGACACGATTCTCTCTCTGCAACAGCTCGCTCAGAATGGCTGCAGGGCAAAGAAAAACATCAGCATGACTAGGGATTCCTTGAGGGCATAAAGAAATAAGCTATGAAATAATGAATTTAATCACTTTGCCTGGACCCTGTTCCCAAAAGCAGAGAGCCCAAAATTTGACTTCTTGAAAACAAACATTGAATTCAAAGGGGCTGCTTAGAAACCCGCATACACGAGAAACCGCCACAAAGCGAGTGAGGCCGCAGAGCGACCTGGTAAAGGAAATGATGCTGGAACAGAGTTTGCCTCCTGAGCACGTTCACAGACTTTAGGAGAACCACAGTGCAGAGGGGGAGGCAAAGCAGACCTTCAGTGCTGTCCCTGCACGGTGCACCCACCTTTGACCTGCTGCTCGGGCCCTCGGGTGTGGCTCGCCACTCCGGGCATGCTGACGTTGTTCCTGTGGATGTACTTGAGGAACACCTCGGCATTCCTCCGGGCCAGGGTGCAGGCCTAGGAAGAATAGCCCCCATCAAAAAGAGTCAGTAAAGATGAGCAAAGAAAGCAGAGGGAACCAAGGGAGTTCTTGCTTGTATTGCAAGGAGTTCTCTTTTCATCTGGGAAGATGAGAACTTCAGCTAAGAGTCAAATAAACTCAGCTAATACAGTATCAGTCTCACAGATGTACTAAAATAATAGTAATATTTAATATACTGGCTCATTTTATATATTAAGGCAAATTAATGACGGTTATAAAACAACTGCTTGTTAAGAACTGGTACCTGACACATTTTCTGCCTAACCAAATCTAACCCATCTCTCAAGAAAAATACTAATTGTTTCAAAAAACGTACAAATCTAGAGGTGTGGTTTCTTAAGCCTTGACTGCCAGTGCAGTTTCATGTTGTGCATCAGTTTTAGTGGCAGGAGGGAGGCTGGCTGACAGCACACTTGTAAGCCTGGGAGATCCCCAGCTCTTCCAAAGCAGCACCTGGAAGACAGGAAGCAATCTGTCTCTGTCCTGGTGCTGCCTTGCAAAGACAAAATTGCTTCAGTTATTGTTAGTTGTTCATTTGTTGGCTTGCAGGAGAAAATTTGAGATGCTGGATGGCTTGTACAAGCCAACACCAAAATGAGGTATGATACCTGTCATTTATAGCACAATTTTAAGAACTGAACTTTGAACTAGCACAACTAACATCTTGCAAGTGCAAACACCACCTAATTGGTCTCGATGACATCTCTCTGAGATATGTATTGATAATAATGCTCATTACCCCTCCTATAACAAAGTAAAACTGGCCTAGGGTTTATACAGCCATCAGTAGCTGAACTGGAACTACACATCAGCATCCTCTCAAACTTACCAACACTGCTATAAATTGTCTACCTAATGGAGAATTTCCCTGATTTACTAGAGAACTAAAATTAGACCTTGAGAAAAGCCTCCTTCTGTTCCAGATGTTTGCTGATCAGAGGGATGACATGGTCTATCTCAGCTGCTGGTCCAAGTTTATCTCGGCCTCCACACCAGTCTTCATCCCGTCTGTATTCCTGCTCCAGACTCTCCAACACGCTGCACACCTGAAACGTGCCCATAGCACAGCAACTCAGCTATCCACAGCCATACCCAGGAGGAAAATATTCAGTAAAAGTCCATGACCAATGACATTTCATTTTTGTACTACGGGCCACAGCATGGGGATAACTGGATATAAAACTGGCCCTAGACAGAATGATCTAGGTGTTTTTCTTACCTGTAGGGATCTTTACTGTTTGGAATACAATTTATCTGGTTTAAGGCATTCTTCTCTTCTAATGAATAACTGGAGGAAGCACAAAAGGTTGAATCAAGGCAGGGGTCAGTCCAGCCCCAGTGGATCACTCAGGAAGCAATCCCTATTGTAGAATGTGCTTAAATCTTACTGAAGTCAAGGGACTTAACAAGGGACTTAACACATACTTAAAGAAAAGCACATGCTTAAATACTTTACTGAAACAAAGTCTGAAGCTGGAACTAATTCTCTTCAGCTGCATTTTAGTTGCTCCCTATACAGCTCTTTTAAAGGCTGATGGAAACCAGTAGACTTTAAATCAGGGTCACAATCTACGTGGATGCAAGTGCTCCACTGCACAGGGCTCACATGCATATGTTCTATCTTGGTAGAACAGTGGAGCAGTGGAAATGAGCTAAATAAACCAACACATTCTGGAAATTAGGCAGTTGCCTCAGACAGGGGTGAGTCTTTCATGTAGACCCTGAAAATATTCTCAGTGGTCTGTGCAGACACAGCAAAAGTTTTCAAAGGCATTTGGAATTTTATCTCTACAATTTTCTTCTTCTTTCTCAGAGGGCTCTTCCTACAGACTCCACTGCTGACATGACCCAATCAGTTATTGCTGGGATCCAGGTAGCAATGTCCATCCTTTCCTGCTCACACTTGCAGCTGTAGTATGAACACAGTTATAATTCAGGGGACCCCATGTGATTTAGAGCGCAGACTCCAGAATTACTGTGATTTAGAGGGACTCCAGAATTACTCCCCAATTATCCTATCACAGGCCATTTTCATGTAACTCTGATCAAAAGCACGTTGAATTCCACTTTAAAACTGGTGAGTTAAGGTGAGCTGAGAACTGATCTTGCTGCCAGGCTAATGCACTATGCATTATGCAAGGACCTTATGCACTTAACATCTGAAATCATCTTCTTGCTTGGATGCAAACCAAAGCATTCGCCCTCTAACATTTAGTGGAAAGTAAATGCTTTGTGTGTTATTTAGGCACAGAAAAGCATTTCTATTTTACTTCTTGAAAACCTTGACATTCTATTGGACTTTGGTGATTTAAAGAATGAAAATAAACAGACTGCCTGGGATTCACATATTTCAAGAAAGAATTGTCCCTGCACAAGGAAATATCATCTTTCTTTTAAGGAGATGAGAGAAACGAATATAAAATGGGCTGTCAATGAAGTCAGAGAGAAACTGGGCTATTTGAAATCCAGGGCTTCACCACGAATATCAAGAACATAATATACTTGGGGAAGACAGGCATGAAAAAGTTTGGCTGCGTGTGCCACTCACTCCGTTCTTTTAGCTCCTTTTTCTAGATACTCAGAGAATTCAGGATCCAGTAAATTATTCACTCCACTGTCAGGCAGTCAGGGAGCAGACCCTTAAGGACTGTAGATCAGCTGTGCAGCCCAAGAGAAGATGACAGGCTTGCAGCCTGAGTTCATGAGCTTTCGAAGGCTGAATGATTTTTGCCCTACACATTTCCTGAATAGACACAACCAGTGAATGAACTGGTGGGCACTGCAGTATGCTCGTCTGAGACTTGGAAACAGGAAAAGAGACTGAACTGATAAATTACTGGCAATGCATATTTTGGCCAGCACATTTAACTGTCTAAAGTTCTAATGAATCCCCTGACAGTTTTCATTTCTCACACTCCTCCATCAGCAGTAATTCATTTTGATCTTGAATGCATCAGGGACTGCAGATCTGTTGGAAACTCTTCACAGTGAAATACACCAATGATAAGAAATGAATTCCTCTTAAACAGTCTTAAAAATACATTAAACAAATGACACCAAAAAGTGGCCCAAGGATCACACAGTGTCCAAGTGAAGGAAAAGTACACTCTTTCCCTAATGACATATCTGGTTGTGTTAAAAATCTTCCCATGTCCGTTTCTCTAACTGAGGACCTAACTGTGTGACAGTAACAATAGAAAATGCCCTGGCAATCACTGCTGTCTTTTGTGTAAAACCACAGGTTCCTGCAGTGTCCCTGCTATAACACCAACTGCCTGGCTGCAGTAAATGACATCAGGCAAGGCTGCTCGAGTAGCCACACTGTGACACTGATTCTTACTGACTGCAGTACAAAGGGCACCTGCTTGTGCAAGGGATGGATAATCCCACCATGCCAGCAGCCAACTGGAATGTGTTTTGCAATTCATGAACACCTGGAATGAAGTAGAGTTGTGCTAGCATATAATGGGTTCCTGCTGTAATTATCTGTGTTGCAGATGTATTGAAGAAAAAATCTCAAATCTTGGCATCTTTTTGGTATGGTGGTATTTAAGTATTAGTGAAAACTGGCACAAAAAGTAACAATTAATCAATTGCAAGCAGTTCTCAAGAAAAAGCAGATTTATATTCCTCAAAACTAAGTATCATGAGAACTTGAAACAAAAGTGGTGGGATTTCAAAAATTACTCCTCTTTGAAAGAGGAAAATTGAAAAAAAAACCCCTCAACAAAAACAGGATCTTCAAGAATTACATTGCTACACTGAAAACTTTAAGATGAAAGTTATTACAAACTGCTTGCTGTTGTTTTTGGGTTTTTTTTCCTTCTTTTTTTGGGGGGGAGTGGGCTATGTTTTGTTTGGTTTGGGTTTTTTGGGGTTTCTTTTGGGTAACAATACTTGCCAACGAAAGAATTTTACTGATCCAGACTTGTTTTACTATGGCCCAGAAATGACACTGTCCAGCTCACCTGCTCAGAGGTTTTATAAAAGGCCACCGAGGCATTGACGAGTTTGAGCCTGTCCTCCATCTTCAGCATCAGCTGCTGCCAGTGCAGGGCCACCTTCTCAGCACATTCTCTGATGGCATCAGCATCGTAATGTCCAGCCTGCAGCAACACTTCGGCCTTCTGCTGGACCTGCAGGGCACTCTGGTGTGTCTTCTGCAAGGAAGTGGCATGAAAGAGGGACTGTGTATGAGGGGAGGAAAGAGAGGTTGTACAGATGTGCCAGATGTATGGGAGAAAGGTGAAGCGAGGCGTGAGCATGGGGATGCGAGAGAGCGAAATATTTTCAGAGTTATCTTCAGTTAACAGTCACTTTCTGCAAAGCATTTTAGTTTCAGTTATTTCACACACACATCTGCAACATGTTAATAAAGCTTGGAACATGTGAGTGCTGCTGAGATGGGTTGGCTCCACTGGTCAGCTCTGCCCCTCTGGCAGTAACATGGGGTGGGGTCCATTCTGACAGCTCTCACTGAGCTCTCGCCCAGCCTCGGTGCTGACTGCATCCCACACAGCCCAAAGGCAAACTCTAAACAGTTGGCAGACTGTGAGCCTAATCACCTGATTTGGCTCTCGCCAGGCAGTTTACCTGGCATCAGCAGCTTTACTTGTGCATTTAATCAAAACATCCATCCCAGAAAATACAAAGATGTCTTACTAAAGGGCATGACCTTTATCACAAGTAGCAGCCCCTAAAGATGCATTTCTGAAAGTCAGTTCACTCAAACTGGAGATGACACTTATGCTCCTACCTTTAAGGTCAGAGCTGGGGAGAGTCAAACCATTCCCTCCACCATTCCCCTGTCTGCTCAGTAGCCACTTTACAGGCAGGACTGAGTTAACTGCCCCATTCCTCAGCCTATAGGCTCCTCTCAGAGTTACTAAATGGTGGCCGTGTCTTCCTCTGTGGGCTGCTAAAACAGCGCCCATCCCTTCACAGGCTCCTGAGCTAAATATTTTCAGACATGGTTAAGTGCAGTATTTGATTTTAATTTTCTGAACAGAAGCCCTAAAATCTCTCAGACTCCTCTGTGCTATGTCCCATTTGTAACTGCTGCTGACAAATTCTCATGTGATAGTTTTATGATCTAAGCCATGAACCCGGAAAAAAGCTTGAAATCATCTGGTAATACACTGATGAATAATGCTATATAGAGAAAGCTATTAGGAAACAAAAAAGATTAATACTTGGCAGAAACTTAGGAAGATGTTCAAGAACAACTAAACTTAATATCCAGCTGCTTTACTGATGTTAGAATTGTAATACTTGTTTGAAATAGACTGAAGGATTTCAACTGAAAATCAATTCCCTATCTAGAATGCATTTAGAGAACAGTCTGCCTTGTGTGCTTTGCTGATCTCTTCCCCATATTGAGCCTGAAATACTTTAAATATTTAATCCAGTGTTTTTTCTTTCTGAAAACTTATTTTCCCCTTACTGTGGTGTAACCCTCTTTTCCCTCTGCAATTTGCATTTACCACCAAATGCAAGCATTTCCCCTAAGTCAGAAGCTGTGATAACTCAGCCAGTGGGTGTCTTGTTCCCCACTGCTGTCTGGTGGTGGCTGCCAAGATGTGGCCAGCACAGCTTGGTACCAGCCAGCTCATACAGCATTGATAAAAAAAACCAAAACAAACCAACAAACTTCTTCCTTTTCTTTTAGGAGCTGCAACAGCTGCTCCTTCCTCACTCTGAGCAGAGCTGGATCAAAATAAGTCATTAGCTGAGATTTCAACTCAATACTTATTAGCATCACAGGAATTTATATTGACTGACTTCAAGTTTACCAGGAGACATCCCTTCCTCTTCTCCCCACCTCCCATCCCCAGCCAGGCATCTCTTCAAATCTCCATAATTTCAGAGTTTGTTTAGTTTCATTTTCAATATATGAAAGCTGTTTTCCAGCTGTTCTTTTCTCTGTAAAAAGCTAACAATTAATATAATCTGGGAAGCAGATGTGCCTTTTAAGCTGGAACAGGAAAAAGCAATGCTAGAAAGCAACCTCCTTCTAGCAACTGATGTGAGCACACCCTGTGAGTATGGAGTTTGCTCAGAATAACAGAGACACATGAAGCTCTGAGCTTAATTAGGAATCTTTTAGGGCCCTGCTCAGGGCAGTCCTTCACCCTTCACTACCTTCTCACTCAAAGGAAAGCTGCTCAGAGCAGGGGTTCTTCCTCCTGGCCCTATGAGTGAGGCCAATGGGTTGGCTCACAATCAGTTTCCAGGGGTCAGGTCAAAGATGTGTTGTCACTCCAGAGCAAGAAGGGGGAAAAGCAGTTAAGGAGTCAGTTCTTAAATGAACCCCTCTTGTGTTTTTGTCAAAGTTATTTGAGGATGAGGGTTGGAATGAGTTTCTTTTCTGGTGCTCATGAGAGGAAAGCTGACTGAAAGATTATTTAGTGTGAGAGCATTATCCAGTAACAAATTATTCACAAATGAATGCTGTGGAATGACCTGCAAACTGTAGATGTGGAAAGAAACTGACCTGACAAACTTTTCCCATTTCAGATCACTTTATAAATTTTAGTCTTAATTTTTTATCAAAGAAATTATCGGGAGATGCCTGAGTGTCATTTCCATGACTGGAAAAGCTGCTATCTGGCAGCAGAAGAATTAGCTGCAGGTGATAAATAATTTGTTTCCCTATTAGCCTCTGGCTATATTATGAGTACAATGATAAGTTGATTTTCTAAAGCCTCTATGCCTCCCCTTCCTTCAAGAAAGCAATGATTGATGCCCATGAGATAACCCTTTTGTATGATGTGCACCTGGGAAGGAGAAACAAAATTAACTTGTAGGCATTACCTCAATTGCCAGCTGAAACTGCTCATGCTCTCGCTGGAGCTGCTCGGCCTCCGAGAGGGAGCTGGCGTTGACAAGGCTCGCATTGAGCATCGACTCCCCGTTCCTGATCCAGCCAAGCACCTGCAAACAAAGGATGTGCTTATTGGAAGGTTGCCTCGGGACCAGGGTTTATGCAGTCACCTAGCAGAAAATGCTTCAGCTGGCTGAACAACAAGTGGGGTCTCGGGCTGAATCTGTGAGCAGAAAGGAATGCTAGCATGAGGTCTTAATGACACACAGTTTTAGAAGGCAGAGATCTTATTGAAAAAGTCATTGCTTGAAGAATTAAACTCCCTTTACATGGATATTTGGATAGCAAAGAGCACTCATTTTCAAGGTTTGATCACAAAAATGAATGGGCCGCTGTGCAAATACCCCAGGGCAAAACCACAAAGCATAATGAGGGAGGTTTTAATTTAAATATATTTTCAAATTTCCGACTGGAATCGTAGATGTTGCAACACCTTTCTGCTTCACTTGCCTGTGTGTCTTTCACACAAAAGTCTGAGCTTAGGGGGGAGGAGGGAGAGGACACACTTGGATTCATTTGGCATGGAGTTAAGATGCAGTCAGAGTTTCCACCTGCACACAGAGCTAGGAAAAAATGTCAAGTCTTGCATTTTGTATTTAATCAAGAGGCTTTACTTCAGACATATTAAAATTATTTGTAGACATGCAATCCATGCTGTAATGATAACAGAATCACATCTTAAATGTACATAATTAATCCATCAAGCTTGTACTCACTCATTTAAGCAGCAACATTTTCTGCTATTTTAAGACATATGTTTAGGAAATTAACACCCAGAGCACACATGCAAGATCTTTCCTGTGTTGTCTCAAAGTCTTTTTTCTACCTGTGAAGGTGTCAAATTAGTTCAGTAAAGCCAGAAAGTTGCTGAGTCCAATTCACACAGATGCACAGGAAATCCTGATTGCTCAACCACTGCCCTAAATTTAGCTCATGATTTCCAAAATTGACTTTGCTGCAATAGTCTACATAGCAATTTCCCTTTTGTACTATCATTTTCTACAAGAGATCCATTAAATTCCCTGGAGGAAACAGGGATATTTTGTTGCTTTGTTTTTCATCTCTACATCATGCATCACCCTGGTTAGTGCCATTCAGTTCTCTGTAGGGTAAAAGATGAGTTTTCCCAAGGAGAAAAAAAGGGAGACATCTATACATGTAGCTGACCCTAATTTGTAGAAAATTACATTCTGCTCAGTACAACAGTGTGGAAGACTTAATTTCATTCGTTTCTCTTTCATCAGCAGGTGTAATTGCTCCTGTGGGAAATGCATCACACATTTAAAGGAAAAGCAGGTGAGTTATCATGTGGAAATTTTATTGTCTGGCATTTTCTATAATCCATCAGACTTGAACCCTGATTACCAACTACATGGTACCAAACTCTGAAGTAAACCACAGGATCACTCAACCTGGGAAAGGCCTGAATTGAGGACATCAGGAGGCGAGACATGCTTTCACATTTTCCATACTACAATGCACCCTGCCTTGGACCATTTGGAATGTAGAAAATACTGTGTGTGCATGCTAAAAATACAGCATTATTTTTCCTCTCTGGAACAGCTTTCATTTCATATGTGTTTTTCAAAAACTGTCACAGATTTCACACAAATATCTGAGCCTCTAAATAGTGAAACATCAGAAAGAAAAAAAAAAAGAAAAAGGAAACTCAGTCTTAAAGTAACTTGATTAGGAAGAGGGACTGGATGGAAGTGGGCATTTACACATTTGTATCTGGATTACAAGACCTGCTCACAAATTGACTCCTACTCATACAGTGCTTAATACCTTTTCATTAAAATATATAGAAAAGCTCCTAATACAGCGCCAAGGCACTTCTATTTCCTGTATTAACAGGTTCACCATTATTTAGCAATGTGCAGACAGGCCAACCCTAAAAAATAGCTTTAAGCAGACATTTCCCACAAATTACAGATTTTATCAGCTTTGTAGACGCAGTGATTAAATAATTCTGGAGTTAAATAAACCTTCAAAGACTTTCCTATACATCCTAACCATTTTTTTTTATAACAGAGAAGCAGAAACACTTTTATAGGATCTTATATAAAAGCCACTTGTCGCTGGAAAACAGTTTTACTGCAAGGCACGGATTGTTTAACAGGGCAACCACCACAACTCTGAAACAACTCCCACCTTTGACTCCAATTTGCTTTAGAGAGGCAATGCTCCTGTACAGGGATTCTCTGCAATTAAATAATGGTACCAAATTTTTCTAAAACTCCTAATTTCTTCCCTGAAACTCTGCCATCTTCACTGAGCACAGAGTCAGACCCTACAGGAAAAATAAAGATTGAGGCACCCTTTGTGCAGCCATCCTTAAGAAATGAGAGCTCTGTACCATGTAGTGCTTTTTAGTGCTGCTCAGTTTAGTCAGAATGTCTTCCTTCATGTTTTGAAAATAGACTTAAGGCCTTGATATGGATACCTGTCCAGTCTAAGAAATGATTTTTAAGTTTAGAAGACAAAACAATCTAAGTGAATCTTTTACCTCTCTTTGCAGCTTTCTTCAGAAGCTTTTACTAGCACAGACACAACTGTCAAGGACAGCTTCTGATAATTTTAACCATGTTTAAAACTGCATCAGTTATCCAGGAGCTATTTGACATTAGATTAGGAAAAAACCCAAATATATTCAGTGCCTCTCAAATGAATACAGCCCATAATCCCTTGGGCATATATATTTTGAAGCGAATCTAATGCCAAACAGCAAAAATAGATGGATAATAAGCACATCAAAAGGATTAAATATACTTCAAAACAACCTGGAAAGCAAGTATAGTGGGACACCTTGAGGATATCTTGGAGCAAATTAGGTCAAGTTCAACACTTCTGAAAAAAAAGAAGCCCAAACCATACAAAGATAAATTAAGGGGATAGGGAAGCCAAACAGCTGCAGGCATGGCATTAGAGTTTGTTTTTTTAAACGGATCTCCACAAATCTATTCTGCTATTACTTTTATGTAAGCAGTCCAAGCGCTATAGTTTCTGTCAGAAATGAGTAGGATCCAAATGAGGGGAAATCAGGCTTGGGCAGAATTTTTCTTAGTAACAAAGACCTTGTGAATTACTGATCTTTACTATTTCCGCTCTAAAGCAGTTCACAGAACATCTCATTTGGAATTGTTCCACTTTAATAGCCCCAAACTTCAATTCATTGTCTTGGCATTCAAAGCCTTGGTGCATATGATATAAAGCAGAAATCTCTGGTAAATGAAACTTAAATAGAGAGAGACAGTTAAAAGACTTTTTATTTCCATGAGCCATTATATCAAAATGCAAACACATGTACATGTAGCAGCTTTGACCAATTTTACTCTGTCAGCAGAACTTAACACAGCTACAGAAGGTGTCTTGCAACAACCACATCTCAACTCATTCACAAGAGAAAGAGCAATTCGGTAATGAGATCACCCATCATCTCAGATGCACTAAACTGAAAGTGAAGGAAACCTGGACCAGACTGAAGATGAACTGCAAGCCAAAATCAATACATTTCTCTATTTCACTAAATGGTTGGGAATATGACTCATCTACAGGAAACCAATGAGAAATATTTTAACTTGTCCCTTTCTGAGGGACATTGTAGCTGTGGTAATTTACAGGTTAACAAGCAAAGGGGTGCTTAGCATTCAGCTGAACAAATAAAATGTTTTTTCACTACTGGTTTGCTGAGAGGTCACATAATAACAGAGGCTCTGATGGACCCAAGCTCTGTTAAGGAAATACTAATTCAAAGCAGCTGTTCTCTCACAGCAAGTATTAGCTCAGTCCTATAACCATTTCCTTTGGGTAAATAACAGTTGTAAAATAGTTAAGGACCATCAGATATTTGATAATAAGGCAAATAACACCGGGTACCTGCAGAAAGTGCTGCACTGCCACTGAATGGCTGCAGGAGCAGCCACAGGGCTGACTGCACTTCATCCTAGGCAAGTGGGCAACCTGCATCTTTAGCCTTTCTGCTGCACATGTAACTCCTCCCTGCTTTCTGTCATAAGTCAAAACGGCTCTGCTTCACCATAAATCTTATCACATACACCTCTGAGCTTAGCTAAGCTGTGTATAAGAAAACTATAGAGGAAAATGTATATATTTCATAATCATGTTAAGATGGTGATTACAAATATCACAGAGTGTTTCTGGGTTTTGCTTGGTTTTTTTCTATTTTTTTTTTCAGAAGAAACCCAAGCAGTCTACAGAGCTTGAGAACTTTGTGAGAAGCTGATCTTCAATAATCAAAAACGCAAAATGACCATATTTTAAAAACAAAAAATTAGGAGATTTCTATGCTACTTTTAGGTAGAGTTGCAAAATATTCACATCAAAGGACTTTGAAAGAAAATGCATGCACTGCTGTTAGTGCTGCCAGTTTTCTGAGTGTGAAGGATTTTTTTTTTTGCTGGCAATGATAAAGCAATTCAGACAAAGCATCACTCAGTTATTCTGTCTTCAAAAGTGAATATTTATGATCATAGGTACTGAGCATTCAGAGAGTGTGTGTATGTGTATAAGTAAACAAATAAGCAAATATCTTTCATTAACACCTTGTAGTATTTGGACATTCCTCCCAAAACCACCCCCCAACCCACCTATTTGTATAGGTTAAATGGAAAACAGAATATTTCAGGTGTCTGGAAAAACATTCTTGGCTTTCCTGAGGAAATCAAGACCATTCAATTAAAAGACAGACATGCACATGAGTGTGAAGCCACCTCTGGCCTAGGAAGCAGGAAGTGTAATGTTATCCTGTGCAGCAAAGAAAAACAAAGAAACGTGAGGCATCCAAATTAAATATTAGGGAAAACCAAGGGAGTCAGAACATGGCTGCCTATGCTAAGATGAAATCTGAAAGAAAGGCAATGTAATAATATTGAGATGTCTAAACAGGTCCTGGGATCTAGAGGCCATTGATAGAAGTTTTTAAATCACCAGAAGGTGTTAAAGATTCCTGCAAGACAACATCTGTATAGCAATAAATGAAAAGGTGCAACTACCATAATGTTATACTTGGGTCTCACAATAAAGGTTTGTCCCTTTTGGGCTTGTTCTTCTCCTCAGCTTAAGTCTGGGTCACAAATCAAATAATTACATTCCCAGAACACGGAGTTTGAGGCCATTTCTCCAGCTGAGAAGCTACATGGTCAGTTCTGCACAGAATTCCCATAACTACTCATGAAGCCAAAAACATGCACAAATTGGGAGAGCAGAGCTCCTTCTTATTTGCAAAGGGCCATTCTCTAACTTGTCAGCAAATTAAGTACAGTTAAGGAAATGGGGATTTAGACTGCCCACCTAAAATAAAGGTTTGTCCCTTGACACTATAAATGTGTGAATGTTTGTAATGGCTGAAAACCCCCTCAAGCCCCCAAGTGTGGGTAAAACTCTCACCTGCTTGACCTCAGCCTGGAGGTGCCGGAGCTGTAGGCATTGCTCCAACCTCTTGTGAGTTTGGTCAGCATTAAGCTCCAGCTCGTGCTGTTTCTCATGAAGGAATTCCAGCAGTTCTTGAACCTGTGTCGCAAGATCAATGTCTTTTTCACAGATCAGCTCAATGCCTGAAACATGCAGAGAGAGATCATTGCACTTACTTGAAATTTCAATTTTGCATAACTGTAAACTTCAAAATTTTTTGCTACCTAACACATTGATTTGCAACTCTCTGAGTAATTCTTTGTCACTTAGCTTTCTCACATGTAACATTTGGCTTTCCCAGCTCCCTATTCTTCATCAGTACGTTTTTCTACAAAGTGGTGCTTCTCTGGTGGTCACTGCTCACCTGACTCATCAGCATCTGGCCAGTCAGGCTCACTTAAGCACAGTAAATTTTGCTCAAAAACTTGCATAAACATCACATTTTAAAAAGACAGGAAAGCCCTCTCTATTTTTAGGGTAATTCATAAACTTATGCAAGTTGAAAAAAAAACACTAGAAGAGAAAAGAGATAAGGAAGAAATTAGAAAAGTGAAATACAGAAAGTAAACTCTAGGCCTCAGATATAAGTAGTGCTGCAAGTGCAGGGAACTCCACAGAGAAAACTTTTTTTCCATCTGGGTGCTTGTAGAAGATCATTAACAATGAATTAGTTTAAATCAGACTTTAGTTCATTCAGAACTATTCCACAGACTGACTTTTGTCCAATCCTCACACAGCAGAAAGAAAGGGTACCACATCCCCTCCCCTGCATCCTACATGAACTTGCTCACCCCTCAACTGAGCCTGGTCTGATTTCATGGCCCTGACTCCATCAGGAGATTGAAACAGAGACTTCCTGAGGCCCTTCCTACCTCCTGAAGGTTTTTCTGACACTGTGAGCCTTGTGTGCAGTGGTTACATGAAATACAGTACAGGGTTTCACCCCTTCCTTCTGGGTGAGCCTGGTGTGGCTCAGCGCTGGGTTTGCTACCAGCGCATCTGGAAGGTTTGGTCTGGAGGAAATGCGGTGTCATCCCATGTTACTGCAGTCCCTGGAATTGCAAACTACCACAGACCCCACTCTTCCCCTACTAAGGGCTACTGGAATTTTGCCATTGGCTCGAAGCGGGAAGGATAAGGAACATAACATAAAAATAATGTGATTGCAGTAATGCTGAGAAAACACTGCAATTTCCTCCAAAGCCATTTGATTTTGTGGAATAATACAGCATTTAAAAAGAAATGTGCTAATTAAAAGCTATGGGAAAAAAGTCTTGGACGCTGTTTTTCAAAAACATTTACAAAGTTGTCTTTACCTCTCTCTTTATCCTCCTCAAAGACTCGTAACTTTGATTCTGTGGTATCTACACAGGACAGCACACAAAATAAATACGACCTTATTACTAACTCTATCCTTTTTTCCTGGTTCCTGGTTTTATCAGAAAAAGCACATGGAAATGCAAATGACTGGCTTATTCCCTTTCCCAGACAAAACAAAACTGCTCCTTCATTACCAAATAAAGTGCAATGGCCCCTGGCTTCCCATTTAAAACTGGAAATGTAATATATGTTTCTATTCTTGGGAGTGAAGTTCTTTTCAATTGCCAGGCAGCAGGCATTGTTGCTGCAATTAGCCTGCATATGGTTCTGTATCCTGAGGACATGATGGCTTTTTGTATGCTTGACTTCACCACACCTATTGGATATTAAATGCACAGCTTTCCCTCCCGCACACTCAGCTGGTACAGTTCTGATCCTGCTAACTCATCAGCAGCAACCAGAATTGCCTGGGATGCTATCCAAGGGCAGTGTGTGCTCCCCATGATGAATGATCTGCCCTTTCCTGCTTGTCATATGTCACGCAGATTTATTCTGTGGTGCCAGCACATGCGGTGAGAGCGCTTTTTCTTCTCAAGTATTGGTTGGCAAAATAGAAAGCCTTGTTTCCTGAATAATTTCATACATATTATCTTTACATTGTGATTTGACAGCTAGAAAAGCACAGCTGACTTTCTGATAAAATGAACTTGGTTGCCATTTTCTTCTACTGCCTCAACCAGTGCAGCAGATGTCAAGCGGATGATACAGAATTGAAAATGTTTTTTTAAAAATCCTACAGGAAAGAGTACTGAGCCACACTACACACACACACACACACACACACACACACACACAACTACTGGCATCCTACAAAACACAGTCACACCTGAACTGCTTGCAATGTGAGATATACTTCAGTCTAGGGAAGGGGTATTGCTTTTTAACCTCTACAGAAGTGCTCTGAAACTGCTTTAAACTTGCCTTATGCTGAAATATTAAGAGCCTGTGATAGCAGAGTTTATATTCTCTTCTTTGCAATATAAACTACAGTTATAATTAACTATAAAGGACATCACAAACAAATTAAATAGATTTCCACTTCCCATTTAAGCAATGCAACGCTTGGAAAAGAAGCGAATGAGGACTATGTGAGCTTGATGATTAGGAAGCAAAAGCACTTGGAATTTTTACACTTATCAGGCAGGGACTGAATAAATGTCCTCCAGTTCAGCTCTAGAATGTATTTCAGGTTTGACTGAGAAGCAATTTGTCTAAGATATAAAAAGGAGCTCTGTAAACCATAGGAGACCCCCAACAGGGGGCTCATTATGACTGTGATATTGACAATGCAAATGGACTTTATTAATCAAATAAATTTGCACACTCAATTAACCAGCTATTAGAGTGTAACTGCTTTTAATGCCTAAAATCAAACTAACTAAGGTGCATATGCTAATAAATTACCTCAGCATATCATCATCGCAGCTTGGGCCCAAGAGCAGAATCGCTCCTGAATAATTATCCTAAACTTTCCATGGGAAATGGATTTCTCAGAAATGTCCAAGCTGTCAATTTTGGGAACACCGGGCTCCTTCAACATATTGAGTTAAGCATCCAAAAAAATCAATAACCATTTTTGAGAGTATTTACCCACATATCTAGCTTTGCTATCAGCAGTAGAGCTAAAATCAAACAGGGAAATAGCAGACAGGTTCCTTGAAACAAAAAAGGCTGGCTCATTAAAAGCTCCTGTCTTGTTAAGAACATTACTTTAATATTCTCTACATATAAATATATTTCCTGACTGACACAGATTTTAGCAAGGATTTGCAAGTACTGCAAAATTTCAGGAAATGTAACGTGACTTCCAGATCTTACCTATTCCCTAACAAAACCAAACATTTCTTTAAAAAATTATTATTCTGATGGAGAAAACAGTCTAATCCAGGCTCACTCGTTCGTGCTGGAATATTAGAAGGAATCACAGGAACATAACCCTGAGCTGGATGGAACTTTGAAAATTCTGGGTTTGCCGAGATGCCTGATTGTATGGATGCCCTCAATATCCACAGAGTCTGACCTGGTGCATCACAGAATCACTGGGTTTATTGTACCAACATAAGAATGCTCACAGGGATTTCCAGACACTCCACAGCCTAGTAAGGGTCAGTGCTCCAAGTCTGCATCAGACATGCAAAAATCATGGCTGAATGTCTAAAACCTTCTTTTTCTACCTCCTCAAGACTTCCAAGTAAAAAAGACATCACAAATGGCAGCACCTGGATGTAATTTTGTCTGACAGACTTGCTGGCTTAAAGACCTCCAAGACAAACCACAGAGTGAACAAAATCAAATCAGTTTCCTGTGTGGCATGTTGAAAAGAATAAAGCTCAAAGAGAGTTATAGGAAAGGGAAGAAACTTGGTCAATTAAGAGTGGCTGGTTAGGTAGAATGGCTCTGGAAAATCCCATTTTTTTCTGGCTTTATCTTCTGTGGCTGCAGCTGAGTTTTGATTGTAGCAGTGGTGACAGTGTACAATAGGAAGCAGCAAAAGCAGCTGATTTCCCAGAACCCCTGCAAGTTTTCAGCTCTGGCAGTTAAGAACAATCATCTCCTACCCTATGCACTGAATGGCTATGATAAAGGATTCAGGAAGGGGGAGTAAAATTCAATCAATTTTTTATGGAGTTTAACTGTTCTTTATTGAAATAAGAAGCAGTAGGCTCCCAAGTACTATCTTCTCCCTTATTTTTCAATTCTCCCAACATTTAGCATTCCATGCATAGCAGACATGGCCATTACCTTTGATTAACTACAGTTACTCTGCATCCCCATGGGATTTCTGCTTCCCTGCTTTTGGGAGCAGTGGATTTTTATTGGGTAGGTTTCATAGAAGGTTATCTGAGAGAATCTTGCAAAAGCATTTTACAAGTCAGTTCATTGAGTTGCTAACCTTTTCTCAGTAATCCAAAAGAAGTTGTTTCTAACTTCTTGACAAACACAGAATTTATTTATTTTTTATTTTCTAAAAATCAGTCACTGAGGCTCCTGACTGTGCTCTGTTCTGGATCATATTCTATAACTCCCATGGATTCCTTTGGGATGAAAAAACAAACAGACGAAAGAGCACAAATACCTTAAGCAATGTCTTAGGATGAGTTTTCTAACTGAGAGAGCAGGGAGGCTGAGGAACAGGGCCAGGCATCGTGTGGGCAGATCTCAGAGAGGCTCACACACATGGCTCACAGAATGCACCAAATTATCTAGTTAACAACATCCTCTTGAAGCAGTCCTCAAGCCTCTGTTGAGTGCAGCCTGCCAAATCAGGCTGGATACTGCCAGATTTGTTAGGTAGGTGCCTAGAGGTAACATGTTTGCCAAAGAATAATACCATAAAATCCTTTTTATTTCAAACAAGGGAAAGAACAGGAACTGCTCTTGCTTTGCACTCTTTCCAAACATTTTAAGAAGTTAAAGCACTACATAAGTAATATTCACTTCTGGGCTTTATTTAGTGATTAATCTGAATTATGACATGCCTTTTCCAGATGCAAAGTTAAGGATACAAAAATTTTGACTCTGCAGATGTATTAGAAATTCTCTTATGCTGAGAAGCAGAGTAAAATCAGACAGACTCCCCATCAAAATGAATCAAGACTTTCATTTAAGACCAAATCTCAAAGGGCTTTTTTACACCCAAGTTGCTACCTTTAAGTGCAGTCTGAAAAGGAGAATTCCAGTATGGTTTATCATATTCCCTTTTTACACAAGACAATTCCAAATACAACTGTCTAGAAACAAGAGTTCCATCTCAAGACTGGTTTCAAGGCTCTCATATCTGGATTCTTTCCAAGAGGACTCCTGGATAACTAGATTCTTTCTCCCTTCACTCTCTCTCTTTCCCTTGGACATGTCTGCACCCTGAAGTGGGGAACAAACAGGAAGAAGGCACTCGAGTCTGCAGAGAATGAAGCCAGCCCATCTGGTCAGTCTGACTCTCACTAAAGTCCATTTGCAGTAAGATTAACAAGCTTAGGAGCCTGGAATGACTAGACTTCACCCAGGCCTGAGGCCTGTCTGCCCAGCCCAAGGATCTGTAGCTCATGACTCTGCAGTGCTTCTCTCTGAGCTGCAGCAAGCACAAGGAGCTTGTCTTGCCCTCCCCTCTCCATCCAGTGTGGAGTCAATCACACACTCCATCCTGCAGCTGTGAAACTTTCTGAATGAAACTTGGAGGCCAGCTTCATTTCCTCAATGAGCTTCAGTCTCAAAGAAACAGCAGGTTTTTACATTAAATGCTGAATCAAAATTGTCAAAACTTGTGGAACAGTTCTGGGAGTGGAGAGACAGTTATTGCCTATAATTCTGTTTAAAGCTTATTTGATATGCATTGCAGAATTTCCGCTTGCTAAACATTTTGTTTTGGTTGGTTTTTTTTTTCCCATGTAAAATACAGATCAAATTGTTCTTCTCACCTGAAGCCTGGACCTCCATGATGTATTGGTGCAAGTCCTGCCCTTGCTGGATGACCTCAAAGGTCATGTTGTTCATGGCCAGCTTCCGCTCAGTGTGACGCTGCAATCGCTGCTCAGCCAGAGTGAGATCCTCAGTATTGAAGTCATTCATTTGCCTCAGCAGATCTTCATTCCAAGCATCCAACTCTGCTGTAACCTTCATGGGCAGAAGACAGATACTCAGCATCAATGAAATATGTTACTCTCAAATGATATTTGGATCAAAAAACACTTTGCATTTTGACTCTGATCCAGAAACCTTCAACCTCCAGATCCCGAGCAGTTAACGGTGGCACTTCACATTTTTCTTAGGTGAGGATCCATGAAAAGACTCTCAGTCCAACAAAAACTGTCACCTTCCTTTTCCCTTACATATCCCAAATGACACTGGAAGAGAAAACCCACTGTACTGTCACTGATGGTAGAACAAATGTTTCTGAATATATTCAAATAAAATGCAAAAATAATGCTTCCAGAATTACTTAACACCCTGCAATCCCAAAATGGCCTGAAGGTTTCTAAAACCATTTTGCAGCACATTATATGTTACGTATCACAGATTTAATGCACAACACAGAAAGGATCAAGGATCAGGTGAATCATCTACTGATTCACAAGTGGTACCTGGCTGTAACCAAAAACCTGCCAGTAACTCCTGGGAACATGCAAAATCTTCTTTGCTGTCTCTGCTTCCTAACAGGCTGGTGATTTTAGCACTCCATTTATTGTCGCTTCTGCATTTTACATCCTTCTCCACAGTAGCCAGCTGGTATCAGAGTCCTCCAGTTTTGCCTGTGCAATTAAAGCAAGATCTAGTCTCCACCTAAGCAGCTCAGTCTCACCTCAACCCAGGTTCTGCTGCTGCAGGCAAAAAAGAGGGAATGTGCTACTGACAATGAATGAAGGAGGGGGGAGAAAGGAACTAGGAATTAAGTCATACAGTGCAGAATAAAAGTCTTAGAAGAATTGAAAATTATTAAATAAATGCTTTAATTCTGATTAATAGGTCAATTCCTCATAGCTAGATTCAGTAGAGCTAAAAGTAGGTATCTACATTCCCACTTGTGCACATTATGATGCAGAGAAAATTTCTCTGCTTTTCACTGAAAATGCTCTTCAGGGCCTGTGTGCAGTGAGATGTTTAACTTCCTTAAGGAACCAAGATTCAAAATTTTCCATTCAGCTTTCCTTTCCAGAAAACATACATTATCTGCAAGACAGGCTTAGGAAGAGGACCCAAATGGACCAGTTCTCAGCCTTTCTCAGGTTAGAATGGACAGGAGCACACAGTTTTGCACTAGTGGGAAGAAGTTCATGTTTTGGGCTCTTTTTTTGAGAGAAGCAGAAAAGCAGACTTACTCAATGAAGAACCTGGGACTCAGCTGCAGAGTAGAAGGCAGAGTGTGGATATCCTGAGGGGTTTCTATTTTTCTTCAGCTTGTTCCTTTGCCCATTCCACTCAATTACCTTTAAATAATAGCTATCTCTACACTGTCTTTGCCCCCATTCCTGATTCCAGCAGCCTCTGATTCATTCACATATCACAGCAGGAGGCCCTGGACTGTGGACATTTATTGGTAGATTTAACAGTTATGGGAAAATCTCCAAAGTTGATGGTGGAGAAGAGTTTTACTAGATACACTTACATTTAGGAACAGATGCTCAGCTAACAGTAATCAGAACTGAGATGATCTTGACCTCATTTCAAACTACAAACAACAGAATTAATTCAGAGTGAGCGCAGGTCCCTACAGTTATGACAATAACACAAAGTTCAATGTAAAGTCATTTCTGTTCTTTCTAACGAAAAAGAATGTGACATAAGTGAATCACAAGAACTTTCTCTTGCTAACTTCTCCACTCGGCTGCAGAAGGGTCACTGACCACTACTGCTTTTACTGTTAAAGCTACAATAATTTCCATTCCAGCACTGGGAAATGGTTCTTCCTGACCCTGCTGGTTTTTGCCCCTCAAGTGTGAACATCCAAGACAGGTCTGCAGCAGAGAGGTGCCTGCAAACACTCAGGAGAAGGATGGCTCCCAGACAAGCAGTGCAGCTCGTGCTCGTGGCTGCAACAAGCTTCCACCAGGCTCCACGCACAGGAGGAGCTGCACCCGAACATCCTTGTGCACAACGGAGCTAAAAGGGGTTTTGTTCTGCTATCCAGCTCCAATCAGTGCTCCAGCTAAGGAGGAAAGGGTGGTACAGGCAGTGAGGAGACAAGCTGGTAAACAATGCAGAATGGAAGGCCAGCCCATGGTGCTCCATGTCACACTGTCAGGGCCAGGAGCAGAGGCTAAGCCTGCACCTGAACAGCTCTGGACAGACAGACACATCCAGCAGAAACAAAGCTGTCAGAGGAAGTGCCAGCTCTGCCACCAGTGGAGGCAAGAAGGAAGGAGGGAAGTAGCCTTTGAGAGAGGGCTGATGAAAGAGTGACAGCCATCCCATGTCCTAGGCCAGGAGACAAGAGGAAGGAATCAGGCACAGGAAGAGGTGGAACAACACCAAATTTCTCAGGCTCAGTGGGTGCAGGAAGGCTGGGTACATTGCTCTGAGTAACAAACAGATGGCTAGCAGGCAATCTAAAGCACACTAAGGCAAAAAGCAAGAGCAGGGCTGTGATAACAACCCAGGTTTCCTGAATCCCAATCTGGTACCCTATTCCAGAGACCATGCTGCTTTGCATATCTCATTAAGACATTTCCTTTTCTGTCTGTACAGACAATGCCTCAAAATCCCAGCGTTTTCTGTACTTCAAACAGGACCATTTGGAAATGATGCCAGACTCTGAATTTACTGGTTTGATTTGGGTATAGGGAAAATGATTTCTTTTTTTGAGGAAGAAGATGTAATTATGCAGCTCTGTTAACTACAGCCACATATTTCTCAAGTTAAAATATGGATGCTTTCACAGATTAGTCAGGCCTTGACATCTCTAATAAAACTTGGACTGCATCAAACAGAAGTGTCCTGTCCTCTAAGCTGTGGCAAGACCCAATTGCACTGGGCACTGTCAGGAATTCTCTCATAAATGAGGGCCACTTGGCCATGAACTTGTTTTTTTTCCCTTTTGACAAAGAATGGTTGATTAGTTTATCCTGTTCATGTGCTAGTTTTTTGGTGGGAAGAACTGGCAGCACCTCTTAGTTCATTCACTTTACTTATCAGTGTTAGTGATTCTAAATAAACCTCAGCAACCTTCACATGCAGTGGGAGAAGGGAAGCCCTGCTGTAAGACCCGAGCTCTGCTCTGTGCTGCCGTGGCCTGAGAAAGCAACTGTACCAAAGCAGAAGGGTCTTGAGAGAGCAAGAACAGCAGTACAAGGTCTACACCAGCACAAACAGCAGCCTCATCCCCTGCCTCCCACACTGCTCCAAGGAATGCTGCACATGATTCACTGTCAGCCACACTTCAGCCAACCCTTTGGAAGGAGCCACACTCTTTTTCATGGGTCATCTAGGGTCAGTGGCCAAGAAACAGCTCCCTATGACTAAAGGAAGGTCAAACAACCCAGGAGTACTGACGAGAGAAAGCCAAGATAAAGCTGCTGATTCCAACAAGCCGAGGAATCACATTTCATCATTCTTCACCTGAAGCAGATCCTCCTGCTGCCATGATAATGGGAGGAGAAGCAATGCTGGCAGTGAACCCACTCTAGTACGAAGTGATGTATCTGAGGTATGGCTACCATGAGAAATGGAGGAAGCACATGAGCAAATGCTGGGTCTGTATGAGCTCCATGAGACTATCACAGAGCAATCATGGATATACATATATGTGGCTGCCACGTCTGTTTTCCATGCAGACACAGTGACCACAGTCTAGACCACAAAGCTCTTAGGCAGGAATCCTCCTAAAGCAGCAAATTAATGTATCCAAATTCCCACTGCTGCAATACTGCTGCATTTGCTGCCTCCTGGACTTGTCATGTTGCAACATCAGCAGAAAACATGACCAAATGCAGAGGGACATATTCTTCGGTCCTGGAGAACAATGACAGCTGTAGAGAAGAGGTACACAGGTGAAAAGCAGCAGCAGTAATAATGACAACAGGAGCAGTCCAGGCATCTCATGTCTACTTTGCAGCTTGCTTGTGAATTAGGCCAAAGAGCCTGTCAGAGCTGCAGCAGCTGCTGTGCAGGCAATTGTACATCTCCAATAATTTCTTATCTAAATCCTTTAGTATATTTTTATGCTGAGATTTGCTACAAAACGGTGCTTCTGAGCCTTGAATGCTGCTTGTTTGGCCTTAATTCAGTGTTCAACATCTACAGTCATATTGTTTAATGGCAACTAGAAAATTTTGTTTGCCAGTTGAAGGAGGTGGAGGGGGAAAGTGAGGAATCAAGTGAAAGAAGATAAATGCTATATGGAGAATGAATCACATAGGAGCTGATATTCTGAAGTATGGGCTGAGGAAGGGCATATGAGGAGGAGGGAACACAGTTCTATCCTGGGAACACGAGCTATCAACTGAAAGAGAGTGGGCTTGAGAGGGATCTGAAAAAGGAGTAAAGATGCCTGGGAAGAATAAGCAAATGTAGGAGGCAGGTTGGAACAAAAATGATGGTACAAGCAGAGAGAGAGGCAAAGGTGAGATAAGTGGGCAGAGCATGGGGGTGAGCCAGGACAGGAAGAACAGTCACACAGGCAAAGAGCAGATCTGCACAGAAAAGGCAAGAACTACCTCCTTTCAAGAGAAAAAAAGTGACAGCCATACAACTGGGATTAACAGTGAGGATGGATGAGATGAGAGGTAAGATTTGAACCAGGAAGGAATTAAAAAAAAAAAAGAATTGACATACTGAATGCAGAGGGAATGTGTGTGCATGTGGAAAGAGAGGAATTGGTACGATCAGATCTCTAAGGGACTCCCCAGAGTTTGGCAGCAGGAATGCCAAGGGTAACAGCATTCAGAGCAGGCTGAAGGAGCAGAGGCCTGGATGTGACAGTGTAAGTGGGTCTAGGAGCAGACTAAGATAGGAAAGGGTAAACGGAACTGCCACTTCTACAGACCATATAAGCAGAAAGTTTGCAGTTCCTCTTTCTCAGACCTTGGTTTTAGCTGATGCTGTGCAAAATGACAACACTGTCACCCCATTTTTTTGACAACAGACAGAGATGCCACACTTGCTTAGTGGGGACCTGAGCCACTGAAGTGTGAAAGAACTGTCACAGTGATGATTCTGCTCTGGTGCTTTTGACTCCCTTGAATCCCAAAAATATCTGGAGGAACAATGGAATTCAGCTCCAAAACACAGGGTGCTCAGAAGAGCTTAGAGCATTCCTTTCCTTAAAATGAAGTGACATGCATTTGGAAAATTCAGTATAGATGGAAAAGAGAAATAAAAGCTCACAAAGCATGAAACATTACAGGATCCCAGATTATGAACAGAAGTTGAAATTTCTTTCAAATCTATCTCAGAATCTCTGTAACACTTTTTCTAATAAAGAATTTCACACCTGAGTGTCAGCTCTTAGTCAGTGAGGGGGCTATAAAACATCTTGTACCTTCATGCAAACAGCTAATGCTCTTGGAAGGTTCTGCTAGTGCTATAAACCTGGAAAGGGATGCTCAAATGAGTTGTAAATAACAGTGAAATGAACTGCTGTGAAAGCTGGCTCCTGTTTCCTCCGAAACTCATGCTCAGGGATTGTTGTGAATAGCCAGAAGAAGCAGCAAGAGAAATCAAGGCTGAAAAATTTAATTAGCAGGTGAAATGGAGCCAAAGAAATTGAATGGGGGAAAATTAGATATCCAGCAGGTGAAGATTTTAGTGATCATGGGGCTTTCTGAAATATAGAAAACAGCTTACAAGATCCAATTTATACTGTGCTGTGGGAACCTCCTTAATCTCTCCCAGGACTGTCTTGGTGTAGAAATCACATCACTCCAAGACTACAGAACACAGGTTCTGTCTAGCATTTTACATTGTAGGAAAAGAAACAATACATGCAAGGAAAGGAGCTGGACACTTCTGGGAAAGAGAGAAGGAAGTTTTTTTGAGGTTGCTGAACATGTATTGGCTGAGATCATTCCTGTTCTCAGTCACAGCATTCTGTAGATGCCTACAGGTGAATTTGATAATCTCTCTACAAAAGCTTAAAGGGAAAAACATGCAAAAAGTCTCTGCATGGCAGTAATTTTTCAGGGGTTACAACTCAGTGCATTTTACCATTTGGTTCTTATACATTTACTCAGCATTCTGCTGTACATTTGCATTCACTCAAATAATGGTTAATAAGCCTTTAAATTACTATTTCTGAAGCATGGGACAAAGTAGACTTGACAGATCTTCCTAGAGATATTACTTTGGAGCAAGACAGTGCTTTGTATGTACGACACATCCAGCGTGGTGCCAGCACTGCTGCTGCTGTGTGCCAGCCCTCACCGGGGATCAGCTCCCACATCCACATTCCATGAAATCTCCTGAGTTACCTGGCTGGCTGCACAAACTCAGTTGAAGTCTGTATCATATAGAAAGACTAACCACATAATCCCAGTGATCCCATCTTGTTTTGAAACGTGCAGTGGCTTGGTAAAGGAATAAAACCTATCAGGCATCAGAGTTAGACACGTTTCCTAAATAAAGGATGGGCTGTCATTTTGTGGTGTTAAAACTTAGGGCAGAGCAGCCTCCCGTAGGGACAGCCAGGGTCTCTCATGTTTCTGTTATGTCTGTTTTCAGGTGTTGCCATAGTTTGGATTTCATAACTTACCCCATGAACCCAGAGTGTAAGTATCAGTCAATGTAATGAGATTAAAGCAAGAAGGAGCAGACAGCACATGCTATGGGCCTATGCATTTTATCCAAATTATTATCTACCAAAACTGCCATGACTCCAGTACAACACAAAAGCTGCCTGTGAGGCTTAAAAGTCCTTAGAAGTCCTAAAGGAACACAGCTGGTCTGCCCTGCCAAAGAAATAGGCAGGTGGCTTCTCTTAAAGGAAAGTATTTTTCCTGAAGACAAAATGCAACAATAGTTGATGCATTTCACTGAAGTACAAGATCAATAATGGCTAAAAAGATGGAAGTAGGTGTTGATTGTGCAGTAATCATTAATCCTCTAGTTTGTCTGGATTCCAAACCTCTGTCAAGATGCAAAGATTATAAAAAAGCTCAAAAACCAGGAGGGCTACAAAACAGATGGGCACAGTGTAAGTTTAGGAAGGAGTGCTAGAGGAATGGGTTATGTGATCAATAGCACATATTTCAACATCTAAGGACAACAGTCAAAGCAGGGCAGGATCCAAAGAACAAAAGACAGACACTTCCTAAACAAAACAAGCAAGCAAATCACTCATTTTCCATTTGTGAATTAAAAAAAACCAACAAACTGCTATTTTTGTTTGCATTATTAATTAGAAAGGAGAAAGTGAGAGCAGCAAGGAAAATTAATAGAATTGAAAATAGTGAGTACTAAAACTGGATGGAAAGAGACAACACGAGGTGTAACTAGACTGAGCTCTAACGTGTAGCCCTCTCTAAAGCTCCTGGAAGCAGATGGGCTCCCACAGCTGCACCCCTCCAGCTTCCACTCAAGAGATGCAAAACTTCCTCTCACCAGGGCTGCCAGGGAAAGGGATTTCCCTGGAGCACAAGAACCAACAGATCCAAGAACACACACCTGAGCAGGGGGAAATGGGAAACTCAGTGCTTGACAAGCAGAGGCAGAAAATGAGGAGGAAGATGTTCAAGTTTGGGAGGAGGAGGAGGAGGCACGTTTCGTAGGCAGTTTGTGTAAGTGCAGGAAGGATTAACACAGCTGCAGCAGGTAGAGGTCTTTCACTAAGGATGTGTTCAATATGGCACTGCTCTTTGGACAGATGGAAGGGGGCTTATCTAGACTAGAAAAGGAGAAATTAATTTGACAATCATACTGGTACACATTATTTCACAATTCTTAATCTATGATGAATCTGGGCTATTATAGAAAATTAAAACCTAAATACATTTCCAGTCATAGCTCAAGCTACTTGTCTTTAGCAGGAAAAAACCCACTTTATTTCCTGTTTTAAATGTCAATCTTTTTCCCTCAATAGCTTGGAATAGGCAACCATCAGAAGTAATACATACTTTTAAATTATGGTGATGAAAAAATCTTTTTGTTTCTCAATAATAGTATTAAATAATCCTGTTAATTCTTGTACCAGTTTCCTACTGACTTGGAATCTTCATTATATAGCTGAGGTAACTGACTGCAATCTACTTGCTAAGCACCATTACTGTGTCAATTTGAGCCAATTCAGCTGTTGTTTGGAGTGCATAGCATACATGTCTTATTTAACATTTTATTTCAAACTGCCTTTGTTTTATTATCCATCAAACTGCCTTTCTTGTTTAAGCACTAACTGTACTTAGAGAATTTAAGATACTGACCTGGATATGTTTTTCACTGTGTTTTCAGTAGAAATTGCCATAACTATTCTAAAATGAAAAAATATTTTTCTGAGAGAAGGAGCTTTCCAAATAAAATCATCTGTCCATAGACTCTCTATGAAACATGCTCTCAGATTTCCCTGTAATATCAATCTTGCAGAGGGAATTCAGATGTTCATATGATAAAAAATAGCAAATCTACAGTGACAACTAAGTGGTGATTTTCTTTAAAATCCTTCCTAGCTAATCTGATTTTCGAAGACTCTGAAGCACATTTCCAATTTTAAATATCTTAATGTACCACTGACACTCCATTCTGTAAATATACAGAAGTAGGATCCATGCAGAAACATATCAGAGGTATCCACAAAGTATTTCCATACTGATATCCCATGTGGGGGGAATAATGTAAGTCACATCCACCCCCGATGCCAAGGTTGCCCCATCAGTAAAGTAATGCCTAGTAGTGACACTCTTTGACTGAAAGACTATTTACAAAGAAAAAGAATTTGAGAACAGTGATTTGTTTTAATTTAAAGAAAAAAACTTTTCCTTAAATCAGCACAATTACAGGTTCAGACCTTGAATCTGCAGTGAAGCAGGTCGAGACATTAATGAATAATTCACATGGGTTTACTACTGTCTAAAAACACATTTAGGTGTTCCAGAAACACATATTGCTTGTCTTTTTTTTTTTTTTTTTTAAAATTTCATTTTTGAAAACACAGGTGCCATTTATGGGCACATTCAAGTAGAACATTCACACCCATTTTCATCTTTAGAGTAAAACTCTCAATTATTCAGCATCTGTCACACCAACACATATAAAAAGGATCTTCTATTTAAATATAGGAGATAACATAATTTGCTGAAAAAGCAGTATCTGACATGAAATAGATAAATTTATATATTTATACACAAATACAAAGAATTTGCAGCTGCCTCTTAACAGCAAGGAAGCTGCACATACCTGGTAAGTAAATGAAAATTAATTTACATAATTAATAAGCACTGTAGGACAGACTGCAGTGAAATACCTCACCGTGCAGTCACAGCAGAAAAGCTCAGATACTCCTCACTGATTCCTATGTCTGGCATTCAGCTATAGAACAGGACACCTTTTGGGAAACTGGACACCTGCTTTCCTGCCTTTTATTCCACTGTAATTCATCATGCCATGCCTTAAACACAAAATGTAACACAGCATTCTAAACCTCCCATTAGTTATTAGCACCCACCTTGAGACTCCCTACAGATTTACAAACAATACCTTCAGGAATGTATCATCCTCAAACACTTACAGGTGCTCCCTGAACTGAAAAGACACCAGGGTGACACAGCAGCAGGAACACACCCCACAAAGGACACAAGCACTGGCACTATTCCCATGGACTCCGTGTACAAGTTAATATACATTCTGTTCTTTTTTCATCTCCGATCTGAACTACAGAAAATAATTACTGAGATTGGCTGGCATCTCATCAAAATTTCTCAGTCCAAGAATACCCCAACATTTTGATGAAAGGCATCCAGTGAAACAGAAGTACAAAACAGAACAGAAAGACCTGTTTTTGCATGAGGACATAAAAATGTCCCTTTAATTTTCCCCTTTTTTTTTTCCTTTGAAAATAAATGCACTACAGCATCTAAAAAGTCCACCTTCTAAATATCCTTTCCTTTTATGCATAAAAATTTTTTTTCACTCTGTGGTTTAAAGACTGGAGTGTATCTGTTTGTATTTGAAGACACAAACCCCACTAATAAGTGACACAGAACTTACAAATCCCTGAGGGTGACTCAACAGAGAGTTAGAACAGGCATCTCATAAAGCTTCTCTGCTTCCAGCATAGCCAGTAAGCACCCATGCACTATTTCAGTGCCCTCTGGCAGGTTATCCTAAAGCATGCTTTAGGTCCAACAGCGGGATTTACAGCACAGCTGTAGCTCTCTCTCCCCCTTGCTGGACAGCTGAGCAGAATCAAACAGCTCCAGACGTACCCTCACAGGGTCTGGTCACACTTCTCCTCTCTCCCCCCGCCTCAGGTCACGCAGCCAGCTCTTACCTCAATGGTGTACTGCTCAAAAATCCGGAGCTGAAGGAAAATGTCTAGCTTAATCTTCCTCTCATGGAAGAGCTCTTCCATCTGTACCTGGGCCTCGTCGAGCTGCTGAAGGACGGATTCGATGTGGCTGATGGAGCTGTTGTGGGGGGTCTTGTTGTTGGAAACGGCAGAGTCCCTGTACAAGGCAAGGAGCAGGGTTAAAGCTGAGCTTTGAGGCAGGCGAAGGAGCAAGAACTCCACATCTGTGATTCTGCGTGCTGCTGAGGAGCAAACCCAAGCACAAAGGGCTGAGGGAAGGAGCGTGCAAAGCTCATCTCCCTCCACTCGCCGAAACCCTGCGGCTCCTGAAAAAGTTTGAGCAGGGTGTGGTGACACTGCGACCTTACACACTTGGGAGGGGCATGGGAGGAGATGGCACATCAATCTCGATGGCTCTCTTGAGGACACTGGCTGGCAATCTCCTTTAATACTACAGGGCCACCCGCTCCTGCCTATCAAACTTACATTAAACTGAGATGCTATTCAGCCACCTGGAACTTTTACAAGTTAATTTCTTGCACTGGCCCTATTATGTACAGACTAATTGAATAAATATTATGAGTATTTTAGACCAATGGCTATGGATGCCTTGGTATCCTCTGGATAATGCAGTACAGCAATAGATACAGAATAGAGTGGGAAAAAAAAACAAAACAAAAA
>VWZN01007049.1:281007-393984 GCA_013396955.1 Regulus satrapa
ACAAACACACCTTTCAAAAACTCCAAGAGAGATCCTGACTTGTCTTTTCACTGAAGGAAGTGAAAGGAGATGTGACTGTGACAGGTCAGATACTGCTCCAGTTACATTTTCCATTTCCAGGCAGCAGAAGGGAGCAAACCCTTTAACTGGTGGACCAGGACCAAGGGGGAATTTGCTGTACTTGAAAGCTTAGCATGGGCACAGGAAAGTCCTGACAGTTCCTCTTCTATTCGTGCTTTCATATATATTAATAGGTTCACCTAAAGGATGCTATGTCTTCAGCCATTTTTTTTCAGTGACTGTTTTATGGATAAATACTATTTGCAGACATAAAGAACGGAAATTTATACTCAAACGTTCCACACAAGGGCCCTCAACTCTCAGAAGGGCCAGAAAGGAAACTCTGAAGCCAAAATTTAAACTTGGCTTTGGCTCATTGGCTAAAACAAGATTTAGATGCAAGTACTTCTAATTTCCCTTGCTTATACAGGAATATTACACTGATATTTCTCTCTCCAGGTGTTACGGTTTCTGCCCCACTCTGTCTGTTTTCACATTCTTGGTGATCACACGATCTCTGCCTCCACATTAGAGCTGCACAGAGGAAGGGGGAATGAAAATAACTAGATTTTGATACTACAGGTTAATCAGAGGGTGCCTCCAATCGAGGTCTGTTTCCTTCAGTCAGCACCTGTCTTCTATAAAAGGACATGAAATAAGTCTTCACTCAGATGCAGGATTATTACTATTCATATATTATCTAAATTACTCAATGAATTATTCAAGACTGGTGTTGAATAACCTCTCACGGGATCTAGAGACACATTTAGTTTTAGAAATGATTTTTCATTAAAGATTTCACTCTTCAAATCAAGCCACACTTGCATTTCAGTGACTGATGCAATACAAAAGTTTAAGAGTAGTAATGTGGTGGGTTTTCTTAAGTCTCCTTGAATATGGCATTGATGGGCCCTAGTTAGCTTGGTTTGTGAAAGATGTCCCTACAGAAAAAAACATTTCTGATATTGCATGTTTCTACCACAATATTTCTTGTTCTGTCTGGGGATGAGAAACTCTGGAAAAGAATAAATATAAGACCCTTACTAATCTTTGAAAGGCTATGGATTAGAGTTTTAAAATCCAAGGAAATTATTGGGAAAAAAAATCCCAAATTAACTTTGGGGAACATAAAATTTGACTCAGTATATCGCTGTTGGCTTTCTTTAAAATGAGCACTGTGCTCCTTAAACCACTTTCAGTGCCTTCATCAGAAGAAATCTCAATGAGAAATACCCATTATCTACAGTTAATATGCTGAACTACTGTAAAAAAGGCAAGATACCTAACTCTTCACTGGCTTTTTTTTTTTTTTTTCAGCCAAGAACATTCCTGCCTTTCACTCCTCAGTGGAGCAAGTCATTGTTTTGCTTTTCACAGATGACCAGAAATATCGCCCCCAGCAATATTTGCACCCCTGGAACTGCAGTTCAAAATGTTTGCCTCGTGTTGACTGCTGAGAACAACAGTCACCTCAGTAAAGCGCTGACAAGGAAGAGTGGAAAGTGTTTCCAGTGTGAGCCATGACACACACAGAGTTTCTAGACAGGCCTGTTTTATTCCTGATAGGTGTGGACCCCTGATGTAGTCACTGAGGCTCTGAAGACCTTGTGTGAAGTGCAGTCCCAGGCATGGCAGCTGAGCTTTTCCTCACCTATCTGGAGGAAACAGAGTGCTCTTACACAAATGATCTTCTCCATACCAAAAATCTGTTCCCTCAAAGATAAGAACAAGAAATGTAGTAGGACTTTCCAAAGCTCCAGTAATCTTATTACTTCTAACCAACCCCTGTTATGACATGCTTGATAAGAGCAGTGTATTTCATTATTTTCACATTTGCAATCTTCATCTATTCTTCATGGCAGGTACAAAGCGACCCACATTGAAATACAATCCTGTGTTAAGGAAAGACCGCAGTAATTCTAGTTTTTCCTTTTTTCCTTTATCTGTGTGTTCTTTAACGCTGCCAGCAGCCACAAAAGCTGGTAAGAGTGGGCACACACAGAGGCAGCTTCATTGGGTTTTTTTTTCTTACACTGTTGTGCTTTGAAAGCCTCCAGGATCACATTAAAAGCTTTGCAGTTAGTCAGAGCACTTAAATCCAACACTTGAAGCAGCTCATCTTGACAATTCAGCACTGCAAACATTTGTGTGAATTCATAGGTTTGGCAGCTGCTCTCTCTGGGTTTGGTATTAACTTCATCAGAATCAGGGGACACTTTGAACAAATATGTTCACCTTGTTCTACCTTGCTCACTTCCCAGAGTACAAGCCAGACCCCAAATCCAACTTTTCTTGGTTAAACACAGCCACCATAAAACGTGCCTTGGTATTTTGTAAACATTGGAGCATGATGCCGACTAAAAAAAGTCTCTAAGCTGAGGCCACTGTCACTTTTCCAAGTCTGAAACTAAGAATTGACTGTGTTCACATTTAGAAAAAGCTGAAGTCCGACACACCACCATGCAGTTCACCTCTTCCCCATGATCCACTGACTTCTCAGCTCCAGGTGTTACCCTGGCGACTCCCCACAATTCCCTTCTGACTCAGGCAAAAATCCTTTAAGCCAAGCCCATAACCAGGGCTCTTTGAATGTCATCACTTTCTGCAACCCCACAAACCGCTCCACACTCGGCCTGATGGGCTTGTACAGGGCCCCTTTCAGGCTGTACTCCATGGGTGCTCCCACTGAAGTGATGCCATTCCAGTAGTTGGGAAGAATAACAAAAAAAAAAAAAATTAGCCCACAGTTTCACTGCCTTTTTTTTTTATTATTTCATTTTAATGCCTAAGCTTTGCAAACAATTTCTTTGCATAAAAGTAAGCTACCATGCAGACCTTTGGCTGACCTGCTACAGCTGGCCATACACGTGTTCTTAGGTAAAACCCCCTTTCCCTCTGGCAGCACACTTACCAAACCCAGCAGGTTTCTATCCTACTGATCTCATCAGCAAAGATGAATAGAAGGATGGAATGCCTACTCCTGATCCTTCCTCTCTAATATTGGCAAGCAATACCACAGCTCTTGTTCCTCGCCCTCCCCTGTGGTGCTGGCAAGTCACACACAGCAAGGGTAGGAATTTCCATGGGCCCTCTGGTGTAGCTGCACAGGGCTGAATGACAGTCAAAATCTAGAGTAGTCCTTTCAAATCTCTTTCTCTCTCTCTCTTTTTTTTTATTTTTATTTTTTTTACTTTCCTTCCTGACCCAGTGGAGAGAACTCTGTATCCAGGATGACAGGAAAAGCTTAGAGGAAAGCTCAGCATATGGCAGTAGTAAAATACTTAAGGATTCCAGGAGGGCTCCTAAGGGCAGAGCTCCAGCAGAGCCCTGATTGTCCATTCTATTCTACAGCATCTTGGGCTTTTCCTGTCAGGTTTCTATCATGGCTCAGGACATTCTGCACATCTCAGGTGGGAAGTAAAGGTGTCAGATTAGGAAAGCTCAGGGTGAGGAAGATGATGTCACTCTTTTGGAATGTCTGATAAAAATGCATAAAATCTGGGATATTTGCATATTATAATGTATACAAAACATGCACACTATGTACATGTGGATAAGGGCAACCTGTAACAACAGAGACATTGAAATAATAAGTGATGTATTGGACTTGGTTCAGGTTCAGTGCTCAGTAGCATCCCTAAAAGACAGGAAAACTTCATTGCTGTCAACAAAGATACAGGCACAGAAAACCACTCTAACAACAAATGAGAGATTTCACAATTACAAAGTCTGTATAAGCTTACTGTGCAAATATGCATTTGATGATACTTGCAGATTGAGAAAGAAAAGAAACAAAAACATCAAACCCCCAACAAAAACCCCAACCTTACCCCTCCCCCAAATTCTCAGGGCTAGTCTCTTCATGTATTTTAAATTAGGCTAGTTTAATTCAGTACTAGTAGAAGAATCAGCAGTAAAAGAACCTCTTTGACACTATGAATAACCCCCCCCCCACACAAAGATAAATCGAAGAGTGCTGCATACAAAATGAAACAGTGAAGACTGTAAGACACGTGTGTATTTTATTAAGAGGAATACACTTACCCTACTTCAGGAATAACCATATAAATCATGAGTTCACAACCATTTAACAATCTTCTATAAATACCAACTAAAAATATTCACTTCAAATGCATTTGGTTCCATTCACTTCCCAGTGCCTATAAATAATCTCAGTCAAACAGGAAACCAATGCTGATCCACAGACTACTCTAATCAGACCACATAAATCACTCCTTGTAATTTCAATAAAACACTCAAAGGAGACAAAGAATTATAAATAAGCAAAAAATTAACAAACTCTCCCAATTGATCCTAGCTTGCAGTCCTCTATTTAGGCACCCGTAAAGCACAGCATGCATCAGATTTCTCAACACCTGTGCCCCAGGTGGATGCTTACCTGAGCTGCTGGATTAGATCTTCCCCTTCTTTAATAACATTGAGGGTAGCGTCCAGGGTGGCTGTTTGCTGCTGCTGAAACTGCTTGATAAGCTCCTGAACCGCATCCACAGAGTCAGCACAGACATCCTCTAAGAGCTCCTTCTGCAGATCTTCCATCCATGTCCACAGCTGGGAAGAAGGGGAGGGAAATATAAATCGGAGAAGGATTGAGATTTAACCCTTTTGCTCTCTAATTCCAGATCAATAGGCATTAACTTGGGCTGCATGTTTCACAGGAAACCTGACCTAAAATTTGTAAACCCCAAAAGATACATTAATTGTTGATCCCATTTAAAGCAAGAAAATAAGATAAATGTAGTATCAGGTAGTATTCTAAAAAAAAACAGATCCATTTCTGCTTATTATACAACAATAACTGATTACTTTATTCTAATTAACTCTTTATACAAGTAAGAAATTAAAATCTCCTACAGTTGTGATAACCTAACCCTTTCAGGAGCTGAGCACTATCAGCTGCTATTACTTTCACATGAAGCTGAAGCCTGTTGCAGGACAAACCTACAATCTTTGGTATGTGTGTATGGTACTGGCTGAAGTCTAGCTGTGCCTGCTCAGCTATGCCTTCCCAGGGGTTGGGGTTTTGGGGCTTCTTTTTGTTTCCAGTACTTAAACCCCCTCCTCAAAATGCACTCAGACTCTGCATATTAACTCTGGGAAAATCCAAACATAGGAGACAGCAATATCACCAATCAACCCCATGCAGATCCATTAATTTTGAACAGTCCTGACTACCGGTTTTAAAGCCACAAATCATTGCAAGTGCTTGGATGAGAATTTCCAGCCAGCTGTTCATCAGAGGTCTGGACAGGGGCAGGAATGCCCCGGCAGCCTCTCGCTGGCTGTAAAGGCTTAAAAGCGAATGGAGGTTTCCCCTTTAAGCTTGTGCTGAAAAGTGAGTGTAAAATTGCACCAACCGAGCTGGCAGCCTGCCAGCAAACCCTAATGACTCCACCAGAGACTCTTTTCTGTGCCACGCCTGCCCCATTAACCCACATTTTGCTGGTGTGTGCTGGAGGTAGCAGCGAAGCGCCGGAGTGAGAAACACCAGCGCTCTGGGAAATGTCAAAGGATGCGGTGCCGGCCGCGGCTTCTCCCGCTGTCCCAGGACTGCAGGGCTTCATCCCGCAGGGACCTTGGGGTGAATGTCAAGCAGAGGAGGACATTGTGTGTGGGTGGCAAAGAGCTGGTAAAAAATGTTTGTGTTCATAACGAGTTGCTGTGGATCCCCATCCTACAGCATTTCCTCTGAAACTGTGAATTCTGCACGTCCACATTAATCGAGAGGAGGATGGGGATGTCTCGAGGCTCCAGCTGCCAAAGCTTCTCATAACCAGGACCCACGCCTAAGGGCAGCCACTAAGTGCTACACTACACACACACACTATGGACTTCAAGGATATTACCCTGGTCCAAATCAAAATCATCAAAATTAGAAGCTGTCCCAGCACACTCATGATACCAGAAAATGGAGAGCTCAGTGCCTTCTGCTCTGTACCCACCTCTGCCACCAACTCCTTGCTTGAGAGACTTATAAAAACAAGTATCAGAACAAATGCCTTACTTTTAGGCTTTTCAGAGCCAGCTTTGAATATTTTTGATTAACGCCTCTGTTTATTCATAAATTATAATCATAGTGGCCTGCCCAACTACTGACCTGAAACAGAATGTCTTTGCTTTGGATATTTACGTATTTTCACATTCTTAGGAAAAAGGCATATTATAAAAGGGGAACTATTAATCAAAGAAACAAATGTAAGTGAATAGGCATGAGAAATCAGTGAAAACATATTTAATGAGCCAAACAGAGGGGTTTCAGCTGTGGTCTGAGGTCCATGTGCTGAACTTTGGGAAGCTACCGTGAAGGAAGAGCCTTTACATGTTAATTATATTGAGAATCTTCCTGGTTTTGATCCAATCCCTGCACCCATTCAAACAGTAGGGACAGCTGGACCAAAACAGACAAGGACCAGGTTGTTCATGAATATTACTTCTGCTTATCAGATCTTCAAGTAATAGAGCACTTTGTAAATACCATCCTTCTGTTTTGAAATGAAAAGCCAGTAGCTTTTTAACTTCTTGCAGTAGTTAGTTCCTTTTCAACTTAAAAAAGCTCAGGGAATTTTCTTTAAAAAAATGAAAGTGATATCAGCAGGTTTATTCATTGTTAGGATTCTGCTGTTTCCTCGAATTTATCATGTTAGGGCAAAGGAGAAAGCTTCCAACCTTCACAGAAAAATCCTATGCCCAAAAGTGCCTCCAGATCCCAACTTTTCAGGAAGAGCATTGAACATTTGAGATCTTACTCCACTTTTTGAGTAGGCTTCTAAAGCAGTTTCAAAATACTTAAAAACAAACTCTGTTGTATTCACCTGGAACCAAAACATGCAATAATTTCAGAGAGCACTCAAATATATTAACTCATATTAGCTTCAGATGTTTCCATTACTGACCTCTAACTGTAAGGATTTGCATAAAAAAATCGATCAGAATCTAGGTCATCCTTGACTCAGAGCCCTTTAATCCTTTAGACTCCACCAATCCCTGGAAAACCCTAATACAAAGAATCAGTTGATATTAATAAGATTAGGAAGATCTTTCAGGAACAATTCAAAATAGGAACCTGATTCCAAAACCTCCTAGGTTATGTGCTACAACTAACAACACCTGAAATAAATGCTACCAAGCCCCACTTGTGAATGCCAACAGGAATGAAAAGACCAGTTCCATGTCACTGCAGCACCACAGTCAGAACAGCTGTTAATCATAAAGCACAAATCATATCCTGGTTGTCACTGCTCAGGAAAATTAGTCCCTCTTAAGACCTGATGTTTCATTCTAAAGCAAGTATTTGACGACTGAAAAAAATCCTGACTATTAAAACCCCAAATCACTGGATACCTTGTGCATTTCCAGCCCATGCTGTGACCTACTCTAAGCTAGATGGCTTAGACCAAAGAAACTGCTCCCATTGAAAACTGACATACTGCACAGCACAACTTTTATTTCAGATTTGCAGAAATTGACTTCTTATACGCTTAGCATGAACAAAATTTGTGATTACTCGTCCCATGGCCATACATACTTTAAACTATTACTAAGGTACCACTCAATCCCATATGGGGGTGTATGTAGATACCTGCATATATTCCAAATATAGAGGCAGTATTTTTTCCACATCCACCTGTGGTGACTTCCACTACATTTGCCAGTCATGTATGTGCCCAGAAAAGGAGATAAACTCTGCATTATTTTACTTCACAGGTACAAAACAAAAAATACAGAATCCTAGAAAACAATACAGAAGTATCACAAAAGTAAGTTTTGATCTTTCTTCAACTGATTTATGCTTTGGTATGACTAATTGGATATGTATAACCCAATGCATTAGTGGTAGCACCTGAATTAAGTCTATCAGAGATCTGACATAAATCTGATTCATGCAAATTACATGTAAAAATGTCATAGTTGTTAGCTACCAGAAGTCTCAGGTATATACCTATCCCTAAGACATTAATGCCAAAGTCCAGAGCAGCTTCACAATTGAAGCTTTATTTATAAAGGCTTTACACAAGAAAATTAATTCTACTCTGATTACTAGAACAGTGGGAAAGAAGAATGACAGCTATCCTTTCTTTTGGGGTAGCATCTAGAGCTCCTCATGTGTTTTGATAACTTTTACATCTTTCTTGGATATGAAACACAGGCAGTTTCCCTCCATCCAAGAAACAATACAACTCTTTATTCCAACGTACTTCATGTGATGAAATTCCCTTCATTTTGCTCAAGTACTTAGTGAGACCACTTAACTGGAGGTCTGAAGGACTCCTGTGCCTGTTACCTAAAAATTAGTGCTTTCGACTTAGAAAAATGAACCACTTTACACAAAATCTAAAACCTAAAGAGATTGGTAGGAAAATCTTGCCTGCATGATTGGAACAACTATTAAACACTCAATGCTTACATGCTGCTATTTGTAAAGGGCAGAGATGAGTTATAATCCCCTCAAAAGCAGTTTAAAAGCACTGAGTTATGGGAGCAGTGCAAAGAACCAGTTCAATCCAGGAGATTTACTGTTCTACAACATTTTTGCCAGTCTTCAAAACAAAGATGTTAAGGGAAAAAAGCAACTTCCCAGGGTGGAGGTTCTACCCCTTTACTATGTCAGAGAAGCATCTTGTATTGTAGGGGAGGCCCCAAAAGAATGCTCCCAACAACTCAGGAAGAGAACATTCATCACAGCAGTGAAAACTAGAGCACAATGCAGAATAATTCAGTGTCATGCAGGGACCCTGCTGCTACTCCATGATTTGCAATGTGAGTCTTCTGAAAACCAAGGGCAGGCTGAAAAAAACCCCAAAACTCACAAGCAGAACTGCTCCAGAGAGAGAAGTCCATCAACCCTATTTCCCTCTGCTACCATGCCAGGCTTATACAAGCCTATTCAATGGCAATAATATTTAGCTTTGCCACGATATGCACTAGGAAATCACACAGATCCCAAGTTCAGGTTAATTTATGGCAGAACTTCAGTCTGCACTTGTGTTAAGGTATCTGTTCAAATGCTGTTGTGGGTCCAGCTTGACTGCACAGCCTTTAGTAAGATGTCCCCACACCAACATAGTGATGAAGATAAAACTTTCCAGCACAATTACCTTCATCAGCTGATATTTATTCACTGTTAGAGTGCACCCAGGCCTGTTTCAGTTGAAAGAACTGAGGGTTGTTGTAAATTTGAAGTATATTTCAGCAACACTGGGTGAAGTCACATTCAAGCTCTCAAGAAAACATCAACAGAAACACAGGAAACAGGGTCTGTAATGATGAGTTGCAAAGTGACCTCATGCCACCAGTGAAGTGTCACATAATGACAGCACACCTAATAAAAGATGACAGGATGGGATAGGATCAGACACCACGTATGAAATGCCACAAAATACGACTTCCATTGTGAGACACAACTCATGAGACTCCCTGCTGCAAGACCTAATGTTGTCAGATACCACCAAACTGGTTGGGAAGAAATGACAAGCGGAAAGGGAACGTTCTGTGAAAAAACCCATCTGATCACTCTCTAACCTCTTTCTTGCTTTCTCCCTTTTCCTCGCCAATTTCTTGACATTCATCCTTGGCTGGGCTGCATCTGGTGCTTCTGTATGCTCAGGCTTTTTAATTAGTAACCTTGCCTATAGCAAAAGGATTTGCACTGCCTAAACATCTGATGCTTTTTCCAAGCCCTGCATGGACCAGATTGATATAGCACAAAATAATCTCCTCTCAAAGGAAACATGATTTGGGTAGCTAGGCTTACATCAGGGAGTGCGTAGATCCCCAGCCCAAGGTCATGTAAATGTAATTCAGGGACTGTTTGATCCAGAAGAAAAAATTGATTTATAACTGAAGAATCAAATGTACATGTTCTATGCTTCTTCTGCTGCCATTATGAATTGTAAAAACATGTTCCTCTTCTAGTATAATTTCAATATGTTATTTGTAATTAGGGATCTGGTTGTAATTAACTTCAGTAACTGTAATAATAAAACTCTACCCTTGATCATACTGGCTCAGAAAAGTTCTTCTTATACTAGAAGATTTACTCAGTTTTATACCAGTGTGATAAAAGTACAGTTTGGTGCAGAAAAGTTTCCCACACTACAAATGGAGCAATCTACTAAAATAAATGCAAGGTGCCATTACATTCTCCCATATATTGTTCACTGGTTCTAAACATCACTTCTCACATGGAAGCTGCAGCACCTCTTCCCTCTGTGTTTTTTTCCAGTGACTGGCTGTATCTGTCCCTTGAAGTCTTGCCCTGATCTGCGGCATTGAACCTTTTCTGTAACTTTCTGCACTATGCCCCAGGAATCACAGAAGTAAATAATTTGTGACAATTCTGAAACATTATGAGACTTACTAAGGACTGAAAAAATTGCATGACTTTTCTTTAACCAGTCAGTCTTGCTGGATCCATTGACTTGAGTCACTCCACTGACACCATTTTCAGCTAGTTAAATAGAATCCAGTGAATAGATGTACTGTGAAAGACATAATGTGTTTTTTGAGTGATGAGTGAATTACAGGAGTGTACCTGTATGGGTTTGATGAAGATTTACTTAGTACACAAATTATTGCATGCACTGGCTGCCCACTCTGTTGCCTTTCTACACAGCACTGAAGTCCACACTCTGGAGCTGGGAGAAGCTCATCTTTAGCTTCAGGAAATCAGATCGGGCAGAAATGTGTCTAATCAAGGAGTGCTTTGTGAGAATTGGGACTTTATCCTAGATAAAGATGCTCATAAACTCCCTTTTAGCTGCAGTACGAACTCCTGTTATCTGGAGAGCGAGGCATACAGGCTGGAGAGCCATTTCCACAACCTGCAAAAGACATGCAAGGACCTCAAAAAGCCAAGGAAAATATTTGAGTAGAGCTGTTGGTCTGTAACAAGGCTGATAAATGGCATGAAAAATGTGAATAACAAAGTATGAACTTCAATGAAGCCTACAGGAATCCTTTGGCTAGCACATGCTGGAAGGACAGAAGGAACTTCTCTTCCATCCATAGGTTTGACTTCCTGACACTTGGTGTATGTGGTTGCATTTGAAAGCACTTAATTCTCATTACTTTGATTCTCTTTTACCAATCTTTTGCCATCACAGATGGCAGAATTTTATTCAGTAGTGGCCTGGCTGTGCTTCAAACTCCCCTGCTCAAGAGCGGGATGTGCTGCCAGGATACCAGAGCTCTTTTCTTTCCCAGCTACTTAATCCTTCATGGAAAAAAACCCCTTGCTTCTGGGCAACAAATGGACAGGAAAGAAGAGCACCCTGCACCACCTCAGCTGTCCTGGCTCCTCAGTGCCAGATCTTTGATAGCTTTACAGACAAGCTTTAGCTCTGCAATGAAACCACCAAAGTTAACGACTGGTGAATGTTGGCATTTTGGTCCTGTCCACAGTCCAACACTCTGGAGTTGGAAGGGGGTTTGCTTTTATTTTGCTGCTTCGTGGTAATCCAGAGTGTACTGTGATATAAAAAAATCACTCAAAAATAACACTTTTTATACTAGCAGAGCCTTCTCCACAGCTACAGTTATCAGAATGATAAGCTGACATGTGATCTGCCTTCTCCAAGGAATCTGCCACCCAGGCAAGGGACAGCACATGTCTTACTGTATGGGTACCTCTGGCACTTCTACCACATTCTCTAATTTCTGCCTGCAAATTCACCTCTGGTGGGAAAAGGAGAATATTTAGGAACTGAGAACTTCTTTATGATACCAAAAAGACACAACAAACCAGCATTTACTTAGAATCATAGAATCACAGAATCATTAAAGTTGGAAAAGACCTTTAAGATCACAAAGTCCAACCATCCATCTAGCACCACCACCACACAGATTCAGGTGTCAGCAGAAATCATGGTCATGCTAACAGGAGGCATAAGTTTAAGGTTTGATGTTCCACAGTCCTGCTGTGAGAGGATGGGTAGGTATTTTCAAAGTTTGATTTTGCATGCTGTTGTGCATCTATCTCAGCTGTTAATATTATCCCAGAGAAGCTTTTGAACAAGACGCAGTGTTTCATTCTAACACTGAAAATGCTGAGGTGAGAATTGGCCACTCACTAAATATTTTATATGCAGTAAGCCAGTTTGAATTGTTTTAATGTTTTATGCTTTCCTTTTTTTTTTTTTAAATTTTTTTATTTTTTTAAATCTGGACATAATGTGAGAAAAGGAACCAAAGTGCTATCTAGGACAGGAGCAGTGTGTAAGACAAACATATTCAGAAAACAAGACCTATTCAGGACCTCCAGAAGTTGCCAGCAATTGGAGTTGCTAAACTGAATATTCCCTGCATCGCAAATCTTTATTATCTCATGGGCAATTGCTCTGGAAAGTCAATATTAGCAGTAAAAGTCAAACAAGTTTTTAAGTTCAGTAACATTAACTTTGATTCCTGTGTCAATTCACAGTGAGTGACAGGATTACAGGATATATCCCCACAACCACTGTCATGTTTGCTCCATGATTAACTTTGATGCATTCTGTCAACTCTTCTGATGGCAGTCAATAGCAGCTGACCTCAGTCCCCTGAGCTTTCCGCTCCCTGCATCCCAGCAGCTCTGCCTCCAAGTGAAGAACAAGCCCTGTCAGAATTAGTGATCTACACTGAAATCATCTCCTAATCACAATATTCAACTCAAGCAGAGAAAATTTAATTTCACAGGTCTTGGTTATCAAGTGAATTAAGTTAGCAGTGCCTGCAATAAAACATTGTTACCATTCCTGACTGACAGGGCAGACCCACTCCATTACCCAGCTGAATAACCCCACTGATGTCTGTGGGATGACCGAGGTGACCTGCTGACCACAAATAATATAGGTTATAGTATGGGAAGCCATCTGACACTTAATGGTCCAGGACTTAGCTCTCACTTTCTCATGGCCTTATCAGACAAGATTTTCAGAGTGAAACTTTCCATACCAGGTGTCTGCCTAAGGCTGAACTTGATGAATTTTGAGGTAAAAGGGCCAGAATGAGTGGAAGGGACAAAAATGGTACTTTGCCTGTGTTAGTTTTATTTCTGTTCAAATGAGATGCTCCAGACCCTCCACGCTTTTAAGCAAGGATTTGAAATTCTGCAGGGCTTAGCTTTGATGTCAAGAATACACATTATGTCATTCATGTGAACATTTTCCCAAATTTGGTCACTCAGAAGACCTCTGCCAAGTTCCAGCTTGCTGATATTCATAGTAACCTGTTAGGAATCTGGCAGTTCCTTTTTCTCAACATTAAATATTTTCTGAGCATACTCATCCCCCATTGTGTGGGCCAGGTAGACATGGCAGGTTCCACATGGAAGTGCCTGCACTGAGCACTTCATTCTCCTGCTCTTTTGACCTACTAAAAAAACAAGAAAGCACAGGAAATATGATCTGAGAACACAATTCTCTGCCTCTCCATTGTTGTTTTTTTTGTTTTGGTTTGGGTTGGGTTTTTTATTTTTTGTTTTGTTTTTGTTTTATTTTTTTTGTGCTGGACTCAACACAGAACTGGTAATCTGAGGCCCACTGAGAAATGAGAAACCTAGAGGTGGTAAGACATGCATTTCATGCCCCAAAGACTATGAAACAATTGCAGAAATGTTTTATAGTTTAGTTAAGGCCCATATACTATAAATGCATCTAAATTCAATGAAGTTTCTTCTTGTTCTTATGTGAGCAACTGCATCACCAGTCAATACAACAAGTAACACAACCTAAGTCATCACTTAATTATGCAAAAGGATTTTAAAAGTTTCTAATGATATAGAAGTGGTCACAGTGCTCTTTCCTGTCTACATTTGGATATTAGAAATGTAAAGTATACTGCAGAACCTTAAATATAAAACTGAGACAGTAAAATATTAAGATTCAGACAATGAATTGTGAGATGTTTTTCTTATGTTCCTTAAGTTGAGTCTTCAGGGTGTGATTTTATGACATCTGCAACCTCTTCTCCAGGAAGTTCAAAAACTATTCTCTTTTAAACAAAATCAAATGCCAGCCAAGAATCCTCTATCATAATTTGATGCTAAAGCTGAAAGCTCACAGAAAAACATCAACTATCATGAGATTTGTAATAAAAGTGGAAGATCTGACAATATTGACAATAATTGATTCAGATTTGAAGAAAGAACCCAAATTCAATTACACTTAATCCTCAGAGAAATTATTCAGGTATGAGTCTGTTGAATGCATTTATCCCAGTGATAATAATTTATAACTTTACCCTGCCACACAGATAATTGGATTTGATTCCCACTGTACCGGGTTTCTGCTCACACCATCAGAAATGTCTTGGTCCAAAAGGGTATGAAAATATTGACTACAAACTAGAAAAGAATAATGAATGCTATAGGACAGAGGGACTCACAAAATCTTGATTACAGGCATGGCAGTAGGACACCTACATTATTTAAGAGTTATAACACCAACAGTCACTTACTGGACTGCTTCCAGTTTATGCCTCTGAAGTGTTATTACCACACCAAAAAGTCCTTGTTTCAGCCTTTTGCATGCACTGTTCAATAGGGTCACTTTAAAAACCCATAAAAATTATTGTTATGCTTAATTGACTGTGTTTTGATATTTTTGATAATTTCGATATTCCTTCAACTGTATGAGTCAGTTTTTAGCAGAAGGGATCCTTTTTAATGCTTTCACATGAAACAAGCAGTGATTCAAGTCTACTGTGGTATAAAAAAGCCACTCTTAACTCACATGACCCATGTGGATATCTACATTTAAATGACTCCCTAATTCAACACTACCTATTGTCCTGAAAAAATACAAGAAGACCGACTAGAAAAGGAAACATTTCTTTGACAAGAAAAAAAAGTAGGAGCAGTTAAAAGTTTCTCAGGCAGGGGGAATCTGAGCATGTGGAGATGAGGAGGTGGGCAGAGTACAGGTGAAGCACTGAGAAATTCACAGTCAATGAACTCACCCACACCTGGGAATTACCACATCAAAACCAAAATTCACCCGTGTTAGGAAGACTGTTGGAAAAAACATGCCCGTTGCAGGAAAATATTTAGAATATTTCCAAAAAAAGAAAAGGTAAAAAGTAGGACCAATTCTTTCTACTTAATTTATCCTTCCACCAGTTTTGTCTCAATAGATTAATACAGCATGAAATAATGAGGATTTGTGAAGCTTAGATGAAAAACACATGTAGGTCATAGCTTCCTGCATGAGGACCAAAAAAATGTGAAGGGAACTTTTTTCATTTCCAAGGACACAAGAGAAAGATATGTTCATAGCTTAGGAAACAGATTTAAGAACTAAAAAGTATGAAATTAATAATGATGGGTATTATTAAGTAAGTGATAACATCTTCTACAATAATGCAAAATAAGTGAGGCATTAAACAGGTCAATATGGCAACCAAAGTGCTTTCTCCTCATCCCAAGACACTCCCAGGTGATGGGTTTGGATGGTCATAGCAATGACCATCCTCAAGTCCAGCCTCAGGCCCAGAATGGCAGGTAGGAGGGCAAGGGAGGCCTCTGTGAGTGCCAGGACTGGAATGGCTCCTGGTAAACATCAGGAACAGACCTGAGGTCTCTCACTGTTTTACTACTGCTGCAGCAAAAGGATTCTTTGTATTGCAATCTGGCATGACTTAAATAGATCTGTTGTTATACAAATTTACCTGGTTTATTGCTCATATTGAAGAACGACAATTACATTGGTTAACTTGCCATTTTACAGTACACAAGAAGAGCCAAGCAAGGCCAAGCAGTGACTTATTTCTACCTAAGTCAATCTATTTATAGCATAAAAAGGCAGATTCTGGTACCAACACATGCTAAGGCTCTCCTGTTGTAACACTTTGCCCCTTGCACCAATTCCCTCGCAGCAATCTTTTGTTATTTTATTGTGTCTGTGGGGATTCCCACAGCTAGCAGACCAATACTAAAACCACAACAACTTCCTCACTTAATAGCTTTGGCAAAAGCCCCCGCAATACTGAGTTGTGTGGGTTTTACCAGCACAGAAATACATCACTGAAAGAGCCAGGTGGTGGCACACAGTGAAAATCACTGAATCTGCAGAAAATCAGTGTTTGGCCCTACAGGAGTGAATTAACACAGGGGCAAGTAAAGGAAAACTTCTCCTTGCAGAGCTCCCGGGCATCCTCAGACTTTGGGGAACTCTGTGAGACTGAACAACTGTATCAACCAACCCAATGGCTGTCATTCAATATGATGGACATGGATTCCTGTATCCACCCTGGCTGTTGCTACAGCTCCTTTGACTGTCCCTCTGGAGAGGGAGTCACAGAATCATAGAATAGTTTAGTTTGGAAGGGACCTTTATAGGAGAAAGGCACCCAGAATCTGTCCACTCTGGAGCTCTTCAAACATTACATGAATTAATTACTGAACTTTCCGAAAACACATCACAGAATCAATCTGTCTCACGGGAAAACATTAAGGGGCAAAGACATAGTATTTACTTTCAACATCTAGAGAACACATAAGACTGTTTTTTAAAATAATTTTTTTAAAATATGAGTCTTTTATACATCTGCATTTCTATTCACCAAATCAGAGCTCATTAAAACCAGGTGCTTAGAGCAGGCAAATCCCCTTCTTGTTGAAGAAGAACGAGAGTACAATGCACTGCAATCCCAATTCCTTCATACAGGGAGGTTTTATTTCCCAAAGCCAAATTAGGCTACACAATACCAGTAGCTATCTTTTCTTCACTAATCATCACCTGCATAGGTGAATCAAGGTTAATCACAGCAGGAAATTGTTATAAAAAAAATTTTACTGAGGAAATAACCAATTAAGTTTCCCTAGTGGCAAACCAGCATAGCTGCAAGTGTTTGAGCGACTCTGGGAATAACAGCATCATCCACAGGCTGAAAGTTACATTTAGTATCTTGCAGAAGCAGGATGTAAAAGAAAAACCGTGATGTACAAACAGCTATAACGTACATGTTGTAAACTCCATCCTCAATACACATATAAATAAATGTAGGCATGTACCTTCCACCTCAGGGGCTCCCCAGCACGCTGAAGCCTGATATATGTAACTTGTTTGTAACATGTAAATCAACAAGCACAGGCAAAGCTTTCAGCTTCTCAGAGTATCTTCCTGATCAAGGGTTTGCTTTTGCAAACAGATGCTGCAGAGCATGAAAACAACCATCCTGACTAATTGCATCTCTCTTAGCAGAAACCCTATCTTTAAAAGTCACTCACCACTGAATGGCCTTTGGACTGCAGAAAATGTGAACTATGCTGTAATTACATCCCCACTGGCCTCCCATTTGATGTCCTGTCCACTGTATCTCCTCTGGCAAGTCAGTCTTATCTCTGGATATTTTTCAATTACACTAAACAGCATTTATTCAGGTCCTCACTGATTCAATGTATCAGTATGTGGATGTTTTTTCTTTAACAGTTGTTTCGAAAAGTCAAGTCTGCCTCATTAAACAATGTAAGACTTCTAGTAACACATAATGATATTGGATACATTAATTAAGAGTACATTTAAATGGAATTCTCACAAGATCACGCTGCTGGCATGTTTATACTTAAAGTGTTAATATCAACTCACATTCTTAAAAGAGAACTCTTCCTTCCTAACAATACATTCTAGTTGCAATTAAGCACCACTCAATATGGTATCACAATATTTTAGTATACTGCAACATTCATAAGTTTCATTCACATTTTATTTTTTCTTTACAACAGTTACTCACACTTTATGCATGAACTGTATAAAATCAGCCCTGTATGGTGAAAATGCCTTTTCTCTGTAATCTAAGTTTTCAGAGACAGCCCCTTTCAACAGTCTATAATACACAGCAAAATTCCCTCATGCACATCTTACCTCTTTGGTGTGGGTATGGAAAGAGACTGACATGTCCAAGAGAAGCTTCCTCTGCTCCACCCTCCGGACAAAGTCCTGAATCCGAACTTCCAGATGCCGTGCTGCTTTATAGATCTCTTCAGGGTCACATTCCCCAGTCTGAGCCAACTGCTCTGCAGCCTCCAAGAGCTTGTCTGCATTGGTGTACGTATTCTAGCAGCAAACAAAGCAAGAAGCACAGTATGAGTAAGACAACTGTGGCAAGTAAACCCCTGAAAGAGGCTGTTTATCCTTAAGGCATGAAAGAAAGTGATGACCTGAGTTTTGAAACAATAGCAATATTTCCTAGTGGCATTGCCATCTGTGAAAGGAGAATGTATAAAGCCACGTAGACTAATGCCTGAGTACACATGAAATAATTTCTTATTTGAAACACACCACCCCAACCCAATCCCACCAGGCATCAAAACAGGACTTCTCACTTGTTTATTTCCAAGTTCCCTGCAATTTCTCAAAGATAATGCAGTGAAGCAAGGGGGTCTCACCAGCTCAGAAGGCTACAGTCCCTCACATGACACTCAGCCACCAGCTCACTGCAATAGCCTCCCAACTGCTCTCACATTACAGTAATCATGTTAGTCAGAGATGTCTCAGCCCCAAGAAATATTTGCCTTTCACTGGCTTTTGTGAGATGGACCATGTCTTCAAGCTTCCTGTATGTTTTTTACCCTCTTGTCTACTTTTCTGCATCATATTTCTCAATAGAGGGAGTCCCTATGATTTGCTTGCAGCTGCCAGTATGTAATGCTCATTTCCAGTTTGCCCAGGGCATGTACCTGCCCTGCATTACACAAGAATTTGAACACTGCACTGTCCTGAATAGATTTACCCCACAGCCTTTATGATATGAGGTGTATGACTCCTACTTCACAGAGGAGAACTGAACAGAACCCAGAAGCAAACGAATGTACCCAAGACATGCTGGACTGTCAAGTAAGAGAGGGGAACTCCATCCAACTTACCTCAGATTTCAAGCTACCTGCCCATCCTTTCTCTCTCTTTTTCACATCTCTGGAAAACACCACTCAACTAAAACACCAGAGAGCCTTATGAATAACAGGAGAAATGGAGAGTGAGTGCAGCCATCTTCTCCAGAGCCATGGAGCTATGCCTTACTCAGCTATGTTTAGCAAACGAAACAGAGCCAGCCCTCACTGTCATATAAAAGCTTTCCTCAATCAAGATGAGGCCAATAGCTCTTTGGTATCCAACATTTAACAAAAACAAGGAGAGAAAAAGATATCAGCTTAAGGGTGTTTCCGTTACTGGGCTAGATGTTCAGAACTGCTTGGCATTGGCTTGAGACTGTTCCCACAGGGAATTTTAACCCCTGGTTCAATAGTAGGATTGTAGCACCTTCCTGATCAAAATTCTTCTCAGTTTAAAAATGCATTAACTTGATGCATATACACAAAATACCTTGGATAGACATGTATTTCTGAGCGTTACATGAACACTGTAAAAAATAAAAGCCATGAATAAAGCCATGCTGTTCCTATTTAGATAATATCCTGCTGCAGTCAACAGTTGTTGTTTGAGAAAATGTTCAATACAGAGATGGAGCACTTGACCTACAAGTGTTTAATGGGGGAAAATATTTCCAGTTATAAAAAGCAAAAAGAAAACATCTCATTCATTGTCCATTTTCCCAGTTTCTGAGGGCTGACTATAAATATCTGGTATTTGCATTTCTCCTTTTGGACTGTGAAGAGCACATTTGAGACAGTTTTGTTACCAATAGTAAATTTTTATTCCCTCAATTTCAGGCTACTGCTATAATGCTTAGGCTGTTAACAGCAGCAAAATTTTATGTTTTAACAATAATTGTTTTGAAACCTCTTTAGCTGAGAGTTTGTAAAAAATGTTCTGTTTAATGTGATCTGAATTAGGGTCCAGTTTCATTTAACAGTATCCTTTCTGAATGATCCTCTTCCAATAGTATTTGGAGCAGATGCCAAAGCTAGCACAATTTTTCAAGGTCTAGTCCACTCCAGAGTTTTTCACACATTACCACTACAACAGCTCACGCACCAGTCCAGCTTCCTGAGCAGAACATTGTTCCTGCTTTTATGTATTATTTAGAGTACTTGTTAATGCTTTCCCACTCTCCTTGTGGTACAGCTTTGGGACACAAAACAGTTTTTTTGAAATACAGTATGGACACAGATTTACGGCATTTGTCCCTAAGACATTTAGATCCATCTCTGTTGAAAGCCATTACAGTTTACTGGCTCCAGCCAGTGGATGAGAGGAGTTCACAGATACAATGACCAGATGCAAATACACTGCTGAAAAGGGCGTAGTCTGGACCCTAGGCTTTGGGCCTGGACCCTAGACTTTGGGGAGAAAGAATGCAGACTGCCCTCAACAGAGGCTCTGGCCTCACTGTACATGCAATAAAAGATGCAGCAGCCCCTTTGCATTGCACAGGGTTCTCCAAAGACAAAGGGGATTTTCTGCAGGGAAGCTGACTGGGTGTGGAAGGAGCCACTCTCAGTGCTTTCCCTGGGCTGTGACAGGCACTGGCAGCATACAGGGATGCTTCCCTGAAGAATGCATACCTTATTTTGGATGTGTTAGCATAAATGTGTCATTCACAAAAGGCTTGAACTCAGTGCATTTTGATTATGGTGACATTTTTCTTCACTTCTTTTTCTATCTTTGTCCACTGAGGTCACAGGTAAGTGGCTGGATTTTATAAACAGGTGCAGTTTATGATAAGAAAAACATGCAATGGTTATATTCCTGTTATTCTAGAAGGAAGGCCTGGTGCTGAGAGATTCCCAGCTCACTGTCACAGATTTAAGAAGTTTAGATATATTTCAGATAAGCAGCCACATTTGGGAGTTATCCACCCTTGCCTTGAACTCCTGAGCTCAATGTACTCATCAAAGCACTGTCCTCTCTTGTCAGCCGTCGAGCTGTACACATAGCACAGGCCAAGTAAGCCAGAGGTTACTCATTTGCTGAGGGATTGCTCTACTCCTCTTCTGTTTGCTTGCTTCAAGTGCACATAAATCATATCAGACATTGTTACACATATCAAATATTTCCATGTACATCTATTTCTCTACAAGCATTGAACCAAAGTGCTGTTGAACCCGAGAGCTCCATCCTGGTTGGCGCTCTAATGCTGCACTGCTTCCCTGCTCCCTACGTTTTCATCCTGAGCTTCCTCTTTTCTTAGTAAGCTCTTTGGGGTACAGAAGCTTATTTTACTTGTTGGAAGCACCTTGTACTTTTTTGGTGTGACATAATCCCAGATCAGGCAGGCTGAGAATCCAAGACAGAATTAAGTTCTACAATGAAGAAAAGCATGAAATGCCTCCTTGTCCCACCATCCCCAGCCAGAAGAGGTTAGCTCAGGTTCCCAGCCCTTCTGAGATCTGGCACATCTGCAATCTGGCATTACTCCTCAAACTTTGGAAGAAGGTAAGATCTAATGCAACTGCAGAAGCAAACCTTTGCTACTAGAAGGACAGTCATGGCCATTCCCTCTTCTGCAAACTGCAGACCCATGAAGGTTTTCTGTAGTATCCTGAAGAAGGTGACACCAAAAATGATAATCCCTACAGAATCTCTCCTCTTTATCTATGGAGATTAGTTCTTCCCAAACAATAATAGCACAAGTTATCCAGAAAAAAAACCCCAACCACGAGTTATAAAATTATATGCTTTCTGAAATTTTAGGGTTGCGTGGCATTTTTTCTTAATAATGTATTAACCCATGAGAGAACTGTCATGTGCAAACCCTTGAAATTCTCAGTGAACTGCTAACTGGAATTCCACACTTCTGCACTATTTAATGCACAAAACAAACTTCCATCTCATATGTCTTAATAATCTTTGTAGACCAATCCTTGCATAGTGATCTATTTCAATCATGAAATCTGAAAACACAAGAAAATATATCTATCTGTATATCTATATCTATCTTTGTGATCTTCTTCACATTTTAAGGTACCAATCAATTTAGTGTAGCATTTTTTTGGCCCATGTGCTTTTACAGAAAATTATTCCATGCAGTTTTTATCTACTGCTAGGAGCTACCCATGTGACTAGTTTATTGCTGCATATCCCTAGGTGATTACATTTGAAATGTCTGTGTCTAGTGGTAGTCCAGGACAGAGGTCATGCCCTTAATCTGGACAAGTTTTTCCAGAACAGTCTGCCCCTGCACACTCTTTTACAGCTATTTATTTTATTTGAGGGATTTTCATGGTAACTGTCTCCAAGTTGTCCAAAGTGCACTGAGCCATTCCCATCAGTCAGAGAAAGATGTTTGCTGCAAACATCAGAAGAAACATGAGGGGGATAACAGGGCAGGTGATCAGATACGTGATCACATTAAACACAAACTATATACCCCCGAATTCACATTCCAAGTAGATGTTGAGGTGAGGGGAATGAGGTAGAACTAGTCTCTATTAACCAAGTTCTGGGGCTGTGCAAAGCAGTTCCAGGTGAAGGTTCCTTGTATTGACTCAGAGAGCTTTGTCACCTGGGTTTTACCCTGAAAAAGGCATGGAAATGATGGTATCTCGGGAGGCCAGGAAGTACCAACTAGAGAGAGAAAGAGGACTAGCTTAGATCTCATATTCTTGACTAAAGATGAGTGATGTGAATCCCTTATTATGGCTGAAAGCCGAAGTTTGGGAGACTTATTAGGCTTTTTCTGATGTGATTTCTCCTTTATGTTCTTTAGAGTTGTGACTCTACTCTTCAGCTCCAAAGATGAAATGTCTGTATCAGCACTCCTGCTGGGAAGTTGGGATGTCGAGACAAAGTTCAAAGCCTGATCCATCTCTTACTGAAAACAGCAAAAAGGATTTTACTGCCTTCAGGGAGAACTGGGTCGGCCTTCTAACCATCTTCCCAAGATCACAGGAGAGAAAAAATGGCTCAGAGCTAAAAATAGAACTCTGGAGGACTGTTACCTGTTCTGTGCATAGACAGGGAGTAAAACTCCTGCCCAAAGAAACTACAGCACGATTCACACTGGCAAAACTATAATTATGGAGCTGATTCTGCAGTTCTTGTCAAGTCTTATAAACTACTGTTATCCTTAATTATGCAGCTCAGTCACTGCTATCGGATTCTCTGCTGAAGCTAGTTTGTTAAAATTAGCTCCAGTATTTGTTGAGGTTAAGTGATCTCACTATCAGGCCTTTGTGAAGAATTACATCTTTAGCAACTTAATATTCTAAAGCTAAAATAAGTGACCACAATGAAACATTTCTTTGATAAATAAATCTGGGGTTTAAGGAAGCATCTATCTTTGTCAAAATTCCTCCTCCCTTAAGAAGGACAAAGGCTAAGTGCATATGATGATCTAATATAAGTTGTGATTTTATTCCATTTGAATTGCACATAATCAAATCAAAACTTATCTTCTTACTTGTGCTCTGTGGTTCTAATTCAAAACAGACTTACCAGGAATTATAGTTACAGAAGTTGCAAGCAGAACATCTCTCTGAGGTCATTCACTCACTGACACTCGCTCTGTCAGTACGAGATTGTTCCCTATCATACACTAGAATGGAAACCTCTTCAGACCTTCTAAAAAAGTATCCAGGCTAATGAAATTTCCATCAGAACCTCCTTCTTAAGACTGTTCTTCCCTTAAATATGGCAATTTATCTTTCATTTTTCTTGTCATAATTTCACCCCAGTTCTCCTTGCACTGGTATCATGCTGATACTAAGGACTACTTTATACCTCCAGTAATTCCATTATTTTAGTGAATTGAATAAAATATTATCATGCAATATATTGTATATTTATATTTTAAATACAAGTATATGGCATTTTCCAGTATTGGTTAGAAATTAAATATTCCCAAGATTGACAAGGTGCATACAACCCAGAATCCACACTGACCATTGTGAAGAACCTGATAATTTTCAGTGTATTGTTACTTTTATTTATGATTTTCCCCCAGGGGTCACATACAAACCAAGATGAATTTATTATTAGAATTTAAAAGGGTAACACTTACAACATTACATCAATTGCTGAAATGCCAGACAAAGTGATTAAAAGCTACCTCATGCCTTCAAACTAATAAATAAGCAAGATTAGAATTAATAGCTGGGAATACATTAGCTAAAAGAATTCCTCTTTGTGCTATTTCATATTGAGTACTTACTTTAGATTTAAAAAAAAAATGTTGGCCATGGTGTATTTTGTCCCATCAATTGTTGATCTCAATCAGGAGTGCACTCGTACATCAAGTAGAAAACACTCCCATTACCACAGTCATGCTAATTAACTCCAGTGGATCACAACCATTATTCAATGAAATACCAGTGAAATATATAGTGAAAAGAAATTTAAACTACATTTAAAACCACACATCTCATCTGATATTAGTAAGTGTGTAAAGACATACAGATACACATTTGTGTGTACCTAGTACAAGTACACAAAGGACAAAAGCTTGCTTGGCAACAATCTGCACCTCTCAGCCAACTTCAGTGTCATCCTGAGACCAAGAGAGGTGGACAGCTGGGAAAACAAATCACCCATGGGCTCGTTTTGTGCTTATAAGGATATTTCAGTTTTTATTTTCTGCCACCTTCATGGTCTTCTGGTAAAAGCCAATCCAAACAGAATATTAAAATGAGATTAAATACTCCTGCTGTTTCAATATCTTATGGTCTTTACAAGGATCGATAAGACATGGGAAGATACCTGAAACTGATGATTATTGGCAAGGTTTTATTCTAGTATTTTGTCCTTGGTAATATACATGAAAATAGCTTTGTCCTTTCAATTAGAGAACATAGTTGAACAGGAACAGGAATGTGAAAGTGAGCAGCAGCAAGGAGAGAAGGACAATGAAGACAACAAAACAGGAGTGCTGGTGCCAAACATGAAACCAAACTCACACTGCTCCGTGTTATGCAGCACAGGGAGTGTAGCACTAAACAGAATTATCACCGCCCAAATTCAAAACCGAGTAACTTGGAGAGTGTACAACTGAGAGCTGCTCAAGTGACTGTATGGTAACCGAGCCTTTGAAATTCATCAAAAATGAGGAAAGCATTTTCTTTTGTGAAAATGACAAGGGAGCGCAAGAAATCAGACTGTTAGGAGTGAAATGCAGCTCCTTTTGAAAGCTTCTTAAATGATTAATATCATCAAAAAACCCAGGTGGTTCACAGCAAAGCTTCACAACTTCTTTATGGTAGGGGCAAAAGGGAAGGCAGGTGGAGAAATAAACATGGAGCAGCTCTAAGGTGAGCACTAATGCAGGAGGGCATGATATTGTTTTCTGTCCCAAAAGCTCAGATCACATCTTTCGTGAGCCCTACAAACACAAGTGCAATCACTACAGCTTTATGAAGTCCAGTTGGTCTCCAGAATTGAAATAACTCCAGGCATTCTGGGTTTAATATCATACCCATGGTTTGGAGATTTTAAAGACACAGCAACAACAGTATTCAGAAGCTTTGGACTGTCAACAGCACTGGGAAAAGCCAGCACCACGTACAACTGGAATCATGGTTGCCTTGAAAACAAAAGCAGAAATAAACTTGTGCAAATGTGAATTCTGTGACTTTATTTTTTTAAAATCTGCTTTTAAAAAGACAGCAAATAATTTCCTCTCTATTTTCCCCACAAGCACTACCCTGACTCAGCGATGCTCATATTTCCATTTATGTGAAGATAAGTTATAACACCTTTCCTAAACCCCTTTGGAGTGGCATGGGACTGTCCATAGAATGAGATAATGTTTAATGGAAAAAATCTGGCAAAACTTTGACCCACATTCTGGTCTTCCAGCTTAAAAATTCCTATCAGGCTTAATATTGAGACCATCAGTCTGGAGTACAATGCAGTGCTACATATACATCACATAACAATAATTCTGTCTGGTAACACGCAACAAAAATGCAACACTGCTGCAAAAGGTTGCTGCAAAATGGCAAGTGTACCACTAATGCATCACAGGATGTACAGATTTGCAGTGCCATAAGTGAAAGGCCACCACTGCCAAGCAAACTGATAGTTGGCAGAAAAAATACAGAGGAAGATAGGCCACATCCTTTTAGCACGGTCAGTGCACTGCTGCCACCTGAGGAAGGATGCAGAGATTTAATTAAATTTTGCTGCTGCTCCTTTGAAATAGAGGTTTCCTCCCTGACACGCTGCATTGCATCAGCGCTCATGAACCAGCCCAAGTGGGAGTGGTGCAGGAGATGCTCCCAGTGAGAGCATCACATCTCATGGTCCCATGTCCTAGCACTGTCTATATTCCATTGAGATTCAGAGGGAAACAGGGAGCCCCTTGGTGTTCTCCTGGATCCCTCCAATTTGCCCTGTTAAATGTAACTTATAGCAAAGAATCAATTAAAAATGGTTCACTTAAAAAAAGAAATCTCTTTCCCTCCAGAATAAACCTCACACATCAGTACATTGTCTGCCAGAAACTAACACATAATTAGAATAAAACACCAACACTTCTGTTCACAATTTAGATATTTCCATTTGGCAAAAGGAGGTTTCTCAACATACTCTGTGAACAGGAATGGTAACACACCACCTGCCCACCACTCAGATAGCATCCATCCCCATCTCCCTGCTCTCTGGACCTCAGAAAATTGCATGGAGAATGCCCCTCTGCTATCTACAATAATAAAACAGTCTTTCCTAGCTTCAGTTAAAATTGGAGTAACTTTTTACTTCACCTCCATGTTCTAGCTAAGCATCTTTAGGAGCAGGTCAGCAAGACAGTCGCTTTGGATTCAGAATCTCTTCACTGTCGACATTAATTAATATCTCTGTCATGGTTTACACACTGGAATTGGTTTCAAATGAGTAGAAACCATTCTCTGAACCTTATTAGATTTATAAACCAATTTTTCACCACTGTTACTTTCCTGACATGTGGACTGTCTGTATGGCTTACCTATCAAGTTAGCTCTTCAGAGGTGCCACCAAAGTGGGATGGACTAAAGGCTTTGTCATCCCTAAATCTTCAAAAGACTAAAACCCCCTGTAACACCTAGGAAGATGTATTGCATATTTATAATAAGGAAAAATGGAAGGAGGTTTCACTACCCTGGAAGTTACAGACCATTTTATTTATTTTAGACCAGACTTATTCCTATACTTCAGAAAAGTTCCAGACAGGAACTAACATTTTTCATGTTGGCCAGGAAGCATTCATATGGGGTGCATTTTAAAAATGTGTTCGACTGTGTGAGCAAAATTCAATTCAGCTTATCCATAAGCAAAACACAGATTTAGAAAGATACCCAGGTTTTATTTCTGGCTCTTATTATGGGGCCACACATGATCTGAGATAAATATATCTTAATAATGACTTACAGTGAGAGATCTAGTACAGAGGCATTCCCACCAGAAATTTTCATGCTATAAAATGTACTGGTTTTTGGCAAGTAGTAGATCTCCATGAATATTGCAGGCATATGAGATACTGCCTCTATAGTCAACATCTGCCATATTTTTTACTATTAAAAAATCCTGACAGCTTCCTAGTGTATTCTTTATTTAGTGTTGCTGAGCCCTTCCTTCTCCCTACCCAATCCCCTTCAAAAATACCAAACCATCCCCCAAAGGATGACTGGCCATGACATGAGACAAAAGCAAAGATCAGAGAAATTCTCTTTGAGCTGTCTTTTGATGTCTCTCTGCCTTCTGTCCCTGTGCCAAACCCCACCCTGGAGGCATGTCCAGCAGGTCCAAACAGCAAGTCCCATTCCTCTCAGCATTCTCATCCCAAAATAATCTCCTTGTTTCACATCCTGATGTTAGCACACAAATCGGATTCTGCTCTGTGCTCTGATTTTTTTTTTTTTTCTGTCCCACATTTACATGGGCTGATAGAAAAAATAAATTTGCAATGGTTAAATGACCCACTGACCCAATTCCCCATCCCAAGGGGGAGCACACTCGGGAGAGATGACTGGCATTTCAGCGTGGCTGCACAGCCCTGGCCGTGCTGTGGGGCTGCTTCTCTCCCATTTGATTTTCAGTGTGTGACGGAGCAGTGAAGCCTGAGCAGTGCCCATCACTCAGTGTGCACTGAGGGGCTGTGCTGTGGCACAGATAAAAATGGGAATCCTTTGGGAAGGGGCTTGCAGCTGGGAGGAGGAGCTCTCCACCCCAAATCAGAAAAGGTTATTTGTTTCCAAAGGACAAATGGTACGAATGCATTCCTGACTGGATAGTATTTATCTGAGCCATTTTTTTGGTGGGAGTGAACACCTACCTCTGATTGTTAAGTGGTTTCAATTAGGCCTATTTTAAGCCTAAAACAAACCCAAGGCAAAACAGAAGAGAAGACTAGGATGGTACCAGACCCTTCCTCACCATGGAGCACTGCAGCATCCAGTCCTTCTGGCACTCAACTTTGATATGAGGGCATTGACAAATCCAAGCTCTGCTCATCAATATAAATCCTGGGCACTGGCAAAATAACCAAGAGGCAGAGGCCAAACCCCAGTGCTCTCAGCCATCTCTCCTGTCCAAGCAGAAACACCCTTTATTTCACCCAGCAGTGCACTCCCTTCAGCTGACACATTTAATATGAAAGCTGCACATCCCATTCCCTGGCATTAACAAGTCACAGCCACCCTTTTACGCCATGCACTTCTGAACTGAGCCTTGACGTTACTCCAGAGGAGGCAACAGCAGGCTCAGCTCTCTGCTTGCTGCAAAGCTGTGGATCTCACCAATGCCACAAAGATTCACCTACGCTGCACAGAAAAAAAAACCCAGCACTGGCAAAATCTCATGCATTGGACAAAACTCCCAAAAACACAAAACAAATTGAGAGTCGTGTGTTAATAGGAGGCAGTGCCATTATTCTGGAGCATGCAGTGGTTTCTGTTCTCTCAGCTGCATACTAAAACAGGCAGTCATGCTAAACTAACACGTGTGCACATGCTCACTGACAGTTCAGACACCTCCTGTCTCAGTTTCTGACTTCTTGCAAATTCTGCAGTTTCTTTCTCTCCAAACAAGCCTCATTTCATATGTAGAGGAATGAGAAGGCTGAATCTGCCTGCTTTTCTCATGTCAACCTTAGAATTTCTCTCTCTAGCTCAGCAGAGGAGAGGGCTCTGTGTTTCTGCATGTGGTGGTGCTCTGAACCAGACACTAAACAAAGGTGCCTAAATGTCTCAAACCAGAAGCCATTTCCATAGTGACACAAAACGGGGCTTCCTTGGGACTCGGTTATGCAAAACCAGACTTCACAGACCACAGTTATGGAGGGCAATATTAATGGCTGGCTTACAAGCGCTGAATCAACAAGTGAATTATTTATAAGCACATTAGGATTTTTGTCCTTATTCACACGTGTAATTCCAAAAGAACTCTGTAAATCCACTGAGGTTGCCCTATGTATGTACAGGGGAAATTGAAATCTGAGTACTATCACAGGAAAATAAATTTCAAAAATAGGTTTATATGCAATAAAAAGATGGTTGAGTACTTTCAATTTATATATAATCAGTATGAACTAGTCTCATAATGCAAATGTCATTTTTAGACAATTCAAACACCCGATGAGGGGCTAAGAGAACACCCTTCACCTGGACAATTAGGGATCCATGATGGGAAAGAAGAGAGGCAGCATCACACTGACAAGCAGCTTCTCTGCAGTGTAGAGCCATCAAACTGGATCCTCCACTCATCAGAACAAGTTAATTATAAGCAATTTCTCTGAAATTGGAAGTGGGATTTTGTTCTAAATCTTGTGCAGCAGAGTGATCAATGGAACTCAGTCTATTTCCAGAAAATTTGCGCAATGATAACGAACACTCAAAATCTGTCCTTGAAAACTGTTTTGCTCTGTTACTGCATACAAATCCTCGATATTGGCTTAATCTACATTAAATTTCCTTTTTACCAGTGTCTGCAAAGTAGCATATTTGTGACTGGCAGCGATATCATGACCAGTTGTGCCATCCTCCTAAAGCCATCACTGGCTGTCCTGGAGGCAGCAGCACAGCCTGAGGCAGCTCCTTCTGCTGCAGAAGAACAGAATCACAAAGTAAAAATGCTGATACAATTCACAGCGTCACTCCTGTCCCCTTGAGCCTCCCTGTTATCAATAGCTACAAGAAATTGAGTACCAGTCCACCATCATTCCAAATGAGACTTGGACATTGCTGCAATTAATCTTTTGGAATCGATAAGGTACAGTTTGATAACCCACTGACCTGCCAATAAGAAGAGCACAAAGAAAAATGACCAGAAAGTTTTAAAAGCCTTTAGATGATTACGGTTTTCATCAACACAGACAGGTGAGTCAGAACAGCAGTGGTTTTTTTTAAGTGGGTATATATCACAGAAATTGTCAGAGGTAGATACCTTTTGTTTCAGGTCTAGGTTTATTCAGCTGATACATCTGTACCATATTTTATATATTTTTAGTACTCAGTTAATAGAACATATCAGTACTATAATTTTTGAGAGTTCTCTTTTAGAAATTTTGGGCCCTGAATAAACAAATTCCAGGCTTAATCTTCTTTAGGAATCATTTGCTGTCTTCTGATTCAAAATTAAATTAGTTCAAAATCTCAGAATTCACCACACAATAAAAATTCTATTTTACAGGACCTCCAGAATTAAAAATACATATTTCTTAAATAGCTTCACTGTCTCTCTTTCTGCCATGGGAACAGCATTATGCTTTTACAGGAAAAAAAACAAAAAACAAAAAACAAAAAAACAAACCCATACAAAAAAACCCACCAAAAAAACCCAACCAAACAAAAAACCCAACCAACCAAAAAAAAAAAAAAAACCCAAAAAAACCCAAAAAACAAAAAAACCAACCAAAGAAAACCTTCAAACACATGTCATAATAGGTACAGCCCTACACACAACTGCCAGGAAGATCTCTGTGCCATTATAGAGCCTGTCTAAAACCAGATTCCCCACTACCAGTAGATCATGGAGTACCACCGGCCCCTAATTCAATTCCATTGCCTCCACAAGATTTGCCAGGCTGCTGCTATCGGAGTCTCCATGGGACTGATATCCATAATGTGCCCTGAAAAGTCCTTCCTTCACCCTTCCTCAGGGAAAATATGTCTCACGTGCCCTGCTCCTGACCGAGGTCTGGCAGTCAAGTCCCCACAGCATCACGGCTGAGCCAGGCAGTCTGCCCAAGCTTTCTCAGCTCCTCTGGCCCCCGGCCCAGGCTGGGCAGAACCATTTCAGTATCTCTGCTCTTGCAATGCAGGTAGGTCCCAAGTCACCCAGAGGATTCTAGACTTCCTGCACAGAGCTGTATCGTGGCTCCCATGATAAACTATCTGGCCCCTAGGTATGCTGCTAGAAGCTTTTGGATACAGCAGGCCCCAGGTAACCTTCACAGACAGCCCATGCGTTGGCAGTCCCACTGATCTCTGCTGTCTGTGACTGCCAGATGCAGCCTGATGCCAGCCAGGAGGAGAAACCAAGAGCTCTGGAGCTCCTGCACCGTGGTACAAAGGCCCGTGTGATCTCCTGCCAGTGGGCATTTTTCCTCTTTGTGTAGAAGTGAATACATTTACATAAATGAAGTGAACAGGAAAATGCAGATTATAGCTTCAGAACTTGCTAATGGCCATGTAAAGGATGGTGAAAATAAGAGTAGACCTGTTTTGGGTTTTTTTGTTGCGTGTCTCATGCTTTTGTTATTTTTAAAAAGATTTGGCATTACTGAAAGTACAGTTATTATTGCCAACTTTAAATATATTTCTTACCAGGTTTAATTGTCTGCTTTCTCCTGTTTTGGTTTAATATTCCATCCTACATAGGATTTTAGTAACTCAACCCAAAGGGAAAAACCCAGTATGCCCAGCAACCTTTCAACAGCTAGACAGGTCACAAAATTGTAAAAAGTAAAACAAAGGAATAATTTAAACACTCACCCTAGGAAAATGCTTCTTAAGTGCTCATTATCAACATGAACTCTTAATTTATTCCTAGCCATTTTACATCAGTATTGAACTTCATGCCAAACTTCAGAACAACAACATCCAACAGAGCTGGAATTTGTATGGGAAAGCACTAGGTTTTTATCCTGGAGGCCAAACAAGTAGCTGTTTGTAATTCAGCTTTGGCCTGACTATTCCATTACCACACAGGGTTTTTAAGCAGTTCAAGTAAAACTATGTGGGACTGAGAGGTCACAGAATACTATTTTTACCTGCAAAATTTCTTACTGGATCCTTTGGATATTTGACATGACAAACAAGATAACTGTATTTTTTCAACATATTTGCACCGAAAGTTCTTTTTATCCACAAGGGCTTTTGAAAACCTCTGAACTGCCAGTATTTTAGGAACAGCAGAGTGGAGGAAAGGAATACTATAGAAAGGAATATTGGAGAACAAATTGTTTCTTAGATGAAAAACATTATCTGAGCTTTGATTTCTTATAGTTGATACCAGCCCTTGGCTTTCAAGGTCTCTGCTGAAAGCGTTCACTTGCAGAAAATACATTTACCTTCCTGAGATGAATGAAAGGAAGAGCTGAATCTTAAAGGAACTGTGCATGTACACAAAGGTTAACTTTGATGATACAAAGCCAGTGTTCAGGTGTTTAATCATAATCTTGCAAAGCTGTCTAGGAGGAAGGCAAGCACAGATACCCAGGAACAGGAACACTGAATGGCTTCCCAAATGCCAGAGTACAAAGTAGAGTGTTTTTCTCACATTTTCTCTGGCTCCTCTTCTTTGCAATAATTCAAGAATATTCCACTGCATTAAGTTTATGCCTTGGCAAAATGGATTCCATAAAGCTTTCAAAGTCAGGAATAGAGGATCCAGCCTTGTACCTACATCAAAACTGTTTCAGACACAAGGCCTGAACCAAGAGCTTCTACACTAGACAAGCCCCATGAACTCTGAAGGCCACACTCAGCCTCCAGTTAACCCTCTTTTCTTACTGTGTTTGATAAGAAGGGACAGCCCCCACATTTTGAGCCAAGGCTGTTCAGAACACGTTGTTCGTTGTGCTATTTCAGCTTATAAACATCAGTGCCTTTGGGTTACCATGAAAAATACACCAAGTGTTGCATGCGATCACACGCACAGGTGCTAAATGCAAACCCAGTTGTAGCTGTGAGCTTAATGTGGCCCAAGAGCCTTGAGAACAGCTCCGAAGACCTGAGAGCAGCTTATCCCATAAACACAGACGACAACACCTTGACTTAAACCATGGACCGCCCAGCTTCGCGTTTAAAAAAAACAAAATACGAGTGGGGCTGTTTTTCTGGGTGACCTTGAACAACGTGGGTTTTGGCAGGGGTGGGAGAACACCATGGGACAGGGAGCGAGCCAGCTTCCACTGCTGTTTCATTTCACTGCGAGACAATGTTTGGTTAGCTTGGATGAGAAACAGCGGCTCTGTTTGCCATTAGGGCTCAAGGCTCTCCAGCGCATTGCGAGTGCCATCTGCAGGTGGAAATCCGCACTGGATCCAGGAAACCCGGATAAACCGGAGCGAAGGGAAATCTTAACTGCACGTCTGAGGGGAAAGCTCCTAAAAAGGCTACAAAAATGCTCATTTGAGACCGTTCGTGAAACCTGATGCAGCAGAATGCCAGGGTTTATCAGAGCAGCTTCCCAAGACATTCTGCAGCAGCACAAAGGCAGCAAAGCTCTCCGTGAGCAGAGGAGGATGGCTGAGAAGGCCATTATCCCACGATTGCCAGAGTGCCAGAAGAGAGGGAAATCATCTGGGACCCTCTCTTCACATACTGAGAACGGGAGAAGCGCTTCCAACATGTGCAGTTCAGCTAGATAGTGCTGAAGTGTTGGGAGACTTTTCCAAGTGGAAGGCACGCTCTTTTCAGGATAAAAGCCCTGAATAAGAAAAAGTTAGAGAACCTAAAATGAAATTATCTTCTGATTTACAACCATAACGTCCGGGACTACAGTCATCTGATTCGCAAAAAACAATTCCAGCCAAGCAAAGAGGCCATCATTGGAACTCTGTAGCAACATCCAGAGTGATATTCCTTTGGTGATGTCTTGATAATGCCTGGCTACAGAATCTCAGTGCACGGCAGGCGCTGTGCTGCGCCGAGGCTGGCACTGCACAGTGGCAGCCTGCGAACAGTACCAGCACTGACTGAGGAACAGTTGCAGGTATACACAAGATAACAACCTCCCTCCCAGGAGCTCAGGTTTTTTCCATCCAAATTCAAACATTTTGCCATCTGTGCGTTCCGTGTAGTATAAATACAGTCAGAAAAGTTGCCAGAGCTTCGTCTAAACAGCAGTTAATGAGAGAAAGAGACCCCAAATTACATTTCCTATTGCCCACAACACAGTGCTGTAAAATCACTGACATTTTCTGTGCACAGCTGCATGTAGGAATGTGGATCTATCTGGGCCATGCCTGATTGAATCATTACCTCCAGATTTATCAATCTGCAGTTTCTAATCAGACATAGAGGGAGCACGTTCCACCTCTCAGTCCAGTGCCATGGCAGGTCAGTCAATCAGAGCAATGCCAGACACAAGACTGGTTTACAGGCAGCAAGGCAAAACTAGGAATGTTTTGCCCCCTGTTAAAAATGTCCAGAAGACTCCTGAAAATTGCTTCTAGTCTGACCTTTGTAAATGCCCTCCTGAAACAGCAAGAGATAAGAACAAATATATCAGAGCCAAGGAAAGTGGATTTCTGAGAATAAATTTACACTGTATGGCTAAGCATTTTTATCAGAGAATTGCCAATAGGAAATAAAATTGCTTATATTGTGAAGCTTGTCGGGTGTGTCAGAAAAACTTTTTTTTTTTCTTAAGAAAAACAAACATAATCCTTTTTATTGCTATTAAACCCAGTAATTAACATCCTGATGAGGGAAATGGGCAAACTCAACAGTTCTTTTTAGAATGGTGGCATATCTGCTTTATTGCATGATTATACTGGGAAAAAGTCCTGCCAGTTATCCACCCTAGCCATGGAAAATATGTTTGCTAGCTTGAGAAAAATAAAAATATTTAAACTTAGAGTTAATTTCCAACCAACTGTAAAGTGTTAAACATCAGGAAAGGAGATAGAAAGAATTAAAATTGCTTATAATCAAGGTAGAGAGGAGATTAATTCCCCAACTGTAAAATCAACCCCACTAGAAACTTCTGCATGAGAATTCCAGGTGTGATAAATTTATGGACTCTCCTCTTACCCTCACTATTACTCTGTCCAAAGCAAAGAGTATTGTATTCTCAAGTCCTTGACCCCAGAAAAAGCCTGAGATTCCTTTCACTACCCTTCACTGCATGTCACCATGTCCATTTGCCAGCACCACATTCCAGTGTCAGACTGCAGACAGGCCTCATAAATTAGCAATGATAGTCTCATGTGAATGCACCAGAGCAATGTGTTCCTGTCAAAGCTGTTGGGAAGGAACCAGGTTCAACTTGTGTCAATTATTTGTAATTAGGATGCACCATAAACTTCATATTCTCAACAGTCCAGGCAGAGCAAGGAGATGCTCAGTGATTCTGCCCATCAGCTGCAAAGGAAACAGAGCCACGGGAATGCAAGAGGTTCTATAACCTTGTAAATGACACTTTTTTCTTTCCTCTGCATCCCCCTTTGGAGCACCCACCTTCATTTGAACAAATGTGCTCACCCAGTGAACAAGATTCATTTGCTCTGAATTTGGCCTTGTAATCCACAGAGATGTGCTGCAGTGGAACAGAAGGAGGCCTAACAGACAGGGAGGTTAGAAAAGTCTTCAGCAAAGTAATTATATTCTGACTTACCCCAGTACCTACAGATGGAAACTGCACACTGTAAGGTTCTCCAACCCTGATGAGGGGATGGATCTCCAAATTCCATCAGCCCATGGAGCAAACCTTAATGAGCTGTTGCTTCCGTGTGCAGACAGTTACATGGCTTGCTCTCATCTCTACTGTCAGGACCCTGTTATTTTTCTGTCTCTTCTCACCTGTTCCTAATTTGTTTCCTACATCTCTAGTTAAGTAGTACTCAGAGAGGAGGTAGAAAAAAATGTTAAGCGTGATCCAAAAAATGCAAGATGTAACAGGAATTATGAAGATTTTGTATCAGAGGAGGGGGATTTAGAAAATTAATTACACAAAGGGGATGAAATCACCTTGTTTCAGCCCCTGTATATTACAAGATCCTAATTTTCATTTGCTAGCCCAGTATAGCATCCAATAACAGCTGCATTGGGCACTCATTCTGGAAAGGATTTTAGGATGAAAACTAACACTAACTTTTGCTTTTGGATGAGGCTTTGCAGAACCATGGTTTGAAAGCTCCAGCCTAAAATCCATTTTAATAAATTTGCAGAAATTTAATTTTTAGAAATTCAAGCCTATTACCCGAGAGCTTAAATCCACAGGTAGTTTCATAAAATTTTAGAAACCCACCAGTGCAGAACTGCTGCTTTCAGGCTGTGAGATTTGTCAATGTTATGTAAGGATTTCCCATCACAGCTGAACAGTAACACTAAAATTCATTAGCAAGCCAAACAAGGGGATACTCCATCAAGAGCTGAACACCTAATGAAAAGAAGAATGTTGGTAATTTGAATTTCCAATAACATAGATAGGAAAAGATTTTCAAGGGGTTGGCGAATAAGAATATTTTTAGCAGAATTAAATATGCTGAATATGGTTAAGATGCACATAGGAGAAGACATGACAACATTCTACAGATATTTCAGGGTTGTTAATTCATCTCATTTCCTGGGATTTATCCCCTTAAGGGAGATAAACAAGACTACAGGGATATAAACAAGGGAATAATAATAAAAAAAAGAGATTGAGAGAAATATAAATTCACTATGAGGGAGAGGAGAAAAAAATGTCTTGTCAGTCGCTGCCATCAGGCAGTGAAATATTTTCCCCGAGGAAACAGTAAAAGAGGTATGTCCCTGTTACTGGAAATATCTTAACTAAACTAGGCCAGCACGTGGGAAAGGTTTTGCAGAAAACCAAAAGTAAAATCTAGTTAATTTTTATCTAATGCCACATTGAAACATTTGCACAATAACCTGCCCTGTGTGCATCAGGAGGACAAAGCATCTGATACATTTTGCTTTATATTGATCAATCAGGATTCATCCAAAATACCCAAAGGAGAAGTACCTTTACAGATTATCAGTTACAGATAGAAGATATTTCAAATCTACCCAAAAATGGTGTAATATGATCTGACAGCCAGAGCTGAGACTGGGTAATATCTGACCATGGATACTCAGGGGGAAAGAAAAAAATCTATCCAATCCATGGAAGAACTTACAAAAGGTCCCCTTTCTTTTAAATTCTATAAATAAGGACAAGAATTATGTTTAAATATCTACTATGACTCCACTTTGAGGAATAGTTGTAAGATTTTACCTTCATACCAAATTCCTGGAAAAAACTTGCTTACAGTGTTCTATGAGGAAAAGTAATAACAACAATTCCTGTAATGACTGCCTCTCAGTCTAAAACAAAAAATCCCTTCCACATAATGCACTGGAGCATGGGAAGGGTTCTGGTCCTTACTGCAAACTCTGGTGTTTCCCCTGCTTCTCAACTGCTGCTTCCCACCTTGTGCTCAAGGCCCTGAGTCTCCACCGCAGGAGTTATGATTGATTTTTCCATCACTCTCACTCATAACCATTCTCCTCCGTGTCCCAACAGGAAGTGCTACTTTCCTGTAAGCCCCTTGTAATTTCTCATGGGCTTTGAGACCTTTCATTGATGCAGTGTGGTGATTTTCTGATTGTAAGTCCTTCCACTACCCTGCTCTGCAGTGACTTCCAGACCTCGGAGACAGGATTCTGGGCAGCTCCAAATGATTGAACAGAGCAGCATGACCCAAAAAGTGATAGCTTTTTCTGAATATGCAACAAGAGTAACAAAAATCAAGCCAGCAGAAACCTCTGGTTCAAACTCTTACCTGTGCTACCTCTTCAAAATCATCGTGTCTTTTCTGCAGCGCACGTGCTCTGTGTAGAGACTTCCCCACTCCTGTGTGTTTGCTCAGAAAGGCTTCCCCGTGATTTTCAATCCAGTCCAGTACCTGCCAGAAAAGAAGAACATCCAGTTACCTCTCCTGTCTCAGCAGCACAGAGAAACCCTGTGAGGGTGAGGATGGAACAGCTGCAGAGAATGCCCTGTGCTTGCTATGGCTGAACACAAGCAGCTCTGTCAAAATCCGTTCTAACTGAAGAGAAAATAAATGCTCATGGATGCTACTGCTAAATTAGGCTTATTGAATTTTGGCTATCCAATTTATTTTGAAGTGTAGCTTAGTTATTGGAGCCTGGCAGATATTAAATATTTACTTTCACATAGATGAGTTTTGGGGAAAGGGAATCAGAAATCTGGAATCTTTTACAGGAAGTATCTTCCTCTGATGAGCTTGTGTAAACTGCAAAACATCTCAATGTGAGAGGCAGTCCAAAAGCATGGACAGATCAATTAAAATCTGTTTTATGTGGGGAGAAAGCATTATCAGAGTTACTGGAATGAAAAGGTTAAGAAACGTGCACTGCAGACCAAAAAATATTGACAATGTGAACCCTCCAATTCTTCCAGGTTCTTCTATTGAGTTCCAAATGTAACTGACCCTTATGGAAAAGTAGGAGGACAAATCTGATACTCTGAGAGTTACAGAGGATTCTTTTAGAAGTATGTCATCTATGTGTGCAGCACCCATGTGGAGTTTCTTCTTACAATAACACTGACACTAAAATTTAGATCAAATCTCTTTGGGGGTCTACTACAAGCTGGAAAAAAAAACCCCAAACTTGAAAATATAAGGTTGGGAAATTTCAGAATGAGATTGATACTCTTTTTCCATCTCTTTCCAATACACAGAAGCTAAAGGAATACACAGTACTCACAGAGCACTGGTATTTCTGTAACAGGTGGGACTTCCTTCAGCAAGGAGCCCTGCACTCCCTGCAAGGCCTGGATCCTCACCATGGACTGGGATACAACAGCTGGAACTTCTGTCACTCTGAAGGGACAAGGCCCTGCAGGCAGCCCCAGGATAGTGACAGTACCACAGATATTACTGAATAAGCCCAGAAACCCACCCCTGGAGAAAGGGAGGATGGGATTTATGTATTTATGTATGTATATGTAGGTATGCATGTATGTATTTATTTATTTATCACTGTAGGCAAGTAAATTATTTCAGGCATTTCATGGCTTGGTTGTACAGAATCTAAACCACCTGAGCTCCGAGCTTTTTTTTTTTTTGTAATGCAGATCCCAGGCGTATTTTTATAGGAAGTCCTAAGTACAAACAAAGCTTTAGACACATATACTTATGTTCCAATCCTATTTCTTTACAAAGAAACACATTTTTTAAATTAAAATTTACAACCCGTTTTTCATCCACGGAGTGCAAGTAATTTCATAAATTGGGGTAGCAAAGCACTTCATGTCCTGCAAGGAGAGCACATATTTGACACAAGTGGCACTGTGGGGATGAGGAGGTAGGACCAGATGTGCTGGCTGTTCATCCATCACTTCCTGCTTCCCTTTCTTTGACCAGCTTGTCTCCCATTTTTTCTGGGTAGGAAATCCCAAATACACTTCTTCAAATTGCTTGACAGCAACCGGTCTGCTAAGAGCTTTTCTGCAACATGTTTTTGACTAGGAAGGAATATTTGACTTGTAATGACAATTACTGGAGGCCAGTCTCCCAGCATTTGTGTTGGTACACAGTCTGCAAATAATCCCATTAACAATCTCTTTCCTCCTGTCAGGAGTTTTCAACATATCTATTAAAAATGGAAGCCGAGCCAAATTCAAGTTTGGAACAAAACTCATATTATTTTTTAAATGGCAAATGGTTTTACTTTAAACAATGTTTCATATTAAATTAGTATGCAGTATTTGCTTTTTATTTATTAATAATTGATAGCCACTTACTGTAACTCTACAGAAAACTATTCCAATAACTTTTTATGCTGATAGCATTGAAGTAGTCATCAGAGAATAACTTGCTGAAGAATATTTTCTGATCTTGGAGACCCATGTAAACACGTCTGACCACTCCAGTCATCATGTTTTTGCAACCATTCTCTGAAATACATAAATTCTATAATTTCATTTTCCATAAAAGTGGGGGGAAACTATATATAAATTATTATTATTATTATTATTATATTACAAAAACTCTAAGTGAATTCCTGACTTGTCCCAGGAAATTGGCAAAAGACAAGATGTTAGTATGAGGCTCTGATAACCTGATAGGCCTAATTAACAAAAAAATCCTCAGCATTTACTAAGATGCTAATAAAGATATATGTTTTTTTCTCTATATAAAGCACTTGGATCTAATAAGCTCACAATAATCTGCAAGCATAGAGAAATATCAAATTTTTGTTTCCACCATAAAAGACAAAGTTATAGGGAATAATGGCCTGAATAAAGCAACAGCAAGAACATAAATTTGTGTGGACACAAACACTTAATCTGCCATGAAAACAGTGAGAAATATTAAGCAGTCTGTGGCAAATGCAATAAGAACTCCAAAAAGTCTCAGTCAAACCTGAAATCACCAGCACTTGTAAACATCTATTTGTCAGCATATTTGGAAAAATTCTCCCTTACTCTGAGGAAAGGAAATGTCTTTAGAAGCAGAATAACTGTGTAATAATTCAAGATAAACATTAAACATTTATTTGAGAGCACAGAGTGCGTAACTTACTTTACTGCCAAAAACTAACATCCGGAAGTACAGGTAGACATTGAAGTTACAGCAACTTAGTTGAAATAATTTAATTATCCCTTAAAAACTTAAGCAGCTTGATGATGCCATTTAAAGTGCAGTTAAGAGTATTTTCTCTTCAAATGTTTCAAATTAAACCTTCAGATTTCCTAATTGCACTTTATTGCCAAGCTGTATTTTATTCTAGCTAGGAAAGAACTGTAACTCATGAGTTCTTTGGAATTAAAAGAACTGTTCTGTTCTGTTAAAAGCTGTTTCTGTTCATTGGGGTAGCTATAATATGCTAATATCTATTTTTAAAAATTCTTTTCTTTCACTAGTTTAAGATCAACATTGATAGAAACATTATTTTCTCTGATGCGCATATCCTGTCTACTTACCTCCTCAAGGGCAAAATTATGCACCCAACAAAATAAGCAGCAAACCCAGGTCACCAAGAAAATGAAATAAAACTCGGTGAAGCTACAGCAGGCTGACTGTGCCAGCTATTACAGTCATTATATGGCTGGATAACCACAAGATTCAAAATGCTACCTGGAGGAAGGATAGCCCCAACTGTCCCTGTAGAATGATCTGTGTAACTGTTAAAATAACAGTGGTGGCAATTCAGCCAGGTTTCATGTGAGCAGGGAAGGAGGTTTTTGAAGAGAGCCACTTCCAGAGCCCTTTCCCCACTCCTTTTTGCTGAGGACCAAACTTCTCCTGAGGGAAGTCTGTGACCCACAGCACAACTAAACTGGCAAAACCAATCCTGCCATTTATGAATGGGGAAAAATATACTTGAGAATCCACTGGCAGGGAATCCTGACAGTTTGTATAGAATACTGTAGGAAAACATGGGAAGAAAGAGATGGAAGAATGGTTTGAGAGGGAAAAGGTTGAAGAAGCAATCAGGCATTAATTTATCAAAGTTCTAGGATGATAATTGCCCTTCCTCTACGCTAATTTGTACGATGGTAATATGGCAAGATGATTGCATTAGTGCAGTTAATGTCAAGTCTTTTAAAAACTGAGAAAAGGTTAATTTAATTTTTAAATAATAATAATAATAATATAAAAGCAATGGGGCTCTGTTCTAAAAGGGAAAACAGACATGTCAAGGCAGCAGGTTGAAAATTAGTCTCTTTTTGTAGGTATCTTTCTTAATCAGGAAGTATGAAAACTAAGAAACATCTCATACCTTTATCCAAATCAAATTAAAAAATCTCCTTGGGAACCAAATCTTTCCCAGCAAATCCTCATGATCTGCACCCATTTTAAATGAACACAAAATGTCAAACGAGCAGTAAATCCATTCTTTAAGAAACTCTATCTGCTCTTGAAGTTATTGAGAAACTTCTGCATTTTGAGATCTTTTAAACTGTATTTTATTCAGCAGAAATGAATGAGGATGAAATGAGGATGACTTAGGTAAAAATCATTAAAGTCAGAAAGGAACTTGAAGACCATTGACTCCAACCACTGCCAAGCCCTCCACTAAACCAGGTCCCTACGATTCTGCATGTCTTTAAACACCTGCAGGGATGGTGGCTCCACACTTTCCCAGGCAGCCCGAGCACTGAGGCTTGCTCAGACATAGCAGTCACCGACTCCTGCCCTCGTGCTACGGTTAGGGATGAGAAGTGTGAGCTGGTGACTAAACTGCAGCGTGTGGTACCAGCGGTGACGGAGCACCCCGACTTCTGCGCTTGACCCAGGCCGTGGCAAACAGTTCCACTGCTCCGGAGTGAGGTGACCCACTGAAGTGTCTTGGCCACGGGAATCATTAATCTTTGTTACCCTGAGACCCACTGTTGTTGCCATAGTGACTCTTAAAGCTAGGCTATTCTGAAAACTGAAAATAAATGGCACTATTTTACACTTCAGGCAGTTAAGAGTCAGATCTTGATCTTAAAACAGTACAAACCTGGTATAACTCAAAAGGGGTTAGTTTAACTCTTTGGTAACAGAGTTGTAATAAATTCCAGAGCAATTCCACCTAATTTATTCTGCTTTAAATGAGGCCCCATTTCAAATAGGTGCATAAGCATTGCCTAACTTTAAACACATGGATAAAGTCTTTAAAACTGTGTAGTGAAAGGAAGCCATGCAGTATCAAGCTGCCACTATGAGCACTTTCTGGCTTGCTCTTAATACACTGTGGGTAACTAAATTCTGGTGAGATACCAGGAATTCATATGGCACTTCAAAACTCACAAGGACCAAACCTTATCTTTACTTTTTTTTTTTTCCCCTGTAGCTGCTATTATGAATTCTCAGTAGCTCCAAGGCCCTGCATGTCTGAAACTCCCAGAAGCTCTGCTTTTTGTAACCAAGTAATGCAGTTAAAAGGTTCATGTTTCAGGTCATACTTTACATCCAAAGCTTATTATAAATGTTTTGTTCCACTGCACAGCAACAAAATCCAATCTTTTCTAACAAAGCCCTTCAAAATTGTACAAGCCTACTGGATGTACCAGATTTTGCAAATACAAGAGAGAATCTCTTGATACTTCATTTTCTCCTAGCAGAACTAGAAGCTACACATCATATATGCATTTTTGAACAACACAGTTCAAACAAGATGTGCTCTCAGGTTACCCACAAACCACTCCTTTGTTGGGAGGCAAAAGAGCCCTTAAAAGACACTTTGCACACGTGCCAGGGAGACCACTGACAATGAGCAGAGGCAGCAGCCAGTGTGGGATTGTCAACTTCTCCCCACTGGAATTCCCTCTAGCGGAACACAGTGCTGTTTTGTGCAGGAGGGCATGGCCAGCCCAACCCCTGGCCTGCTACCAGGCCCTCCAGGAGAACTCTGTGTCAGCAAGAGCACCAGGGAAGACAGAACAAACACTGAGAATCAGAAGAAAAACAAAATGAAAAATCCCTCCTAACTCACAACAACTCAAGGAGACTTAAGAAATTGTAATCCTCTGTAATGAATAAAATGCACACACAGTCTGATTTAAATCAGTTTCTTTTTGTACTCCAAATCATTGCTGAAAATAGATTCTTTTTCCCTATTATCCCTGGCCCTGTCACAGCAGGGTAATGTCAAGAAAAGGTCTAGCTGAGAAAATACACTGAAATACAAAGGAACTTATCCTCTGGCTTTTCCTGCTATTATTAATGGTTTATAATAGAACCCAAAACAAAACTCATTCTCATCTGTGGTTTCTGCCTCCAAATAAAAACTGAGCTCCCCTTTTCACTTCTTTCTTCATTATAAATTTATGTTGGTGGCACAATTAAATATTGTTACAAAACCTTTTAAAGATGGGGATCACACCTCATGTTTAAACCAGAAACATCAATTTTTTTCTCCCACGAAATTATTTTTATTTCCAGAGGCATCTATATCTGACTCTAAAACTCAGATCTTGTTTCCACCAAAAGCCACAGTGAAGTTTCAACTGCCTTCAGCAAACGTGGATCAAAGACCCCACATTTGTCAAGTTAAGAGGCAGGAGGTAGCTGTGCATCCAGCAGGATCTGAGCCTTTGGACACACATCTCAACACCATGTTCTATTTTCTGTGCAGCAGCATGTGAACACGTGTAGTTCACAGGTTGGAGTGCACAGGTTGAAGCAGGTAAGTGCAGTCCCCACGCACAGGTACAGCCCTGCTGATGCAGCTCAGCAGCACCAGGAGGGAACAGGGCCTAACTCTGTTCACTGCCTTTGATCAAATATGTCAAACCATGATAGAGTTTAAAGAAGTAAGTACAAAGCAACAAGGATTGCACATCAAAAGTAGACCTGAATTGGAGTGATTTGGTTCAATGCCCAGCATGGCAGTTCAGCAAATGACTCAACGTCCCTGCCTCCATTCAGTTTTCTAAAATGACATTAATCACATTTACAGTCGAATAAAGAAAGGCTGATAGAGAAAGTGGAAAGAAAGCTGCCTTCCACTTAAAGTTTTTGCAGCCTCTAGAAATATGTGGTTCCAAATTTGGTTGGGGATTCTAGGAAGCTTTTCCACTAAAGGAACATATTGAAATATTATAAATAATAAGTAACATGATGGCAGCTGTACAAAAAGGAACAGGAAATCCACTGAAAGGCAGGGCTTTAAAATCAGGTGTAAACTGCTCCATAACCACTCTGGTACAAATGCCTAATTGCTGAGCATATACCTATAAATTCTGAAATGCCACAGCTTGATCTGTCCATGCAGAAATGGCTAACTCATGTTCAGAAAACAATACAGCCAGCCTACCAAGTTCTTCTGTATTTAATTCAGTTCACACTCTAAGTAATGAGTCACTTATTTCCAAGTGTCTTAAGACATGGTAGAGCCCATTATCACCAGACAAGAAATCTGAGGTTACAGAGGGGTTTTTTGCACATGTTTGTTTGTTTGTTTAAAGGTGGAATTAAGTGAAGGAGCTACACTCATTAGCATAGTCTGAAGACTGGACAAGGAGGATGAATTTTGATACATCGTCAATCCCTTCTCAAGAAATAGCTCACTTAAAACATTACAAGAGACAATCTCTGTTAAAGATTTTTGACCACAGTTTTACCTTTCCTTTTCACCACAACTCCTCCATGTGGTATGTGTGGACTCAACTGTGCCTGGTCTCTTTCAAAAGCCAGAGAACTAATACAGCTGCTATTAAGTAGGAGTTTTTAATCACTCTCTGCTTTTGCTCTCTAATTGTAGCTATTCCAAATACCATGACATAATTAAAGAAGTCTTTTCAAAAGAAAAAACATACAGTCCCATTTACCCTTGGAGGGAAAACAACCTTACTGACCTATCAGTATTTTCCTGCATATTGCAACTAAATTAACGAGGGGGATTAAATGCAGAGCCAATTAAAACTTTTTTTTTTCATTTCCTTTATTCCCTTGTCTACATTCAACCAAAAAAATAAGTCCCTATCAGGTCAGATTGTAGGTGTTTTTATGAGCTTCCTGGACATTATGTGAAAGTTTCACCTCTGCACAATTTTTCATTTTTACAACAAAAATATAACCTTTGAAGTTTAAAACTCCACTAGTTTGTCAAAACAGAACATCCATGTTCTGTTCTTTGCAGTGGGGGCAGCCTCACAAAGCACAGCTGACACTGCTGAACACATCTGAGTGAACTATACAACTCCTGAGACATGTGGGTCCAGAGGAGTGTCAGGAAAGTCTTAGATACGCAAAAAATACATGTATATAATCTTATTCCCACTTCTCACTGCTTCTTGCACCCACAGATATCCTACAAGCCCATCTGGAAACAGGTCTGTAGGAGTTTATCCAGAGAAAACAGTCCCTGCAGCAGGATCCTTGTTCATCAGCAGCTTCTGCAGTGGAAAACACTACAGAATAACAACTCCCCCAGAAACCCCCTTCTTAGAAGTTTCTATTGCAAAAATATGCAAACTGGTTATGAAAGGGCTGCAGACTTACCAGGATGACTAAGTGAAGAAATCCTAAATATCTCCCACAGCAATGGACTGCACACCAACGAGACAGTTCACAACCATTTCTGCAGAGGCTCAGAAGTTCATGGGGACTTGCTGCAGCATTTCTCTGCCATTCCCTGCCCACCTCCAAGAACTTTGACATTATTGTAGACCTACAGACCTGGGCAGTAGTCACAATTACTCATGTGCTCCCAGATATGCCACCCTCCATGGGCAGCATGGCTGCTCTCCTCAGGGGACAATGAGGGACACACTGCTCCCTCAGAGCAGCTCCACCTGAACTCCTGACCTTTTTACAGGCTTACATGGCAAAAATAACCTCGTGTCTGCTTTCTGTAGCTGGCTACTGTGTACTTCACATCTATTAAAGTACCATGATGGTTTGAAACTGAGATGAGTTTGGAGAAGAGTGAGAACACAATGTGTTGTGGTCCTATTCCCCTGGTAAAAGAGTTGGTCCCAGCTCTAGCAATTAGTGATATGTAGGATTTAGTAATGTCTCTCTTGGAACTGGCACATTCAGCTCCAGGCTCTGGCAGAGCTGGCTGGGTGTAGACTGGGCATTTTGAGAGCAAGACTTGTCCCTTTCCACTGGGCATTGCCTGAGGCCACACAGCTCCAGCCTGCTCTTTCACTAAATGCCATCATCTGGGATGGGAGCTCCCCAGAAGGGAGGGAGAATATACACTACATGCCTCTCTTACCCTGAGAAGGAACTTCTTTTTACTTAATATTGCTTTCCTTTGGTAAAGTTCACATTCATCAAATGTACTCCACTTATTTTTCATTTTCTTGATTAAATATTTTACTTCATAAAATTTGGCAACTGCATCTCTAAAAACATTCCAAGTAAGAGAACAATAGACAGACAAATGAAGAGCTAATGTTTCTTCCTTAATGCTTGGATTGTTACTAATGTTCCCAGATTATAGTTTTTTAAGGAAGTCAAGAAAAGAAAACAATATATCTCCAAGTTAAAAACCTTGTTATAATCTTTAAATGCTGAACTTCTTTAAGACAAAATTTCAAAGCCGAGTGTAGGTGGAGAAGCTATAAATAACCACATTTGTGCATGTTCCTTCTGTACAAGACACAGAAAATGTGCTCTGCATCAGCATAGAAAGATGCTGCTGTGCTCTGCATGAAGCTTTTCCAGGCTGACAGGTAGATTATTTCTTTTGCAGTTATGCTGCTGGGTTGCTATTTGTGAATCTTTTCTGCAGCTCTCAGGAATCATACCTGGCACTTAGCTGCAGGGTAATGAACTAGTAATGCAACTAATCAAGTCTGTCAGACTATGACCAATGGTAATATTGAGAAATTCAGAAACATTTTCTTACTTAGGGCATATAGACGATTTTGGTTGTTGCTGTCCATAGCACTAGTTAGAAGAGTGCTTTTGCTCCTTCTGAGATGAAGACATTTCTTCCCAAATCTCCCTTTCCTGTTCCATCTTTGTCCTTTCACATCATTTTTTCAGACGCAACTGCTGAGTCAGACACGGCTGTGGCCACCTGTAGCCTGGGTCTGGCTCCCCCCATCTGGGCTGTTTGCTTGGACATAATCAGAGTTTTCGGAAAGAATACCCCAGATCTCACACAGCTCAAGAGGATGGGAAGAACACTGTCCCAGGCAGAGTAAGCACTGAAGCAAAGGCAACCTGGAAAGCTCTTGATTTTCTGCCCAAGTAAATCTCAATTTCATTTTCCTCTGTGGTTGTTTCCACCACTTTAGTTTATGCTTTGAAGCTCCCAGGAAGAGAAACACCTGAGCATGCTCAATATCTGGCCCAGTTTCTTCCTCATGTGCACTTACATAAGGAATATATACAGCTCTTTAAAACCAACAGATAAAAAAAATACCCTAATTAATAGAAACTTTTACTTTAACAGTGCTCAGACTCCGCTGTGACCATGTGCACTTGAAGTTTTATTAATTCCTCAAATAACTATTTAGCATCTTGTGTTTCCTCCTACCTCTAGTAACTCTCTGTTTTGCTTCTCTGGCACTATACCAATAGAAAAACAGCATTTGCAGACCTGATAGTAAGTGGAGACATGCACAGGATTCAGATTAGATTTTCAATATCATGGCCTCCAAGTCATTGCTACTAATGACAGCTATTATCACAGCTAATTTTCATGTTTGTGAACACAGCAGCACAGTGACAATTTTAATGGTTTGGGGAAAAACTTTCTGATCCTAGAGAAAAATTTGTGCATTTCAAAGTGTGGCCTTTCATAGCTTGTGCAGTATGTTCCTTGCATTTTTTTTTCCTTCATTTATTTTTTCTTGGTGTAAGTGTCCAAACTAAGGACCCCTTGTAATGCATATCAGGTATACAGGAGGGAAAAGAGAAACACATTATTCTCAAATGTGTAAACAGAGCAATTGATTTGAACTCTGCCAATGACAGATGTGCCTATGGGTTTCAAGAAGAGAAACAATGCAAAACTAAAAGAGAGAGGATAAAGATTCAGAAAAAAACCCACAACTGTTCTTCACGGTTCCAACACCGATCTGCTTTATGGTCCCCTTCAGAGCCTCAGTTTGTAAAACAAAGAAAGAAACTCTCTTTCATGTCAGATAAATGTCAGACTAGGATAATGGTATCATTTTTGCTGTAACAAAATGTACATTTTGATAGTATCAACCCACTGAAAGCTGCTACTAGTTTAAACATGATATTTAAAGGTAAGTAACAACTAGAAAAGACTGAAAAGCAAAGATGAGCTTTGCAATAGAGTATCTTTAATGCAAGGGCTGTGCTCTAGGCCTTAGATGAGCATTCAGGCGCTCCCCACTGTATTTGAGCTGCCCACTGCACCACAGAAGAAACTGCTGATTGATATTGAATAAAGGATATTGAATAAAGCTCTGCTTTGGGTTACTATGGAGAGCAGATGATTTAATCGTCCAGGTTTAACAAGGCTTACAATCACAGCACACAGCTGAGACAGGTTTCCCAAGAGAACAAATCCCAGCTGGGTCAAATGGGTCTTGGTAGCCTTATGGCAGTAACCGAAAAACTCACCAGGATGGCAAGTGCAGCACTGCAGTACCTTGAACACCCCTCCCAGGACCAGAGCCTGTAGGGGCTGAGCATCCTGCCAACTGCTAGGAAAACACAACCTTTCTCCACGGGACCCTGATTAGAAACTAGAGGTAGAACATGAAAGTGCAAACCAAGTGGGGAAGAAGCAGGAAGGTAGAAGTGGAGAAGGAGAACAGGGATGAAGGAAATCCCAGAATGTTCTAAGTGGCTGTTCATCATCAAGGACTTTTCTATGATCTCTTGTCTTTTAAGTAAGTACCCAGGTGCCCCAGAACATTTTATCCCCAAGTTTATATGTGCCAGGATGTGTGCAGGGAGTGCAGCACAAGGCTGTGTCTGACCTCCTGGCAGTGCTCCCCTGATACTGGGTCCTGCCCAGCGATTCAAACCTGCACCACAGCTTTTCTTCAGCTGCCAGGCCACTGTAGAGTCCCTTCTGCTGGTGCTTCCTGTCTGTCAGTCACTGCTCAGGCAAACCAGCTGTGCCCAACACACCTGTGCAGGGCAGAGAAGTCACAGCTCAGTACTGCAGGTAACTGGGGAAAGGGCCAGGTCCCTGTAGTGTGTGGGAAGCTTTGTCTGTAGCATTCAGGCCCCTGCTGAGCTGGGCACTCCCTATGCTGGACACAGCAGGGCTGAAACAGAATGCCTGGAATGTTTAAATCCTTGTGCAACCTCCTGCTAATTCTACCACATGTCACAGCTGAATAGGATCCTGTGAGGCTGTCAAAGCTCAAAGGCCAGATGCACCAGAGAAGACCATGGATAACGCCAGTGAGGAGCTGTTTGTCAATGGATAGCCCAGGCTCCCATGGCAGACAGGTAATGCAAAAATAAACCAGAAAATATGGGCAAGAAGGATCAGACTTATGAAAACCCTATTCAGCAAGGAACAACCTTGAGGTGTTCAGAGAAAAGGAGGGACACAAATGATTCCAGGAGTGAGACTCATGAGCAGAATGAAGGGCAAAAGTGTTTGGGGACTTTCCCTATGAGCACCTCTTAAAAGAAAAGTCCAATTTTCCCCAAACTGAAATTTTCTGTGAAAAACTTTATTTCTTGTTTTTCTTCTACTTTGATAGCTCCAGGGCTGCAGCATCCCCTCTTCCTGAACTTCCTTTTCTTGTTGTTTCCTAACACCCTGTGGACTTTGAAAACCTGAGGAGGTAAGCAAGCAGGAACCATATCCAAAATAAATTTTGATTATTTAAAGTTACTTTTTTTTTTTTTGAGGAACAGGGAAAATAATAATAATAAAAAAAAAAAGGTTCATTTTGTGGTTTCCCTCCCCCTCACAACTTTTCCTCCTTATTTGGGAAGGGAACCATCTGAGGGTCAGAATGTTTTATATGTTGCTGAAGCCAAAAATAAAAAAAGTAATTTTCTCCATCCCTCAATAGACGTTCCATCTAAAAAATTCCAAAAGGCAGCAAAAAACAGCAAGTCAAGAGCTTTCAAAGCAAAGGCAATGGAAAGGTGAAAGACCAATGGATAGACGTGAAATGTGTTTGGTTTGCATATTTTCACATTTGAAAGACATTTTTTGTTAAAAAGAACCATAGTGTAACATAAAAGAAGTTTATAGCTGTAAAAGTATACAGGAGTTGGAGCCAAGCAGCTCTGTCTAAATGTGCCTGAAGGGTTACCCCAGCCCAGGCAATAGCTTCCAGAACTACAATCCAGGTTACGGCTTCTAAAAACAAGCAAGAAGCTTTGTCTAAGTCTTCCCTGTGAGGAATATGAAACAAAAGAAGTTGCCTAAAAGTCTCCTGTGAGCTAAAACTCTGTGTTTAGTTGAAAATAGTGCACAGCCTCTCTTCCATGGAAAGAAATACCAGAAGTCTTCCATCAAGTTGGTTTGGTAAGGCAGCTAGCAGAACCAGGCACAGGCCACAGGAGATGCTCACAGAGCAAGGAGCTGCTGCAGAGCACAGCGAGGGAAATAATCTGTGGCATGGGGCAAGGCAGAGCTGCAAGGACAAACGAGAACTAACGGGAATGACTGGCATGGAGATGAGCAGCAGGCAGAGATGGGTCATGCTGCCAGAGCAGCTCAGCCTAAGTTGGCTCTTGCTATCCAGGAAGACAAAATCATCTCAAACCATGAGTGTAATTCATTAGAGAGGAGGAAAGTAACCAGCTGGCTGAGCAGCTGCTCTGTGGAGGAAAACATGGGAAAAGGGTCATAGTTATACATTAGGAACGAGCTTTCATTATGCTCTTTGTTGTCTGGCAAGGTTTTTTCTTCCATCAATGAAAATACCTTTTGTTGGCCATCAGTCAAAAGCAACATGAAAGAGGATTGATCACTCTGAGTGACAGGCAGGACCATGAAAAAGCTGTGAGGCCATATCAGGAGATAATTGAAAGGAAAGATCAAGGGAAACAAACGGAGTAGAACAGAATGACTACTTTGGTTTTTTAAACCCGTGCCTAAAATAACATATTTATTTTTCAGCATAACATACCTTCATTTCAGTTTTAGATTGTCCCAATAAATCTTATAAGATCTTTCCATAAGGGATAAAACTGGAGCAGCAATGACTTTGTTGGTTTAGAGCAAGGATTTGTGAGTCAGACACCCTGACATGAAAAGTTCTAGTCATGAAGCTTGAAGTGACCTTTGGCAGGTTGCTCAACATCAACCTTTTAGAAAACCCATAATCCTGAAATGAAAGAAATCTTAATAAGTGGGAAGCACTACTGTTATTCTTACTTCTTAAAGTTATAGGGCAGAAAGTTTTCTGGCATTCCAGTCTACATCTACTCAAAGACCTTCTTTTGCTCCATGTCCTTATGACAATTACTCATTCCAGCAATTGCTTTCAAAAAATATACATACAGCTGGAGAAAACTCTATCTTATGTCTCTTTCTTCACCACTGCAACCCTTCTATTTTTATAGGGCTAATCAGTAACAGACAAACCTAATTCTCTCCCCTTCTTTGCCACGACACTAAGAGCCAACGATGCCTTTCAGAAACAATAAACTGTACATAACATTTTCAGGAATGCTGACATGCAAACAATCCTGGGACAGAAATAGACAATGAGGACATGGTACATAAGGACTACAAATACTGTTTAAATATAACATCAAATTTTAGCAGTTTGCTGAGGACTGACTTCCCTGCAGAATGCTACAAAGCAAATCTGGGATGAGGAAGACACTAAATGCCCAGCAGAATGGCATCACACAGCATTTAAGCTCCTGCATCCTAATAAATCTCACCCAACATTAGGCAGTGAACTGAAGGTCTTGTCTGAAGAGCCTGCCTTGCCATTATTTCCCTGACAGTATGGAATAAGAGAAGGAAGTATCCAGGGTACAGTGAGAGTCATTCTCTGGAGATGCCAGTGTCTCTCCACTGATTGTAAATGGAGACTCTGCCTTAGGCTCCTGACCTGGATGATTCAGTTACGCTTCTAAAGACAGGCAGGATGAATACAGGTCATGGATCATTACACCTGCCTAAAGAGAAGGAACTGCATCTTTATATTGCCTTCTCCATTTCTCCATGCTATGACATGTTTCCTCTTCATCCACTGAAAGAAAGAACCAAATCCTCAGTGAGGCAGCATGATTTCAGAGGGTTTCCACAAGAGCTTCTTAGCCTAAGAACCCAAAAATCTGCCATTCAAGAAGTAGCAAAACAGACCATCTGAAAGGACCTAAGTCTTAAAGGACAGACAGTGCTCTAAACAAGAAAACCACTTTTTGACAGACAAAGCAATTTTTTTTCTGTTCTTCTCACTTCAACAGGTTCAGAGCTGAAGCTGGCTTGTTCTGATTTCTTCAGATCTTATCTTCCAAGACAGCTGTGAAGCTCATCAAAGTGTTCCTGCACTGCTCATACATCAGTGCTAAGTAAACTTCAGTAGGTAACTGAATCTGGCCCTGCTTGTCTTAATAACTATGTAAAGGAAGAATGAGACAAAGGTTGTTTCCAGATAATTCCAAGTTATACTTTAAATCTAATTATGAAGAGGATAGTGTATTGTTAATCAGCGATTTCTAAGGGATTTCCAGAACAAATACCTTTAAACAAAAATTTAAACCTATAGTTCTCTGTGAAGAATTTTGGCACACAATAATACAAGATAATACTGGTCTAAATTTAAGAGCATTGTCAGACATTAAGAACTGATCTCCCTTTCTCTCATGTGAGTTTGAAGTATGTAAAGCAATTTACTTTTTAGGCTGATAGCCTCAGACATTTATACCATACAGTGATCAGTGGTTACAGGGTGAAAATGTCCTGGCTTCTCCCTGGACAGAAACACAGAGGCTGCCTCTGGCCAACAGCCACTGTCTGAATGTGTGTGAAGATTGCAGCATGGCACATGATCACACCCTCACTCAGGGATCTCTGCTGTGGCACTCCAAAGGGAGGAATTCTAAGACAGAGTTATTGTTAAAGAGGAAAAATGCACATTACTTCTTTCAGTTGTGCTCTTTGTCCAAGAACCCTGTTCTGTTTGTGTTGGATAACCCTGAGCACACTGCCTATAAATGCTCCATGTCTTTGCAAGCTAAAAGAACTAAAGAAACATCCCTATGAAATCACCAGAAACTGAAGAAATATGTGGGCAATATTCTCCTTCCTAGTGTGGTTCCTTGTGCAGCAAATTCAACACAATCTGGTCAAGAAGTACCAAGGGTTGTGTAGCTATGTTGTTCTCCATACTCATCACTACAGCTTACAGAGACATCTAGAGTCAGTAGAAATCATCTGAAACTCCTGCATAATCCCATGCTACTGTGGGTTCAAGTTAAGGAATGACAACAGTTCAAAATAAGCAAATAAATCACTCAGCAATGCTTGTTATTTAAGTGGCCATTTTCACTATATTTGCAGGATATCAATCAGCACAAATAAACCACCACTTTACTTTCAGCACTGGTTACTCATAAATCCTCTTCAGAAGATGAGTGGGGCCACAGATCTCTACATTGCCTGGACTCACACTCACATTGCCTGAAAGTGTTCCCATTCCTTTGGCAGAACAATAGGCACGGAATGAAAATTGCTGTGAAAAAGCAGTTGACAAAATGTTTCATTGCATGGATATGGATGGAAGCAAACAGAAAACCTTTTTGCTACCATTGTACATCCTTTGCTGCATAAATAATAAAGCAGAGAAGTGCTACAGCAGAGGTGTTAGAGATGTATGAGAGTCTGGGGACATGTGCACACAGTATTAAGTTGGTCCTTTAGAGCTCTGTAGGTAAAAGCTGTCTGGTGTCCTATCAGAATTGTCTGGTGAGGTATTCATATAGAAGTTTTACCAGTATTGATTACTTTTGCGTTATTTTTAGGAGGCAATACAACTATAATTAGAACCTCTTACTCACTGTCACTTATGGCTGGTGAGGTCACACACACCTTCTAAGCTCCGAAAAAGTGCAGCAGTAATATTCTGGAAATGTAAACATGTAAGTGACAAACACTGAATGCATCTCATGACCACATCAATTTACCAAAGGAGTTGTGAAAATTCTCTAGGATTCTTTGAAATGTTATGTTTTAATTAATGACTGACAGTGGGAGCTATTTACAGGCTAAATCTGTTCCGATGGCACACAGAGCATGTGATGTATTCTTGCAGGGTGATGTGGCTGAAGTCATCTGGTAGTAAATATAATCTTGACTTAATTATAATGTTCTTTTTTCTTCCTTAGCAATTATTTATGAATAAATCTCTTGTTTTACAAGACCTGGTGAAGGTACTATTGTAAACAAAGCATAAAAGCAGATATATAGTCTCATTTCTTTTGTCTTTGAAACCAACTATAACAAGCTGGAAAACTACAGAATGTTGGAGAGCTCTTCACTGTTTTGAAGGGATCAAAACAACCAAGTGTACATATGCAAACGGGGGAGTAATGCACAGACCTAATCCTCTAAAATCTTGAGTGAGAGCTAAATGAAGCATAAACTGCCTCAAATATCCAAGCATTCTTCTGCAAATGGACTACATAGATCACATGTATCACACAAAGTGTCCAGCATTCTCAGATAGTGTATGGAGACAGACAGATGTTGGCAGGACATTTTTCCATACGAATGATGTCAGGATCATGCCCTGATCTGTTTTCTCTGCCAGTAAAAGCCAGACATATTACAAGTTAAAGTGCTTGGTTATGAAGAGAGACAGCCTTTCCTCTTCAATACTCTGCAGTCTCCCACAGCAATGGCAGCTGGTAAATGTAATGATATCAGAATGGCCACATGGCCTTTTTATCCATCACCAGAGGCAGATAACCACATAAGGAAACCAAAGCTACATCCCTTAATGTATCTGGGCATGAAGCCAACAGAAGGCAAATCCCAAATTTAGAGAAATCAGATGAACCTGACACCAGTCTAGCTTGACCTTCTCAATAACCAAGAGGATTGGAGACATCACTGCAGCTGGAAAGGCAGCAGTTCCAGCTTTCTTAGCACTGCTTACCCTCTCACCAGTACATGTTTGTCAGTGTCATCCTGCTGTTCACCACTGGTCTTCATCTGCCATGGCGGGCCTGCTCCGTTTTGCCACTCAGAACCACCACAGCTAACTGAACACTGTTCATAGCCCAGAAACCAGCAGCACACAGAGCACCTTGACATCTACCTCTTTTTCTGCTCTTCATTTACAGGCACACATCCCAACCAAAGTGAAGCATGAAGAAAATAGCACCAGCAGTGACCTTCAGAGAATCATGTGAGACTGTGGAGAAACAGGCTGCCTGTGCCAGGCTGTGTTGGCATGTAGGTATGGAAATGATGGAAAGACTGAGAATTTCCATGAGGAGCAATGAAGGCTGCAGACTGAGTATCAGTGTGACTATTCTGACATGCAAATGGGCCTCCATTCTCCTACTTTAATAGGTGTGCTTCACGTGAATGAGTTTATAGAGTGGATAATTCATGTGAGACTCTTGTCCATGTGAAGCAAAGGGGGTGGGGAGGCAATGGGGCAAACAACGGCCTTATAAACTTCAGCTATTTCTAAGGCTGTTTGATAACATTTCATGTTACAAGCCTTTTGCAGCCCTTGTTGTTTCATGATGTGGCTGCTTATGGAGCAAAGGGAACATGTTAGAGTGAAGAGATGCACGCAGAGGCTGGCAGGATAACTAGGGACCTAACAGTGCAAAGCACTGGAAATGTGAGGAAAAATATGAGAAGAGTTTCAAATCTCAACAGAAATGGAAATGGTGTTAATCTGATGGCAAATAGTCTGCAAATGGGGAAGATCCAGAGCACAGAGGAGCAAAAAGGAAAAGGTACCAAAAATGGGCCATGCATCTGCAGCAACTACAAAATAACGGCATGAAAGTCAAAGGGATTTTTCTTCTCCTTTGCAGGACAGAATCTCAGCACCACCTCCCACAGCTGTGTTCTAAAAGCATCAAACAGTGCAGTTCTCCCCTATCTGAAACCAGAGAACTTCTAAAAAGCAACTGAAGCAATGAAGTATTTTACACACTCAGCAACCCAACATTTTTCTAATGATTCTAAATGCTTTTGGTGTTAGAAGCGTTCCTTGTCAGTTCTTGCCTGTGTCGAACCTCATGGCAGCTCACAAATTTTCTTAACTGCTGTTGCTTTTGTGTGAATGGTGCTCTATTTCCTGTGAAGGCTGCAAATACAGCTTCACACCATTTATTTCCTTTCCTTCTTTAAAACACTATATGTTCATAACTCAGCATCCTCAGCACACCATTATTTACTTTGGTTCATATGTGCAAATGGATGTAATTGTATTAATACATAGATGTAGTAGCAAATAGTCTCGTAAAATGTCTGATGGTGTGAGGTAGTGATTATTTCTAATGCTATTTTATAGCATAACATTTCTTACATCAATATTGGAACTTGTCAATCCACAATGTTTACACTGGTTGTTACACAGCACAATGTGTATTCCAGTTATGCTGTGACTGCAGGGATTTTGTTCAGTTCAAGCTGAAAACCAGCTAGAATCAGAAGTATTTCCTTGACACTGTGAAACTCTGAGAACACAGCCCTGACGTGTCATTAGTACATACTGCAGGTACTCTTGCCTTGAAAATGGTGCAGATAACTAGAAATTGTATGAACGAGCCCTGTGGAGCAGAGTTTAGCCCTCAAATCCAGTTCAAATGGCACACACTTGGCCTACACAAAGCTTTCACCCAGCTAATCAGTTCTGCAAGACCTCTCTGTGCACAGTTGATATTCCATGTCCAAATACTCAATCCCTCTGACAAGACTAACCTGAGTAGTTAGATAAGGAATTACTGAACTCTCAGGGTCCATAAGAATCTCTTCTTGGAGATGTCTTTGCCTAAATCTATTAATGTTGTCAATAGCAGACTGAGAGGATGCAAAATAATCTTGGAGTCTCTATTAAGACATTCAACACATCAAAACCTGTCCGTATTAACATTCATTTGTAAGATAATATTGATGCATGGCAGGCAACATGACAAGAAAGGTATGGATGAGCAAGTGAAGGAGTCCAAGCTCTGTCACAGAGATCATCTTTCACCAGAACTTTTACTGCACTGGACAACAGCTGGGGAGGGTGAGCTGCAAGATATCCTGATGGAAAACTGCACCTGTGAGAAACCGTGTAATTCTGAGTGGAGTGAGAGGAATATCTTCCTTAGAGCTACTATGCTGTATCATTATGTGCTCAGAAGACAGAGAAGTCTAATAAACTCAGGGCTCTCTTGTCAGGATTTCTTCTCCCACATCTATTCATTTTAGACTTGAATGAGGGGGAACTCACTTGAAGGTTGTTAAATTTTGACAAGGCAAAAATTATTATAGATAAATGTTGCTTATGATCCGTGACAATATACAGGTAGACAGCTCCATCTGCCAACCAATGGGCATTGAACAAAATCAGCATAATAGGAATTGCATGACAGATATACAGGAGGTGATTAGTTTCAAAAAAAAAGCCCCCATCAACATACTCAGATATCTTCCTCCTCCTCACGGAATCTGCATTTCATATTTCTGTTTAGCTGATAATCTCATTTATAAGTTACAAAGCATTTATCTTGAATAGTACAGATGTTTAGTGAACAGAATGATTCATCTCTTCCTCTCTACTTTCTAAGTAGGACAAAGAGATGCCTCCAGTGTGTGCTAGGATGGAAGCATGTCTGTCATTAAGTTGTTGCTTCCAGATAATAACTACCCATTAAGAGAAAAATTTGGAAAGACTGCTGCCAACAGAACTCACACAGAGTAATGCTCTCTAAAGTGATTGTGCTCCAGAGACTCTTACTGCCTGTTTTCTTTTTCTCTCACCAAAAGCCACAGTATGTACAAAGACCTGCTCCTTTTGAAATCCAGTGACACAGCTTCATTGCCTTGCATGTGTGGGAAGTAAAAGTCTGAATGGGTTTCATGAATGAACCTCATAAACACTTCTACTGAATTCAGAAGACATAAGAGAGAAAGTTTCAGTTTGGAAAGACTGAACAAAAGTGTAAATCACCCATGGGGATGAAAGATACCTAAGATACTTCTTGATGTTAAATACCACAATTAGAAAAAGTATAAAACCACCAGAATTTAAAACCCTTGATTTTTCAGATTTTAGCCCTAAAACTGTATTAACTTCATATAGTTAGCTGAAAGTATTCTAACTGAATACCAAATACATACTTTATTTAATATATAGCTTAGGAATTTCATTACCATGCAGTATGTTTGCTGACACATAATGAAAGAAAAGTTGCTTAAATTAAGCATCTGTTACATTCAGTCCCAGCCTTAGTTATATATATGTCATGAATATTTTTATAGTTTTAGAGGAAAACCTAAGTAGGTAGCAATACTGGGAAACTTTTGAAGACTGCCAAAGAAATGGTCACAAATATTTGCAAAGGACATCGAGAGCTACAGTTCTGTCTGTGCTGGTGAACTGCAGTTATGGCACCAAAAGCACCACAGATTTGCATGTTGAATAACAGTTGCCTGTCTTCTGTCCTTGTTGGTTCATGTCTATTTTGCATCTGACAGCTTTGTCTGCCTCATTTTTCACTTGGAGGGAGGCAATGGCATAAAGAACCCCGGGGACATTAGAATGCTCCATAAACATGATTAGAGCATTCAGCCTCTTCGTTTAAAGCAAGTACCATATTGCTATCAACATCTGCTTTGGGCCATAATGGGGCCCTTAAACAAACCACAGCACCCTGAAGGAGCAGAGCCCTGGAACATCTGTTGATTGTGCCTGCAGAGTTGGCAGCTACAAATACAACATCTCATACTTACTGTCACTCACACTCTCGTGCTGGTACTCATATGGATTCCTCTGGGAGAGAAAAGTTATCCACCTGGAGCTGAGGTTCTCTGAGATGAGCTTGTGTTATATAAACTGTATTTCTGTGAGGAGGGCTCTGAGCATTGGGGTGTGCACTTCACTGGAGCCAGCCATAGCATGGGTATGTGGACTCCATAAGTGATAATAGTGCAAAGATCAGATAAACAGCACCACTAAACTGTCAGTTTTATGTTGGTTCCACACTGAAGGTGAAACACACCACAGTTCAATTGCTTTTAACACTTGAAATTCTCTTTTCTAACAAACGTAACTTTGTCAGGAACACTAGAGTACCTACAGCTAATTGCTCACTTGTGACAAATTAACCACTGAAAATAGGGTCACATTCTTACAGGGAATGGACTGATCAATGTTCAGCGGACTGATTGAATATTGATCAGACCATTCCCTGTAAGAATGTGGGAACATATGATTCACAATTTCCAACGTGAAACCAAGAGATACTGAAAGATGCATTAGGATTATAGCAGATTTCTAGAGCTGTATGTGAAATCTTGGTTGTGGCACTAGCCTCTGGATGACTCACTAACCTTTATGGCTGCAAATAAAGGGTCATTTTTGATCTCTTTAGCAGGGATATTACCTGTTGAACATCCTGCTGGAAAACACAGAGCTGCAGCCTTTGATGTAGCCGGACCTTTCTGTGTTGCCAGATGCTTTCTAGGCGCCGCTGGTGATGCAGGACTTCATGTACCACATCCAACACCTGGTGAACAGCCTTGGAGTAGTTTGCAGTAGCAGTAAGGGATTCAGAATTCCCAGGACTCAAGGGACGCTGCAGGACATCCAGCAAGGCTTTTCCATCCTGGCTCACCTGAATGAAGAAATAAGTCTGCTTCACTGCACTGCTACTTAAATATCTGACAGCTGACAGAGAATAGCCTAGCTCATTCTTTTTTCTAGTGTGTGTTTTCCTTATTTCAGTCAAAAAGGAAAAAAAGAGCTCATAACATCTCTTTTTTACTTGTACTTACGCATTCAGCTCTTGCCTTTGCTTCCAGTGGCCCTGCTGTGTCACCCAGCGGGAGCACAGGTATGGCACTGCTGGGGCTGCGCACAGAGATCCCAGGGCTTTATTCCACTGTGACACTTGGGCACTGAAAATTCCTGACACACACTGCTTGGTGACAGGTGGCATTTGCAAGAGCAGGCCTATCTTTGTGAAGAGGTGGCATTTTAAGAAAATCACAGATGGCAGAGTCATTCATATTCTGTATAATAAGGGAGAGTCCTTTCTTTGTAGGATTACTAAGTATGTCTATACATTGAGAAGTGTGACATTCCATTCTGTATTTCATTCAGTGGCAGTGAAAAATAAATTAGTATATGACTTATTCTTTTCTACTCCAGGAACAGCTCAGAGGGACCTATGGTCTCAATTTTCAATAGGCTATGAAGTTTTCTGGTAAATGCAAAGCCCTCTGTGCACATGTAACCTTTTTTCAAGCATATTAAAAGATATTTACAGATGCAAAGGCATTGGGGCATTAAAAAAAATCAGAGTGCCTGGGTTTTTAATGTCAGATTTTTTTTTTCTGGAATATTCCGAGATCATTTTTATATTACAGGGGCAAAAAACCAAATTTAACCATAAAACCAGTTTTCTGCTCAAAAACAAGTGCATGTACTGATTCTCAAAAAATGGCTTTTAAAAATAATTTTTCAGTTCCAGATTACAAAATTAAAATATGTTGTTCAGCAGAAAAGGTAAATGAGGGCATTATTGGAATACCTTGCTTTTCCCAGCTAATTTTCACTTTTCCCTCTGAAACAAACTGCAGTGAAAAGGACAAGTTTTTCCAGAAAGTGTATATGTATGCAGTCACAATCGCTGATCTTGACAGAAAATAGGGTAATGAATGTTTTTCACTCATTTCAAATTTTGAATATTATCAGTCAAAGTTAAAACACTTCTCCAAGATTTCCATGTCTCATTTATTCCTTTTTTATAAGTTGCTTGTTCAAATGTAGCAAATATCCTTTTAATACCCAAACTTGTGTCTTCTGGCAAGCCATGCTGTGTCCTGGTCTGTGGTAGCACTGGGTATCTGGTACCACATTCCCAGAGAAACCAAGAGACCTTTTGGGATGCATACTGGCAAAAATTGGAATCAAATCTCATCATATTTATGGCTATTTGGTGGCTTTAGGAAAATTCTTGGGGGTTTTTTAAGTATTCAAGGCAATTTGGAACTAGATCAGGAAATAACTGGAAAGTACACAGGGAGTGGCTTCAGTACTCAATTTCAGTTGTTGTTGAAGTGTGCTGGAATAATTTGCACATGCTGGAGCCTTCTGGGGTCACAGAGGGAACAACAGCAGCGGATAGTGGTGATACGACAGGATTTCAGGAAGAAACACTGAGGCACAGGTGTTACCTTGGCAAGATTATGGAGAAGGCATCAGCTGCTAGTCAGGAAGAAGCAGCTTCCAGAGGAAGAAGATAAGGCATACTACATCCTATTTTATCTCTGGGAAGACAAGCAGCAGCTACTTAATTGCTGGGAACAGGAAACCAAGGCCATGGACACATGTGGTTGCAGATTATTAGACCAGAAACTCGCTCTTCCTACTGGCTAAATCCACTGTGTAAGTCACAATGTTTCTGTTACTGAGATTTGGGCTTAGAGGTGGTCTGAATCAGTCCCTAGTTGGTGAATCATCAGAGCCCCTGATGATTTACACTACTACAATCATAGCAGAACTGGGATTAAAAATAAAGGTTCAAAAGTTTACCAGTAAGAGATGTGATTGCACAGAAAATATAACACACATGTTTTACTCAGGACAGCTTTCTTACAAAGTTTGTGCTTTAATACAGACCTATTAATAGCTACACTCCTGCATTGTCTCTTACTCCTTTCTCTTCTATGGAATGCAGGTTTTATCTGTTGCATGGCAATTTGTTTCTGTCCTCTGTCTAAAAAGCCTCAGAGATTAGAAGTTATGATTTCCCTGATGGGGATAACCTCCTAGTTATTCTCTGCACAGACAGAGATAAAACACCAGATTTGAAGCTATTGTGTTGTCCTGTTAAAAATCACAACTACAAATCAGAGGCTATAAGAGAGGTTTTCTGTTCTCCAGTTTACATCCCTGTCCCATCACACTGGACTAAAAAAGTGAAAAGGAACATGGTGACCATCAGTTAACCAGTGGTACTCAGTGTTCTCAAGGATAACATAGATATTCCAGGGTCTCATATCATCTGCATCTCTGAAATTCTTCAGTTTAAAAAGTATGCTTTTCAAAATTGTGGATATTATTGCACTCCCAATCAATAGCTAAGCAGGTCTGTGCTCTCAGAGTTCTCCAGTGAGCAGATTTCAGACAGGAACAGCCTCACAAATGGAGAAGCCACCTACTGTGCTCTTTTAGTTATTTCCATGTTTTCCTCATAACTGCAAAAATGAATCAACAAAACTCTTTTCATGTGAATCTTCTTGGATTGTTCAAGGACTGAGCAAGGAGACAAGCAAAACAACCTGGGTTAGTCACATTGCTTCACTTCCATTTTATTTACAACATGTTTTTAAGTATTGCAAAAGTCAAGCTGAATGGACCCACACCCCATGACTTGCAGTCCCAGTAAGGTGTAAGTGCCAGTGTTTCATTTGTCAAAGCAAACTTGATCCTTTCTCACTTATTTTGAGAAGTACAGAACTGCTGCTGGAGTCTGGGAAAGTATAGCTCACCACCTGACACAAAACACACATACGCTCCTATCACCTGGTGATATTCCTGTCTTTGTGGTAGGAAAAGGATGGGTAGAATGCAAATGCTTCTGAAAGAAGTTATGAAACCATGGGTGAATCAAAATATAGATTCTGTTGTGCTACTGGAATCATCCCATGGCTGTTCTATACAAAGATAGGGAATAAATGAAAATCTGCAGATATCCTTTACAGTGGGCCAGGATGACCTCCAGAGCCTTGGAAGTGACAAAACTAATGGTGCCACCTGTGAAATATATATGTGCATGTATACATAAAAAAATGGGGTCCAGAGCAAATATATCATTCCTCCATGATGAACAGAACAAGGGATGAGCATGAGCAAGTGGTGTGTGTGTGTATATATATATATGTGCATGTATACATACATACATACATACATACATATATATATATATATATATTCTGTCCTGGAATCTTCACTTGGCAATTTAGTAAGTATAGCAAGCACTACCACAGTCCTCCAGTCCAGCTTGGAAAACCCTGCAAGGAGCAAAATCCCTTCACAGCCAGAGAGACACTCCAGTACAGCACAGTGCAGGGAAATTGACTTTTTGTCAGTAGCTTTTACTTTATGCTGTAGCCTGAATGGGGGAAAAAGCAAGTTAAGAACTTCATGTGGGTTTTTTCTTGACAAAATTGCAGAGAATTTGTCTCAGAATTCTTGGCATCCTCTTTTAAAGGAAAAAAGCACATACCCTATTTAGGTCGGAGATATTTTACAACAGAATATACAAATACATACGAGATGGTGTTTAGGGACATTAGTGGTAGATGATAGCTCTAGCTCAGCAGTTGCACTCAGGATTTTCAGGGTCTTTTACAGCCTAAATGATTCTAGATTCTATCAAAGTCTTTTGAGCATTTGTTGCAATTTACATCTCTTTGACTTGTATATTGAAGCAAGAAAACCTTCGCCATCCTTTGAGTCATTAGCATACCTCTGCTAGAACCAGGATTCATTCCTCCACAGCAGGAAAACAAATGGAGTAAAGGTGCTAGTGGCAAAAATAGGTTCCCAGTTCAGCAGAGACAGCAAAATAGCTCTTTGGGGTGCCAATACTGGTTCTAGATTTCATTTCTGCATGACTTCTGATTTGTACTTTGGTTCTTCCCTTACAAGCAAATTGCTGGGAAGTCATGTACTGCAGCCTGGGATTAGGTCTGACTCTATCCTTGAAAGAGCTGCAGAAAAGGAAAGGAAATCCTACCTCACGTAGAAAAGGTAAGCTCCTAAATGCAGTGACATGTTTGTTATCACCTAGCAGACACTGACGTTTGCTCTGGGAAGCACATACCTCTGTGTAGGCCTGTGTTACTTGCTCGTAGAGGGTCTGGTGATGGTGGATGGCCAGTTCCAGGTCTTGCATTTCTGAGGGGAGGCCTCCATCGCTGCACATTTTGCACCAGGCATCCACACCTGAAAGGAACTGAAACAATTCCAGGAACAATGAGCAAGAGTAACACAAAACAATCACATCAACATTAGAACAATTTGCAGTGTGTCACATATAACTGCAGCAATGACTGAGAAGAGCGTAAAGGTTACAAAGGAGTCCTTCTGGGCACCCTGAAAAGGCACATTCCTGTCACCTCCTCAGTACTCGAAGGACACCTAGATCCAAAGGAATGCTTTCTGTTCCTTCTGGATTAAAAAATAAATTCTTATTTAAGCAGGTTCAGCCAACACCCATTCTAAAAGCACTCCATTAGGGAGGCTACAACACTGCATTGCAAAAAGGGAGGCTGCAACAGGTCTAGAAAAAAAATCACCAGTGTGAAGCACAAAAGGGCACAGTGACAGCTGCATTTGGCATGGTCTCATTTGTCTGTCTTCCCTCAGTCATTTGCCTGTCCTTAAAACTACCCACATGAGGAACAGAAAACTCCCATTTAACATCACTGCTGACATTCATTTCAGTGAAAGGCAGGCAGTGCTCATTCAAGGACTTCCCAGCCCAGGTCCAGCTCCGTGGGGTTACTATTAGGATGCCAAGGCTTTAAAACCCTGGGACACACATGTGCCTCTGGCCCAGGTCAGCAGTGATCAGATACCATTACCATCTGATGGCTGCTAAGCAGCCAGCACAAAATGAGCTGCTGGTCTCAGTCCAGTTCCTGGTGGGCAGATGTCCATGAAGAGGGAGAGAAGAAAAAAAAAAAAAAAAAAAAAAAAAAAAAAAAAAAAAAAAAAAAAAGGCATTGCCATTGCAATTGATATGGTTTAGCACCTTGGTTGGAAGCCTTAACAGCCAGCCAGAAACTGAACACTTTGGGGTGCAAAAAATATTTTTCCACTCTAAAGGCTTCCAGAGAAGTGCTGATGCACTTTGGCAGAACAAACTGAGGAAGCTCTCCTGGGTGCTGCCTGTTCTATAAAAGAAAAGAGGAATTTATTCTCTTAAGACTCCCACACTGTTTTTCTTTTAAGCAGGGTTTGGTTCAATGACACAGCTCACATGTTCATATTTTGTCCATACAAGCTGCCTAATGCCACCTCATTACTTCTCATTAATACTTTCTCTTCTTCCATCCTTCTGTTAAACCAGCCTGCCATACCTTGGGCCATTTATAAAAAGAACAGCTAATTATATAACAAATGCAGTGCCCTGTAGGTTGAATGCATAACTCCACAAAACCACCCCAGGATCACAGCTTTGTTGCCTCCTGAAGTGTTCACCTGTGGCTTGTTAGTTAGGCACTCACTCGCAGCATGAAGGGCTGTGAGATTCAAAGCAAAGAATTCCAATTCAGCTCTGTCTCTGGCATCAGCATCCTTTTTTATTGGTAGCATAAAGCTATTCACCATGCTGCTGTGTAATCAAGGCTATAAAGTGTTTGCATTGTAAACACTTCCATGCACAAAGAATTGGTTGACAAAGATGAATTCCTAAGCACTCGTGTCTGCAAAGTACAAATCTACCAGTGATGACTGTGCTTTCTGGAAAGCTGGAGGCAGGGATACAGGCTCTCCTGCACTGGATTGACTTATGATCTGTTGAATCTGTTCAGATTAAATCCCCAAGCACCTCTGCATAAAGCTGAAGTCATCATATTTTGTGCCAAAGTAATGGAATTCACATAATTTCCTTTGCAGTTTAAGAGCTCAGAGCTGAGATCAATCCCTTTTGGGGCTGTTCCTTGAACCTCTTGGTAGAAACAGTGAACAAAAGATGTTTACACCTTATAGACAAGTGCTCCTGCAGCTGGAATCCCACTGTTATGGTTCTTATCAAAACTGTTGAATTCTACCAATTTCAGTAAAAGCTCTTACATTCGTGTTACTCATCTACTGTCACATCTCCAGACTGTGATTTGCACACTACGTGAGAGAAGTCTCAAGAAGATCTAATGCACACATCCACCTTGTTGTTTTGCATCTATCTTCTGTAAATAAGCACTACGACAATTATTTTATTAATTTTGCTTCTGCCACTAGCAAGAGCAGTTGACATCATCTGTTTTAAAAAGTTTTAAAAGATGCAGCCTCTGTTTGATATTCGGAAACAGTGCAGAGTGGTCTGTGCTGTGTGTGCAGATTCATGCGGGAAGAGCAAATAGGATTTTTTTAAGGCCATAGCACTATTGATTTGGATATTTTCAAAAGAGCAGCTTTGTTAATTTTTATTATTTTTCACACACTGTGGCCAAAAAAATTATTTAAATGCAAGCCTTCACACAAGAAGCAAATTCTTATCATAAAATCACCATTTGACTGAGCTGCAAAAACTTGCATTTAAAATTGTAAATTACTAACTGTTAGTTTGGAACAGGAGTCATTACTGTCTACTAGAACTCAATACCATTTAAATGAAATGCTTAAATTCTTAATTAGTTTATTGACAAGAATACCTCCTATTGGGAATATAAAAACTCCTTAAATATGATTTGAAATGACAGGCTAAAATAATTGTCCATGCTTTGCAAGGCTTTAGGAAAGATTAGGAATAATATCTCCCAGAAAAATAAAGATGTCCCTATGGTGACTTTGTGCCTCTGATTCAATCCAAAAGTATCTTTAACATGATGATCTACACTTACTCGTAAATCACAACCTGAGTTGCAAATTCCATATGCAAATTCTAACAGGTAATAAAGGATTCTCAGACTTCTTACTAATTTCCCTTAGGGACTGCTCTGCTGCACCACGTGATTCCTCCAAAACACAGCTCAGACATTTTGTCCTCTGCATTTCTCTATATTTTTTGCCCAGTCTTTGCTCACTGTTTACCTCTGTGTAGAAGCTTCAGGATAACCAGGGTGGTTCTCCAGGAAAAAAAAAATTTAAAACAAATTTCTAGTGTGCTTTCATGCCAGAATGGCTGTGGGGAAAGATGGGAAGACAACCATGAAGCCACTTTCCTCAGTGACTCTTAATACCTCTTGCTAGCCAGAATTTTTCAGTTTTTTATATGAAGTTACTTGTATTTTTCCTGATGTTGTTTCTGGAATTTCCCTATATATCTGGGTCTTAGCCCTGCCTCTTATCAATTTTAACTGGCTTTTCCCTTTCCTTTTCTGATACAGGGGAGTTTAGAGAGGTCCAGACAAAGCTGAGAGATGAGAACAGCAATTTTCCTGGTTGGGGAGTAAAGTAATATGAAACAAATAGTCAGGGGTCACTTTTCTGAGAATCAGCACAAATGTCTAGTGCGTGCATTTAACACCTACTACCTTAAACAGTAATTCTGCTCATGCACTTCTGAGGGTAGACTCTGACCCAGAATTAATTGTTTGACATCTCCTGGCTAATTCAAAACATGAATTTGTTCATTCTGACAGGATCTGTAGAGTGAAAATCTTACAAACAGTTGGGTACATTCAGAGATTATATCCAAAATGATGAGGACGCCTGTGTGGGTGCTTCCCTCATCTGGTGGTTGGCAAGCTGGAATCTCATCTGGAATAAATCCCCAAGTCTTCTGGAAATCTCAGTGAGATAAGACATGTTGTCCTACGTCCTCCTGACACTTTTAATCGCTTCAGACATACAGAAACCTAGATAAACAGATTCTCTTTTGCTTTAGAATATCTCCATGTTGCCATGAGAAAGTGAGAGGTAATTTTAAAAGAAAGAAAAAAAAAAAAAAGGAAAAAAACCAAAGAATTGGGAAATTTGTAGCAGGTGGAATGATAGGACATTTTGGAAACACCTCCATTCAATCTGTTGAATGGTACCTTGACCTGGACAAGGTGGTTGTTTTGAGTGCAGTCTACTGCCTTTTTTGATCAGGCACTTGTGTTGAAGGGTGCCTAGCTGGAGGCTAAGATAGCTGGCAAGGTTTGTCTTGTTTTCTTTCTTTTCTTCTATTTTTTCCTTTTCTTTGCTGTCTTCTTGATGATGGTTTAGTACATACTAGTTGTGCTTAAAAATTTAAGACAAGTATGTGCGCACATACTAAAAAAAAAAAAAATAAAAAATAAAAAAAAAAGGCAAATAAATAAATAAATCATCCAGGAATTAATTCAGCTGAGTCCCATTCATACACGCCACATGTATCTGCAATAAAAGCCAGGAAACCACTGTGATTCTGAGGCACATGAAGACAGATGTGAGGTTCAATTCCCAGCAGGGTTGACTCAGCCTTTTATCCTTCCAAGCCAGACAAATTGTATTCTGTGCACTTTTCTGTGTGGGGTCTTTAGGAAGAGACCTTGAAAAAACAAATTTCTTCCTGCTCAGCTTGCATATTATAGATATTTCATAAATCTCCTGTCCCCAGCCAACAACTCTCTTGCAGGTTGGGATGTGCCAGAGGCTAAAAGGTTATGGTCCTAGAAGACTCGCTTCCTGTTGGCATCACAGAGACCTTCAATCGATAGGAAGGAATGAACAAAGAGACTACAGCAGCTGATTGCACCGGAGAAGGAATGACAATCTGAGATTGGTGGGAGGGAAGCAGGGACACACTCTGGGAGAAATGGCTGCATCTGCAACAAGATCACCCTTACTGAGAGAACAAAGGGAGAAAAATAGATTTGATCTGCAGCAAAGAGTGGGTTTATCTGTATTGTTGCTTCACAATAAAGCCCTATTTCATAGTAAGCCCTATTTACTGTAAAATAATGAAGCCCTGATTTAAGTTAAAAAAAACCAACCCTGGCTGGTGCCAGCTAATAAAGAATCACATTGGGAATGAATGTTTGACAGACAACACAGTTACAGACCAAATCTCAAACACCTCACTATTTATACTATACAGAGGTTAAATGACCAAATTATTAGCTTAAGACAGTAATTTATTCCAGAGTTATTAAGGTAGGGATGGAGGTTTAGTCCTGGCTCATGGACACAGTGACACCCACATTTCTTTTTTTGTAGCTGAATCCATAGGTTTCACATCAGCATTTTCCTTCCACTGAATTTTCTCTTACTGCAAATGAGGAGCAACTACTGGCACAATTATCAAATCTTCCTGTCTGCTAATAATGAGATTGGCTGCTGTCAGACAGCACAAACTTCAGTTTGTTGGGAAGAGGTGCCAGGCAGGTCAGTAAAGTTTTCTGGTTTATTGGCTTTCACGCTGCACAAAACCTCAGCAGCTCCTCAGAAATACCAAACAAGGCTGACACTTCAGAAAAATAGGGGGTCACTAATTAAAAAAAAAAAAATAGAGTGGTAAAAACTGCCCCAAACCTAAACCAAGCAAACAAAAACTATCTAATTCAATAACAAACCCTAACTAACAATAATTTCACTGTCAGTACAGACTGAGTATATATTAATTTTTAAGTTTCCTTTATGAACATAGGATGATTGGCCAATTATTAACATGAAGACTACACCTAATGACTACAGTGCCCATTGTAAGGAGATGAAAGTTTTTGTACTGGGCATCTTCTTAGATTATCAGGCACATCAAAGGCACACAGTGTGCTTACACAAGTAAGTGCCCAGTAGGGTGAGTAATTGCTCTATGCTATTGCCTTTTGTCAATAAGAAACATGGAATAAAGAAAAATCCATTGAATTTCTACAGTCAGAAACAAACAATGAGGAAAAGCTTTACTCTTTAAGATAACCTTTCCTACACATATATTCTGGCTTGAATCCTAGTTTCCATCTTAGCTCTTACAATTTCTTCTTCAGATGCTTCATGTATGGGTTATTTTATAAATATCAAGCACACCCACTTAATAGCTTTGGTATTAACTACTTGGAAAAACAAGCACACAACACTGAAGAGAGCCCCAAAGTAGTGTTTGTCACTGGAAAATGAATGCAATCAACACACAATCGATGTTGAAGCATCATCGTTAGGTGAACCTGGTTTGGATGCAAAAGAAGTACAAGGTTTACTCAGTGACATTTAAAATCTTTATTCTAGCCATGAACTATGAAACTGTTCTAGTAGTTGTTAAAGAAACAAAATAGAGTTCAGGGGTATGGAAAATTTTCTTTGATGTTCACAGCTGTCTGTGAAATCTCTACTTGGTGAGGTCTAACAAGGTCTGGGTCTATAGAGAGCACTGTAAGTGTTGGAATGAATTCCATGATATTCATTAACAATAATATTCTTTGTCTCCTAGAAATTGCCTACTGGTCTGTGCCTATGCCATATGTGTTAACATTCCTCTGCACATGGCACATATACATGACTGCAGATACCATTTTCCTGACCATAATAATCCTGAATTTATTCACAGCATTAATGAAATATTAGAAATAAAACAGCTTGTTAATGCACCAGTGTACTTCAGTTATGATCAGATTCCTTCTCATTACTAAAGTGAAAACATAATTTCTTACCTACGAGGGGACACAGACCAGTTTTAGTGTGGAAATGTTATTCTTTGTTTTTGGGACACTGAGCCCCCAGGAACAAAGCTCTCAGCCTCACTGCACATGAGCCAAAAACCATCAAGTAATAACTGCAGGATCATCTTTATCGAGGTAATACGGGACCACTTTACCTCTCCCCAGAGCAACTCACCTGTTCAGCTTTCTGGTGAAAGACAGCAGACATGGCTAAGATGGTGCTGCGCTCATCCAGAGCTGCAGCAAAACTCTTCCACTCTTGATCCAGCTGGGTGGAAATTTGCTTGATTTGCTGGGAAGCATAGTGGCCTGCCTCGGAGAGCCTTGACGCCACAGACATGATTCGATTGATGTTGACATAGGCATTCTGAAAATTAAAAAGCACCCATAAATAAAGAAAAGGAAGAACTGTGACGCTCTCTGTGCCTTCATCACGCATTCCAAACATCATCAGCTGGAGTAAAGCCAAGCAGTTCAGTGAGACCAATCAAGCATCTGCTCAGATATGCGTGAATTGCAGGCATACTACCTTCCACTCCAAAACCACATCCCTCTGGATTCTTTCTGTACCATCTTTCTGTACCACTATCTATGCCATTATATAACACTGTTGTCTCCCCCTCTCTCCTTGAATTTATTTATGTAAAACTAATTTGCCATGCTTCAGCTATTCACTCACCTGTTAGGGTGTGCCCATTGCTTCTATATTATTCATCATATTTTTGTTGCATTAATTCATATTTCTGTACTCTATATCCACTTATTCATAAGTAAAAGGTTTGCTTTATGCCCTTTGAGAACTGTCTGATAATCCTTTATAGACATGTAGTGTCAACAAATAGAAAAGTCTTACAGAATTTAAAAGAGCTCATAAGGATATTCCATAGAAATATAAGTGTTTCCATAGAAATGTCTATTACATTATGGCCTTCAGTTAAAATGTTATCTTTTCTGCAGACTATTTTAAGCTGTTCTCCAGCAGAGATATTATTCAACGCTATTCTGCATTTAGAAGGATTCAAAAGCCTCTAAAAGGGTAATATTTTCTGTTCTTTCATAAGAATTTTCCATTATTGTTTTTATTCAGCCTTGAAGAAGGGGAAGAATAGATTTTTCTCAAACCAAGCTGCAGACAGCAATTTAATTGCATTACAATACCCCCTTTCTGCATAGGAATGTAAACTGAAAATAAATAGCCGTCATGGCAGTGTCCTAGAATGATGCACCCTCAAAAGACAAATTACAGCTGTCCTGCAGATTCCAGGAAAGTAATTTGATGCAAGCACTTTTCCTTTCTCTTTCCTCTTCACCAGAGGAAAGGAACATCTCAAAATTTGAGATATTTTGCTAACGATGACTTACTCTTGCTTTTTTGTCTCTCTAAACTATTTCCAAAGGGCTTTAGAAATTTCAGGGAGTAGAACCTGTAAGACCCCCAGGCACAAGGACAGACACAGCCCTGATGATTTTAGCAGCATTACTCATGGGCAAATAATAAATCAGAGATGGAAGTGTTTGTTGGAGCAGGATCCCATCAGAGTGAGTGGGAGCAAAACGTGGAAAGGTATCTGCCAATCCAAACATGAAATGCAACAGAGCACTGCCAAGGTAGGCACAGGTCCAAACTGAGTTGTAAAGCAGGGCAAACTATGTCTGCGAAGTGTGTGGGATAACTATGGAGTAACATTCATCATAACTGTAGGTGCTAAAGGGGAAAAAGATTGGGCCCCAGCCCGTTGAGCCTCTCAATTGTCCCTGGTAGAACCATGACTGTGACAACTGTCACATAAATAACATAGATCTAAAGCAATACCCAGCCTCCAGTCTTGTTTTTTCCCCTTATGACAAAGCCTTTTCTTAAAAATTTGATTTGGCTCAAAATAGTTAGATTAATTGTTAAGAAATATATTTTTTGTTTTTTTTCACTACAACTAGAGAAATTAATCAAAATTGTTCCAGAACTCAAAGCATACTAAAAAAAGACACTATGATTTGAAATTTTGACTGCCAGCCACAGTCCAACATTTCTTTGTGTCCCTCTAGGTTAGAAACTGGAAATCAGAGTAAATGTTTAAGCCTTTTTCCCAGAAATCCTTCATGAATAAACCTCAGCCAAGATAATTTTGCAACATTTCAGGTCAATCCTTTTGGTGGAAAGTAGTGCAGCATCACTACAGGTGCTAAAACTTAGATGAGTTGCGCCAAAGTCACGGAACATTGCTGTGTTTCAAGAAAAAGATCCCAGAGAAGTTTCAATTTCATGTAGAAAATGGTTGTTTTCACCCTGACTTTGTTTATCTCTTTTTCTCTGTGTCGAATTACCTCGGCCACTGCCATGCAATGGGCATGGAGGAAATTCACAGGTGTGAATTCTGGGGTTCCCAATGGCTCCAGTGCACAGACGTGTTAACCAGCAGGAGGGGAAGGGCGAGCTCAGCTCAACTGCAGCAGATGTTCTGAGAGTCTGGTTTTTAAGTCAGAGAGATTTTGTTATGTCTGTCGTATTTTTATATAGGGATAAGGATGAAAATTTCTCTTTCCTATATGAGAATTTTTCATGGAAGGGTACCAACCCACTAACTCCATAGCTTTTTCAGCAGGAAGTGAGGAGCAATTTGGGAATCACCAGCTCACACCTCCATTCTTTGTGTACCAAGTGGAAAAGGCTCTGAAAACAGAGACTTCTGAGCTTCTCCTGCTCATTTTTGAGCAACAAATGCACTCAAGTGTAGTATCACCTGTGATGTGCTCTTCTATATTGCTGTTGGAGATTGAAGTAAAATGCAGTATGGCTTCAAGGCAATCCATAACTTAATTTCAGGAAAAAATCCAACATTTAACTGACTACAACCCACAAAATGCAAGACAATTCTTTCCCGTCTTGAAGAAGAACAAACATTGTAAGCCAGGTTTTTTCTTTCATCTTTATCTACCAATGTGCAATGTTCTGAAGTAAAAAGGAAATCTGTGCTGACAAAATTCATCTGTTGACATTTCACAAAGTTAAATCTTCCTTTCCCTCTGGTTTGTTCACTTCTCTAAACTGAGTGATTTGAGATTTTTTTCCTATGTTACTTTTATATAAATCTTTAGATCTTAATAGGAAATAAATACAATAGAGCATTTGTGACTTTGTTTTTCCTTTAGGCTTGGAAAATCCGTAATAACAGGTGCATGGAAAGCCTCACTTTAAATTTAACCTAACCTCATCTTTCTTTCAAAACTAAGAAGGGTCCTCAAAGAGGACTGCCAGGGATCACTCATTTATAGCTATATAAGAGCACAATAGGTTAAAAAAAAAAAAGCAAGAAAAAAAAAGAAAAAAAAAAAAAGAGGAAACAGTATATTAATAGCCAAAAGTAAAAGCACTTCACTTGACATTCTGTAGTGACACCAGGATACACTGAAATTTTGGCTAATATATACCTTTTCACTTTCAGAAAAAAAAACTTTCTTTCACATGTACTTGCACACTTTTCAAAGGCACTCCTCAAGTTAGACTTCATTTTTTATTTGCTTTATTTCAACTTTGAAACTTTAGTCCAAAAAAGGGGATTTATGCCTTCCACTAATCACCGGGCTGGGAATCAAAATGAAAATTTCCCCACATGTACATTGATATCATGATAGGCAAGAGTTTCTTTCACAGCTTCTGAAAGCCTTGAGCGGTGCCTCGCCAGTTCCCATTCCCCTCTTTGCCCACCAACTCTCAGCCCATTTCTGTGGGCCAGCCAAGGCCCTGCTCCCTGTCCCCAGCGTGTGTGACCTCCAGCAGAGCCAGCACAAGGTCCCAGCAGGTGCTTGGAGGGAAGCACTGGCAGCAGTGGAGCTGCACTTTTGGAATTATCTCCCTCAGGGAAACGCAGTAATTCATCCCTGACCATCTCGCAGGCATGCTGGGAAACCTCCCCTCTTAATTAAACCCTATGTGCCTGGCTGGGACAACACTTCCTTGTGACACACTTATAAAAAGAACGCCTGACACTCACAAAAGAAAAATGAGCAGTGGAAAGAACTAAATCTGCAAGGAATTTGGCTGTGTTCATCTCATTTCCTGGAAGACTAGGTGAGATAATTGTGATGGCAAATCCTTCTCTTGTAGCAAAGGTGGGCTACAAGAGAAGGGCTCTGCAGATTAATTGGAAGTGAAATTTGATTGCTGAAGGGTATTTCTTTATGATACAATAAAAAATAACCCGTTTGCACTGTGCTACTGTGAGTTTAGAAACTCTATGTGAAATGAGCCTAACACATAAATCCAAAGCAGAATGTTTCAGTGAGAAAAAAAAAAACCCTCATGAGATATCTTTAAGACCTTTAAGTTTCTATAACAAGACCAATTACATATAGCCTGTGTAATATTGGATGGCATTTTAGCTCAGCCTACATACAGAAAAATACCATTCATAGAACACAGATATTGGGAATTTTCAACCGACATTATTAGCTTTTACATGATAGCTGTAACGTGTTAGAAATATATTGTGATGTAGGATGATGTGGATCTCTCTGAGGTGTCAGGTAATTCCCTGACAGCAGGACAGGCAGCAGTATCAGTACTGAACACTCCCATTTTTATGTGCAGAAAGCAGGAATTTAAAGTTTAAGGAAATTATCAGATCCAGGCATAAAAAAGTCCAGATAAGGGAAATACAAATAACTTTAGTCAGAAGAAATGCCATGTACGCCAGGTATCCAAGTGTAGAGCTATACCTGGTATGCTTTGTGTCATACTGGAACACTGAGGTTTTGTTTCCTAGTGAATTTATTAGATTATTAATATTGCTTGAAGAAGGTCTGAGTTAAATATTCATCTTTGTGAAAAGTATTACTGCTTCAGTATAAACATTATACAGCTGTGATAAAGAGTAACAATTTATTTTGAAACTGAAGTGAAAATAAGCACTGCCTAAAAAAATAATCTATGCTCCTTATTTGAAAGAAAAATACCACACTACAGATTGTTACCTCAAACATATGATTTCCCCACATCCCACATTGATCATTTACAAGGAAGAATTATAAGTGCAACAGAGTATAAAATTGTTTTTTCCAAAAAGGAGCTTTGGTCACAACATGCCTGTCTATAGAGATGTATAGGAAGACTGCGCAACGAAAGGCTTGACCCAGTAAAGATCAGGGGTGTGCATATTCTAGAGGAATTGAAAACTGTATTTTAATTGTTGTTAGTTATTCCAGGCTTAAAGGACACTAGACACAGTGTAAAGGAAAAAATCTAAGTGACAAACCCAATCAAAACAAAACACCTTAGAGATCCAAGATCTGATCCAACTTTCACTGAACTTTGTAGGCTTTTTCCCTGCCATAGAGCCATCTTTAGCTATTTTTTCATCCTCCAAATCTTCACTAGATATTGATTTCAATGAATTAACAAAACAAAACAAAATTAAATACCATTAAAAAAGCCCAAGCCCCACAACCAAAAAAAGTGCCTCAGGATTTCATTATTTTATTACTCATACTTCTGAGTAATAAACAGCTGAGCTATTTTCAATCCAACCGTCGCTGATGTATTGCATGTAAAAATAGCTGACTAAATTATAAATCAGATTTATAGCAAAATATTTTATTTTCTATTCACAGCAATGATCTCTTTCCAAGCCTAACTCCCAGTTATTTTAAGAAAATAATACTAGATTACATTATTTTACATTACCATATTTTCTGGTATTATTACCACAAAAAAAGAATAAAGGGAGATCCTCCAGCTTGACTCTTCTAATGGTATTTCTGAAGAATTAGGACCAAATATGCATCTTTCATAAGTCAAATGAATTTTAATGCACTAACCTCCAGGACACATTTACTTTTTGGGACTCTGAGAGCAGCAGTGTTGTATGGAAGCAGTGTTATCCTGGATTTTGCTAGATGGCACTGTGATGGCAAGTTTAACTATCAGGTGCCTAGAGGCTGGTTTTCAGTGCTCTGTTCTGATATAATCATAATAAACACATTAATAGGCATTATAAATATTTCTCATCTCCCACTGTTATGCAATGCCCTAGTGAGGCACAGTGCTTGAAGTGGGGAATAGCTAGCTCGATGTAATTCAGGTCAGAGAAGTTAATTACCTGACCTGGAGTTTGGCCAGAATCCCAGGGTTAATGCCTGTAACCTCATGAAAGCAGTGTGGGGTCTTTTCCTTCCTCGGGTAGTCAGGATCTCTTTCTCCCACCTCGGACAGCTGCTCTGCAGCGCCTTGCCCGTGGGCAGCAGAGCAGCTGTGGCTCTCCAGAGAGTTACACCATCAACTTCAGCCACCTCGGAGGTGTCAGCCCCGAGCAGCTGCAGCCTGGCCCTGCCCAGCAGGAGCAGCTTCACCTGCTGGAGTGGTTTACCCAGGGCAAGCTTTGCTGTAGTTGACAGAGAGTGTTCAGAGAGGGCTCATCTCTGCACGGCACAGCTGCAGCAGGGGGTACACGTGCACTTTTCTATCCTACTGCAATGATCAAAACATCAACGCATCAATACGTCCTGTCCTCATTTCTGTGCTGAAAGCAGGGCAGTTTCCGGGACAAATAACTTATGTTTGGAGAGAATAAGAAAATGAGCAAAGCATTTATAAAGGTATCATGGTGATTTTGGGGGTTTTTTGGAAAGGAAAGGTAAATCGAGTTGCATTCAAAAGTTCTGACAATTAACAACTGAAAAAGGCAAAATCCCATTGTGGCCATGACTGACAGGTTTAGTGTCTCCTTTTCAAGATTCTGAAAGGTACCTTAGCAGGTTGTGGATGGAGAAGTATAAATTATTAAAGTGTGTCCTACAGCTCTCATTAATTCCCAGTCAAAGAACTGTCGAAAACATAAAAAATATTGTATTTGCTCTCCAAAATGTAAACAAAGTCTGCAGGACTGTGCTGCTCAAGTCAAGGAAGTTACTGTACATCAGTGTCTGGCTGGACAGAGCAACAACACTCTGCTGCTGCCACAGCCAGCCTGACCCTCCTTACACCACCTCTCCCAGGTCCCTTGCACCCTGTGCCCTGGAGGTGGCTTCCTGTGCTGGCCCTCTCCTCCCTCCCGTGCTGCTCACAGGGAGCCCTCAACTCACCATGGAATTCATGGCAAAGTGGTTGTGCTGTGTCTGCAGGTCCAGGGCGTGTTGGTAGCTCACACCGATCTCTGTGTGACTCTGCAGGAACAACTCTTTGTTGTGGCTGATCCAGTCGAACATCTAGAAGGGTTCACACAAGAGAGAGGGAAAAAAACCAGAGTTAGACAAGGAGGGAAACAGAAGGAGATGGTGCAAAATATAAAGATCTTCTTTTGAGATAGATGTGTATGCAACACAGCTAGAATCATCTCACCTGTGACCCTCATTAAAATAAACTGTTGCTGAGCAATGAAGCTATCACCAAATTTCACTATTCACAGAATGGAAAAATAATTCATTAAACATGTTCCTCAGTAAGCTTGATCCCACAGTCTTCTCCTAAAAGTAATGGGAATTTTGTATATAGAAAGGTGTCAGCAGAGGGAATTATAATTTGGGATTGCTTCGTGGACCAAAGACCTGGCAGTTCATGAAGTATTTTTAATTCACAAATGGACTGAAAATCCCATAAATATTATCAATGCGATTTTTTCATACCCCTTTCTTTTTCATCTATGTATAAAGTTTCCAAATATTACATTCAAATAGCCAGTTGGCTTCCTACACTTTTATTTCCTAGATCTTTCCAAGTTCAAAGCAGAACACGTCCTATCTCCCACTTGGTATTTTTGGGAATGAAGAGAAAAAGAGAAAAAAAAAAAGAAAAAAAGGTATTTTATTAATATCTACAGAGAGCACACATTTCAACTTCTTCCACTTCCAAATGTATTCCCAAGAAAAATGGATTGTTCAGTACTTCAGACAGATAGAAATATATTGAATGAAGGTGATGAAACTCATTTCTTATTCAGAAGCACGTCAGAGTGACATTTCAATCTGCAGCACATTCATTCATTATAAGCTGTCACAAGTCAGCTAAGAGATAGTGCATTTATGTTTTAGCTTGTTCTAGTTGTTTTATAGACTAAATGCATTCAAAGTGAGAACCCTCTATTCTTTACTCCTGATTACAACCCGGCAGGCAATTGCAATCTCAGATCTTTTCTGAAATTATTTTTTTTTTTGTAAGGATCCCTTTAAAACCATATTCTCTTATCTCCATCCCACTAATATCAGAAACTGTCCATTGATAAGGACTGCTTCTTAATCACAATAATAAAAACAAAACTCTCCTAACTCATTAATTCATTGTAAAAAAGAAAAACTAATTATAGATGTTGTAGAGATCAGGTCAGTTCTGTCCCTGGTGCCAGAGAAAATGTTTTATGGTAAAAAAGGCAGCGATGCACCTTCTAAGTAACCACCCTAGGATCAAAAGATCAGTCCAGATTTGTGTCCTAACATTCACATGTCCTCCAATAAAAAGTTGCCTTGTTCTTTAGCACTGCATAACAATTTTTGACCCGTGACAGAACACTCAGAGCTCTGTTGCTGTAGCTGCTCAGGGTCAGATCCCCATTCCCTGTGGAGATGATGCTCCTGAGAGGAAAGGCCCCGCACGGGTCACCTAAGATTCTGCAGGAAAAACAACATTTCATGCTGAGCACTCCATCCAGCATGGGAATGCTCTGCCGTACGGAGGGGATTTGCAAAACTAACACTGAATATCCCTTTCAACAAAAGGCAAATAAACATTCCAAGTGTCACCAGGCACACTACACTGACCCTGTCCCAAAAAACTGTCACGTATGCCTGACTTCTTAATCTTTTATTTATGAAAATTGAAACATTTGCAGCAGCTAGAGAGTCTGCATCAGCTTTGCATTTCCTGATGATAAACAGTCCTAAAAGCCAAATTTGGTTCAAGTTACAAAGATGTAAGTCTAAAGTAATATCAATGACACAGACACTTTCTCATTTCTACCAATGAAGCTGATCAGGCCTGTCACCATTTTTTTCAGGAAATATAAGTATCAACATTTTTGCAAGGATAGGGTCAGAGTTTTCAAGCATTACTGCCAATTAAACAGAATGAAACTACCTACTACACCTGAAGAGACATTTAAAGCTTTCTCACTGGATTGCTTTTTCTCACTTTATGAAGATTTAATAAGAAACATTAGCACAACATAATTTGCCACACTTGTCGGCTTAAAGGAAAAAAAAAAAGATAGGAAAAACATAAAGGCAATAAAGAAGGAAAATTCCATAACAGCAAAGTTCATGTCCTAACAACAAGATTTTATGTCTCTGTGGAAAGACCAACAGAGATTTCTTGTAAGTAGATATATGTTTGATGAGAACATTTTTTTTAATGTTTTAAACAATCTAAAGACAGTCAGGGAGAAGAAAATTGGCAGGAATCCACCACAAATAAACAGTAAATTTAATATTTTATGCTCAGCAAAGCCAAATCAGAATCTTTTTAAGACAAGTAATTTAAACAAGTAATCTATTGTTCTGTGGATAGGGAGCATTTCCTTTATCTAATCTATACACATATTGCCAGATGAAAATCTAGTTTAAGTTAAACCATGCTTCTCCCTTTTAATGTAAAATAATAAACTAATAAGAAAAAGAAAGGAAGTTTAAGAAAAGATTTGCCTTTTTTTATCTTGTTATATCAACTGAAATATACAACAACAGTTTAAAGGATGTTCTTCAAGAATTTTGAGCAACACTGAACAACAGACCTCAATGTTGAGATATAAATTATACAGAATCACAGGTCACTAGAGTTCCTTAACAATGATGGAATTTAAATAAAGAAATACCTAAAAATTAGTCTTATTTGTTTTTGAGATACAATGGATTGTGTTTACAAACTTTTTGCTTTGACCAGAAACTCAAAAAACGGTCTTAAACATTTTTCTCATAATAATATGACTCCAAGTTGAGACTCTGAAAATCCCAGATGAAATGTGAGTTGTGACGGTGCCGTGAGATTTTGCAATGCATGGCCAGGACGTTTGGATCTGAAGGTCTGTCAACATTGTCTGGCCTGGCCCATCTTACCAGCAACACTTCCTGAAAGCTTTCAAGTGAAACTTGTTTTCCACATGAGAAATTCTGATGCTTCCTGTGTTCCTGAAGCGAGTGTGCTGCCTTGTTCGTTTAATTAAAATGCACCGTTAAGGATGTGAACGTGGCAATGACCCAACAATTGCTATTTCTCTCCACCCTGCAAGGACTGCCTCAGTTTCAAGGTGCTGATGTGGGCTCTTGGAAAAATGTTCGAGATCCTTTGACAAGTCAGTTTCCCTGTCTAAGGAATGAGTTTTAATACAATAAATATCAGAGAGTGGAGAATGTGCCCTGTGAGATCAGTTTAAACCAGACAGAGTGTCTCAGCAAACAGATTTTCTCCGTCACTCTAACACTGCTATACAGCACTGTATCAATTGATCTCATCCCATCCATGAAAAAGACTCTCTTAACAAACCTAGCCTAGTGATTATCACAAAATTAATGCATGATCTTTAATTATTCCTGTCATTTACTTCTTAGTTGGAGTCATGCTGACTGCCAGTGAAATAATTCTGCTCTCAAGCCTTCTAATCGCTCCTGCAGTCATGAATTCACACTAAACAGCAGCACGGAATAACTAAGATTGGACATTACATCACTAAAAACACGTGAACCAACTGTCCTCAATGTCTCCCAGACTGGCACTTCTCCAGAATGCTGTAGATAATCTAGAGACCAGTTAAGTACTCAGGAGTTTTCTAGGGACTGAGAAGCAGGGGGAGGGGTTAAGCACACTTAAAAAGAAGATAAACTTTTGGTGTGATTCTCTCTTGTAGTCCCATTTCTAACAATTTAAAGAAAATTTAATGCATTTGCTGAAGAACGTTAAGTCCTATGTTTATTCAAGAATATTAATCTTTTATGAGGGTCAGAAGAACTAAGAATGATCCAAAGGGTGTCTTTCCCATGCATTGTAAAGAATCTAGCCACATTGTCACTAGAGATAATATATGCACCAGTAATTACTATAGATGTGATCTTGAGGCAACTTTACTCGAGATCAGGGTATCAGATCACATCTCCTGCTGGCAACGATGAGTTTTGAACCTCGTGCTTTGTCATCATAGTTGATGAGTTACTAGAAAATCCAGGTTAAGTGTTAGACCAAACAGCAGGTCTTAAGCTGGTCATGAATAAGTCCTGCAGAGGGAGAATGTGACTCCATATTTTCCCTGGATTTGTAACATCTGGCAGGCCAGTGAGTACAGGGTGAGAACAGCTGTTTGAGAACAGACAAGAAACACACGGATATGGAACAGCATGTATGCAAGCTGTGCACAGTCCAGCACTACATCAGCTAAAATGAGATTTATAACATAATTTGAGATAAAAACCTCTGCTCTCTGGCTTTTGTCAGTGCTTGCTGAGGAGCATTAACATTGGATTCTGAACACAGCGGTGCAGAGCACCACAGGTTGATGTGCCCAGCACATCCTGGCAGCACACCTTGTGCCAGTGGTATTGATGGGAGGATTACAGCCCTCATGGCCTTGGCAGCCAGTGAAATGAACATATTTATTAATGAAAATGTTTATACATGCTGGAAATAATAAATCCCAAACCTATTGAATGCTTTACTAGGGCTGGAATTAATTATGAACCAACTTGTAGCAAATCATCTTCTCTCTACGTTCTGAGCCATAAATATCAAACTCATATGGTTAATTAAGAGCTGAATGATAGCCACGTCATCTTGAGGAACAATATAGGATACATATAAAGAAAAGAGTTCCAAAGGGACACTAAGGTCAAGTCCAATCACTGCTCTTGGCAGCCAACCACAGGATAAAATTACCTTTCATAAAGAGATAAAGCCTCACCTGAAAACCAGTGAAGTGCTACAGCTCATCTAATCCTATGAGAAGCAAGTCTAAAAACTGCTCCTGTCACTGAGCTCTTCACATAGCCCCTGATCTACACAAGGCTCACGTCCAGTTTATACACATTTTCTCTTAGGTCAGCATTTCCCATTACATTAAAAAAGTTCTCCCTTTAAACCTTTTCCAGTTAAACCTTTTCCAGTTAAACCTTTTTCAGTGTGGGCTAGGTGGGGTCATTGTCCCTTGTGCTGTTTGTTTTACTATAGCCCAGGTCTTTTGAAGCTTCTTAAGATACACAGCCTTTCTCTGCACTTGTACTAGTTCATGGATATCTTTCAATCTCAAATAAGACCTTAAGGACTAACTCTAAGGACTTTGCTGGAAATACTCCAGCTGACATCATTTAGGGTAACTTCTGCAGTGCTTTTGGCATCAGTTCTAGAAAAGGAGATACAAAAAAGGGAGAGCAACAGCTGCTGGATCAACGTCAGTACCTTCTGCTTTGCCTCACTGTCTTTTCTCTTGGTAGTTCCCTGCACAAGTACTGGCAAAGACCAGTAGTGTTTATATGATTTGCTCTGACAAGCACAACTTGGGTGATGTTCTGAGTAAGAGGAAGTTCAAGAGCACTTAGGGAAAATATGAGGCAGGGTTTTGAAATCTAGGTAGTCATAAATGCATTCTCTCACTATGCCTCCATATGCTGCTAACAAAGAGACAAAAAACGTTAATCTAAAAGAATGTCTTGCCTGTAGCTGTGGAGAGGATAGATCACTAATTATATGCCAGATGAAATCCCTTTTAAATTACTGCTTTCCAATTTCTTCCAATCTGTGGACTCCATAAATTTTTTCAAGGCAAGCACTGTAGCCACTTAAGGTCTTCAAAGAATAAATCTGTTTTATCAAATATCATTACCAGCCACTAAAGAACTTTATATCCGTGATTCACAGGTTGGGAAATGCTGGAGGTAAGCATACATGGCTTATTAAAGAGAGGTCCATTTAAAAGTCCATGTGCATTTTGTATTTTCAAAACTGTCCAGTGTAAAACTGAGTAATCTACAACAGAAAGTGGAAAGTTCCACTCTAAGAGCATCTACAGCTAAGCAAGTTAATTTTTATATGTTTCCACAATATAAACAAAATAATAACACACACTGAACAGTAACTGCCAGAGTCTCTCTCTAGAGATTTACAAGGTTTCCAGCTACAAGGTCTATTCCTATCTCTTTAAGGGAGTTCAAGTATGCACAACAACTCAATTAAACAAAAATCAAGGCATATTTCTCACATCTTTTGCAATTGAATTTAGCCAGAATTTGAACAAAAAGAATACTGAGCAACAGATTTGTGGTACACACACAATCTGCACTGACATGCAAGTGCATGATCCAGGAAATATTTGCATGTGAGCTAAATTTATAAGAGACAATCAAGAAACTCCCCCAATGTCTCCAGACTAGAATCAAAACTACAGTTTAATTGGAACCAGCCATATGTCTAGGTCACCTAAACGTCTGGGAAAGGCCAACAGAAGCTCAACACGTCCGTGAAGGAGCATGTGGGAAATGCCAACAGTGTAAAGAATCCGAAATTCCACCTGGAATAGAGAAAAAATCCCTCCGGTCCAGCCTCTGAGCTAAGCTCAGCAGAACAGAGGACTGAAGCTGGCTGTCCAGGCTGGCTGCTCCCTCAGGGATAAGGAGCCAGAAACAGAGACATGGCAGGTAGGACAGGGGCCTCACTAACCAGAGCCCCTGAGGTTTACAACTGACAGCAACCAGACTTAAGCAAGAGGACATTGCACAAGTTCTGGCGACAAGTCCAAGCTCGAGTTCTGAAGTCAACCGGCAGATGAGGATCAAGCCCGGTGAGGGTAACCAGGCCCAGCTGCAGCCCCAAGGCCGCAGCACAGGTCCACAGCACCGAGGGCAGAGCAGGGCTGGGGCAAAGCTGGCAGTGAGGTTGGTCATTGATGTCCCCCAGGGCCCTGACAGTGCGCTGGGTATGTCCACAGCCAGCAGGAATCAGCTGCTCTCAGGTAGGAGCGTGCTAAAATAAAATAAAATAAAACAAAACAAAACAAAACAAAACAAAACAAAACAAAATAAAATAAAATAAAATAAAATAAAATAAAATAAAATAATCCAGTCTGCTGGAATTCCTCTTGCCACTTTGTAAACACAGCCTTAATTAAATCAAAGCACTTGTAGCTTTAAAATAGAACTCTGCATACATCTAAATGCCTTGCTAAGCCAGGGCCTAAATACCACGTTGTGTTTGTTTTTGTGTTTGTCTTGTGTTTACAGATGGTGATGGACAAGCCAATGCTTCTGCCAGATCTTTCCCTTTCACATGTGCTCGGTGCAGTCCACGGCCAGGATAAATTGGTGTCGTTCCAACGAGGCCAATTTACACCAGCTGAAGATTCAGACCCACAGCTGTATTTGTGTAAACCTCAATGTATGAACACAGTTTTTCCATTATGAATATCTGTGTATATGATTCATAGAGTACAGTAAGGCTACAGCACATTAAATTATTCCAGACAATGGGCCCAACTTTCAACTCACTAGAAAATTAGTGAGATGTGTGACGTGACAAATAGCTTTGTATTTATAGCAGAGCACCATTTCCAACATACTCACACTGAATGTTCCTACTAAATGCCAGAGTAAGAGATCTGTGTATTTTTTTCCTGACACATATCAAGCCACAGCCATGCACAAAGTAAGGCATGTGATTCCTACAATGCTGAATAGAGAAGTAAGAATTTTATTGTTGAAGGTGTGAGAAAATTAAGATCCTGAACATATAAGTACAACTAATGACATTGGGTGTATTTTGTACATCTGCATTGTTTGCTTGTTTTTTGCGATATTGCACCTTTCCACCACACCTAGTAACATCAAACACTCAGGCATTCTTGGAAAGGGTTTTCTGCTCCTTAAAATGGAAATGGCCTTTTCTGGGCACAGACCATCTACAGAGAACTGCTTGCTAAGTGGAAATTAATTCATTGGTTGGATAGGAAATGTAATACTGAAATATAGAAACAGAGAACAACATGATGGGAAAACACAGTGTAAATTATGAAAATTCCCCCCCCCCCTCAAATCTTCTTCTCAGTTTTCAGAAGAAATTTTCATTCACTTGAAAATGCTGTAGGAGTTTGGTGACTAAAATCAGGACCCTGGCTCTATTCCTGGCTGAATGTGTGACATTCCTGTGACTCCAAATAGCTGCCACTAAGAACAAAACAGCCAGACAGATGTTTGTTGGTTTGTACCAGAATTGTGCCATTTTCCCCACCAAACCCACGTGTGTCTGAGGCCCAGAGACGCAGCTGGGAGTAACCACAGCTTTAAACACCTGACACATCAAGGTGCTTCATGTTTGGTGCTGGGATCTCTGAGGAGATCAGCTTTCCACCAGACTTTGGGGTGCCCAGCCCCCCTAACCCCATCCCATAAATCAACCAGCTCCATATTTCCCCTTGGCTCTGGCAAACCTGCGGAGCTGGCAGTGTCTACATCTGGTGAGGTGGCACAGGTGGCTCTGCAGCTGGCACTGGGTCTCGCTGCCCCCTCAGCAGCACCCCTGGACCTCACAAAGTGGCCTTCAGGGGGTCCTGAGCTGTCTCCACCAACTTCCTACCAGCTCTGGCACTGGGGGAGTCCCCATCAGGGACAACCACCCCATGCCAGGACCTGACCATGCTGCCAGACCATCCATCAGCCAGAGAACATTTGGATACAAGCTGTGAGGGAGAAAAAATGGGGGTTGCTGAGGGATACCCTCCTGGAGACACTCCAGGGTCACACCTGAGGAACGAGTGGCCCATGTCAGAGCAGGAACTCTAAGGAACAACAGCAGGAAAAAAAAAAAAAAATCAGAAAATAATTGTAACAGCAGCAAAACCAAACTTATGTGAATATTGTCCCTGACATGTCCCGCTGCCTGCCAGCCCACTAAATAAACTTTTGATGGACTGGATATAAACCAAGACAAAAATGATGGAAATTTAAGCCAATGAAAGGGAGCTGTTTATGGCAATGTGTCCTGCTTTTTCCTTTCAACACACAAATCAAGATCAGAAGTTTGTGTTCATAAGCTTTAAACCAAGCAAAATTTCTCAATTCAAGACTATTTTGTCTGTGGCACCTCTTCAGCACCCGTGCAGGACATGAGGCATCCAGTATTCTGGTGCTAAATAATACAGAGAGGTCTTTCAAGGCATGAGACTTGAATAAAATATCTCTGAATGAGTTTCTCTGTAATGTGCACAATTTGAAAGAAGGAAAGTGAGAGCCACCTGATTTAAAATGACACTGATACTTCTGGAAGCTATCCACAGACCATGCTGCTGGTTTTTCCTCTTCAACCCTCACCAGCTCCAGAGAGGACAACCTCTCAGCTGTTCACCCACCTTTATCTGTTCCCTATAAATAGATATGAGGGGTAATTTAAGACACACTTTTAAGACCCCAAGCTCTGCCAAGTGTGGGCCATTCAAAGCATTTCAGCTAGGCCAGAAAGACATTAATTTAGAAATCAGCACATGGCTATATCTGAAAGATGCTGCACAATAAGTCTGTGAACCTCATGTACAGCTTCATTACATTATTTCCTGACAGCTAGTCTATTAGCACCTAACCTTTCTGAGGATCAAAGCAATTTTAAAAAAAACCAAAAACCAGATTTCTCATCTTTTTCTAGATGTGTGGGCTTTGTTGCCCTCTAGAACATTTGGGTCTTCTCATCTTCATTAGCTAAATCAGAACTTTGTGGTTAAAACAAGCTATAACCATCCTTAAAAATGAGTTTTAAGGCTTTATTCAGGCGCCAAAACTCATTTTCGTGCCATACCGATCAGGGAAGCATTCCTGTGCCTCCCAGTGGTGCCAAGTCAGAGACGCTGAAACAGCCTCAAAATGCTCCCTATCAAAATTGGCAAGCGAAAGAAAGAGGAAATTTCTGCAAATGCAAAAAAAAAAAAAAAAAAAAAAATTCCATCAGAACATACTGCCTTCGATTATTTTTGGACCCATTCTTAACGCTCGGGGAGGAAGCAGGAGGAATAGTGACTGCGTAGCCGGTGGCGGCGGCAGGAAGCTGCAGAGAGCGGAGCACTCGGAGTGCTCGTGCCGCGCTGCGTTCGCTGGCGTGGGAAGAGGTTTTACATTGCCGTCGGAAAGATCAGGTTCGGTTCAAAAGTGCTGTGGAGGTAACGTGTTTATCTGCCCATAAAAGAAAAAAAAAAAAAAAAACCAAAAAACAACCCACCGGATCTGGCAGGATGAATTAAGAGAGAAAGAAGGAAAGCACGGAGATGTTTATTTTACGCATCGGGTCGGGACTCCCACTGCAGGACAGGCTTCCTGTCAGTGACAGGAGCCAAGGCAGTTAACCTCTGTGGGTTTTGATTCCCAATTTTTAGCTTTGATCTTTGCGTCCTTTGCACTTAATTTTGCTGCTCCAGTGCCAATCCAGCTCAACTGAAATCAGTGTCCAGAAGATAATTGATCTTCCTGATGGCCAGCTGTCCATATCTGAAAAATTAGTACAAATGCCTTCAGAAGATTCTTATGTTCTTTGCTTCTGGAGTCTGAACTCGGGTCATGGGAGTGTTAAGGGAGGAAGAGTGTACCCTCAGAGCTGTTGAAGCAGCAGCAGACTTATTGCAGGAGAAAAAGAAATGTCAAATAGGAGGTTACAAAAGGGCCCTGACCCTTTGCCACAGAGAAAGAAGTGATGGCTACAGCAATGGAAGGCGACAGTCACCGCTAGAATAACAGCCGCAAGGAAGAGAATTTTTGATATATATATTTACCCCAATCCCTGTATTGCTCTACTCAGCAGGCAAGGCAATCCCACACTTCCTCAAACCAGATGGCAAAATGGGGTTTGTAGCTGCTTTCAGTTGGAGGAGCAGCACAAAGCAGTTGGTGTGTACTTGTGAATTTGTCCTGTGGTTATTAGCTCTGTTCCCAAGCTTTCTATTGCTGGATGGAAAGGCAGAAAAGCAAACGTTCACTATTAGCACACAAGGGAAGACCCCCCAGGTCTTGACTGATAAAAAGGAAAATAGCAGGATACAAGCTTGACACAGTGGAAAAGCTGCAAGCTCCTCTGGAACATCACTAATAATGAAGACTTTTTTCTTTTACAGTCCAATTAGCAGAAATGAGCTCTATTTGTGCTTTGAGGAAAGCTAGAAACGTCTATAATGATCTCCTGATCTTGCAAAACTCTAGTGGGGTTTTTTAGTTAGTTTTTTGGGTATTTTTTTTCCCTACAGGTACCAAGAACAGGATCTTATTAAGTGTGACCAGCAGTGGTCAAAGTAATGAACACTCCCCACAGAGCCCACCACGATTACTTCCCGCTCCGACAACTCTTCACTTTAGATTGGGGGCAACAAATTGTGGATGGCATTAGCAACCTGTCAGAAGGCAACTTCCGATTAAAGCAAGCAGATGTCAGCTCGCTGCATCTTTAATTCAGAACCGCTGCCTGCAAAGATGACAAGTGCCAGCATGCAGGTTCTGAACTGAGAGATGCAGGCTAGGCAGGATTCTCTTAAAGATGAAGGTGTTTGCAAGTAATTTATGGGTATAGATGCTGAAGATTTGCCCCCACAGCTCCCCAATGATTCTTTGGTGCCCGTGACTAGGTGATGGAAAATGGCAGATTTGTCACAGTTTAGTTGCTGCTCCCAGAGCCTTCCAAAAGAGAAGGTGCTGATCCCACTATGAAATCTCTTTAGCACATGACATCGATGCTTACAGCATCACAAGGAACTGTCAACACACACTCTATGCACGACCACCCCGTGTTATAATGTGTTTTCTGCTTCTAGGAGAACTTTGTTCTTTTATTTGTTTTGGGGGTTTTTGTTCGTTTGGGGTTTTTGTTTGGTTTTGTTTGTTTGTTTTTAAATAAAAAATTCTGAGACCAGGTAAACCCAGTAATATGGGAAATCCATGAGCCTGTTGATCCATGCCATCACTGATCTTCCAAAAAATATCATTAAAGATGCATTCAGAACACCCTACTGTTTATCCAGCTGCATCAGAACACCTCATAGTGGCCTACCCATGACAGGGAGTACTGATGTGCTCCAACATAAAGCAGAAGCAGTACTCAGTAACAAAAATTAAATTCTTTTAAAACGCTACAGAAAAGAAACATGATAGAGAACACATTTGAATAAACAGTGAAAGTTAATTAAAACCTGCTACAATAGAGTTATTGCTACATGCTTTCAATTCTCACCTGTTTATTAGAGCCTCCTTTGTTCTAGGAAGTGTGAAGTAATTAAATGCAAGTGATTAGAGCTGGCATAGGTTCATTTGGGGAAATACAGATTTTTAAGAATAGGTGTACAGTTCCCTTTGATATAAACTTCCCGTGTTGATCCTTTTTCTGTCCTTGATTGATGATATCAGAAGAGTTATTGCTCAAAACAGCTTAAGTGAAGCAGAATATTCCTGTATATGCCAAAGCAACCCAAATCCTCTGTGGATATACATATGCATTCCATAGAACGTTTTCATACCCTTACATCTTCAAGGGTCATTCTAAACTGAAAATCTGCATTTCTTTGTTGTAAACAACCAATATCCCAGTCAGATTCAGGACCTCACTGTGCTAGATATCATACGAACACACACTCAACTATTTATTGTTTATGCACCAGCTCAGTCTCAATTCAAGCCTCCTTTCCATATCACCTATATAATCTTTCCAACATTTTATGATCTGATACTGTAAGATGGTGTCTGCAAATCCAAAAATCTAGGGACCTGTCTTCACTTCTTTTCTCTGTTCTGCCTGTATTAAATAGGATGTGTCAGAGCAAACACTTCAAGTTGAACATGGGGCCTGCCCTCTGCTGTTTTAGTTTCAGAGTGGGCCTAAATACAAAGCATGGAATGAGATAATGACCTTCCATTCACGTGGCTGCTTATTTCAGGTGATAGCTGCCTTTCCTTCCCAACTCAGGCATCCCAAGCCTGATTTTATGAACAGTTGTCTAGTGAGAATCTCTATAGAAAAAAAAAAAAAAAGAGGCACCATATGCTAAGGGAAACTTTAGATTATAAAATAAAGCACTTGTCATTGGCAGCATGGTAGAGAAGATGCCAGATTTGGAAACAAGGTTTTAGGAGAGAACAGACACTACGTGCTCTGCTCAAGCGTCCATTGCATGAAAAAATACAAAGATGTTAAGGCAACTTAAAATAATTTGACTAGATTAAAAGACTCTAGAGTAATGTCTATTCCACATCCATAAATGTAGAGATCTGTATAGTTATTCTATACAATAAAAATAAGAACCATTTGTGCCAGAAATTGGCTTCAAAGCTTGTTATTCATATATCAGGACTATTGCAAGCTCTGGCAAATCAGGCTGCCCAAAATGTTGCAAATGGGAACTAACATAACTGGAATCCTGGGATGGGGACACCAGCAAGGACAGATGGAGACGTGGTCTTGTTGCCATAAGTGGGTGGCCATGGCTGACCCTGCCACCAGCAGGGCTGGAGCCAGAGCAAGTAGCTGGTTCCAGGGAATGCCACACTGCTCCAGCTCACTCAGTGCTGCCACTGGGAGCTCTGACAGACACCTCAAGTCCTTCACAGATTTCAACAGCAGCTGAAACGCTTTCTGCTTTACAAGCCAGGCCTCTGTCTTTCTAGCAGATAGCTCAGGGAGACCACAAGCACCAAAATGCAACTAGATCAGGGCTAACCTGAAACTGAGTTGTTTCACCTGAAGAGAGAAGCAGTTTCTTTGGGCTGAGAGGGGTAATTCCAACAACTTTTTCTGGAATTATGGGGAAGGCATTTCATTTATGCTCAACAGTAAATTCTTGGTCACTCTTCTTCTAAAGCTCTCTGCAACACGTGGGTGTTCACAAACATGGGAAGCCAGTTTAATGCCTTTCCCAGGCAGTATCTGTACCCCACGGCCCTGTCCTTCTCTCTACAGACATTTGAAATAGGCTGACAAAAACATGCTTAAGTGAGTCTCACCTAGACCCTCAGTCAAATATCTCTGCAGAAGACACTAAGCTTTTTGACTTCTTTTATTGCAGAACTCTTACGGAGTTACCTCAGGTCTAACAACATCCCCCATGTTCAAAATCTCCAGGAAAGCTCCTTATGCAGTGCTCACTCACTGTGCTGTTGTGATATTCATGGTGTAAGTACTTAAATGGTAAATCCAGAGCATGCTGAGTTCTGCACACCAATTCAGTGTTCAAGTAACTTAAATGAAATCTAAATCCTATACAAAAATCCATGTCTAATCCATTATTGTTATGCCTGTATGATTATTACTGTTAACTGCTAAATACCATTCATTCAGTAACAAATCCTTTCATAGTCAAGCAACACATGGGGCACATGTACTTCAGATGTGCTCTCATTATTAATCTGTGGCTCTGTCCCCTCATAATGTGCTTCCTCCCCAGTTCTAATTAACCACCTCCCCAGAACTCCTTCATTTTTTATTCATTTCACATATGAAAGGTTCTTCTGTCACCTTCTTAGCACTCTCCTCATTGGTTTCCCATTCTCACTCCCTGGGACACATCCCTCTCACAGTAATTGTAAGCCAATAATTCACATAAAATCTTGGAGGCGATTGTATATATGGCACATAGCACAGATCAAAGGCACCAAGTGCTTCCAGCAGTGAAATAAGAGAGGGGAAATGGTCCTTCACTAAGTGGATTTTATCTCAGTCAGAGGAGCCCATCCCAGGTGCTGGGTCTGGTGGAATTATGCAAGTCCTTAAGGGTTAATATGACATGTTGCAAACAGGAAAACTATAAATTTGCTTTATGCATTACTTCAAGGGTCTTTTGACACTGCTAAAAGAAGAAAACTGAGAGGTGACGTGGAATGTAAAAGGAAGCAAAGTTGGTTTTTAATCTTTCTTATACTGCTTTTCCAGAAAGTCAGCTAGGACTCATTTCTAGGAAATGCTTCCCTTGACTAAAAGAGCAGCTACAAATTGCTCTGCTTAATGGACTGTAATAAAATAAACTGCCTCCTATTAGCAAGAAGGATCATATCATCAGTTTTGTAATGCGTTTTATTACAGAACATACAGTATGTGGGGAAGCGATGTATGAAACAGTTAAAGTGGGTGTCATATAATCACAAACCTACTGATAGTTTCCTTTTTCTCAAACATCAAGATAACAATGTTTCTTCTTTAAAGCCATCTTTTCCCACCTAAACCACAGCCTGCATTTCCACATTTTGCACTCCTTCAAAGCCATCTTGCATCTTTTTAGACAAGAGCAGCTTACAGGATATTCCTTTCTTCTGAGGAACATGAACCCTTGACACGTGTAATACTCCGAAACAAATATAAGTATGGTTCAAATACTTGGATTACATATTCTTGGATATTCTTCTCTCCCACTGACTTTGCTGTTGAGCTAGTAGAGCTTCTCTGTATTTTTCTAGACTAACTCTGCCTGGTGTTAAGTGATGTTCTAAACTACGAACTCCTGAATTTCAGCTGGCACTTCAGAATGGGCATCCTTTTTGTAAATGGCTACAATGCACTCCTGCTGACAATTAATAGGAGTCTTCCCAATACTTTTGTTAGGAATTGGAACTGGAGAGTAGTCAAGTACAGCTCATACACCTTTGATTTTCTTCCTTGAGAAACCAAATGTCACATTATTTCTTTTGCTCTGTGGGGGCTGGGTTAGATAATGCCTACTCAATAGAAAAGCACATCAGTTCCCTTATTTAAGGAGACCTGTCTGAGGAAGGGGCCAGAAGTGGGTGTGAGAAGGGAGGAAGGCAGTGTCTGCTCAGTCCCTGGTCTCACTGCCCGCGCTTGCTCAGGGAGCCGGATGCAGAACTGCTGCAACTCTTACTGCACCCTATTCCTCTTAACCACTTCGCTTATATCCCTCTCTAAACCTGCCTCTTATCTAGGAGCTTTGCATTGTTAATCACATTCCCATCACTCTTGAACTCACTGAAACCTTTCTGCTGTTCCAGCCCGGTCACATCACCTGGGAAATGGGAGCTGCAGCTGCTGTGGAGTAGGAGCTGCAAATTATCCGTGCCTTCCCGGGCTCCCTCTCCCTGCAGACACCTGCAGAGCAGCAGGACCACAGCAGCCTGCACAGCTTCCCATCGCCTGCTCCGCAGGGAACATCACTGGCAGAGCTGTGTTTTTCAAAGGGAAGCCTTGGTTTACATGGGGCTGATGGTTTTGACTGTAAGCCTGCTCCTTCACTGCTCCTTGAAGACTAGATGTGGCCTGTGGTTTGCCACTAGACTTTCTACAAAGCTGGCCTGATCCAAATGAAATGTTTCTCCCGCCGCAAGCTTCCCGTGAAATTCACCCGTGGCATTTTCCAGCTCCATCTTTCGGAGTTTGCCTTTGTGCAGTGGACTGCGTAGGAAGTCAGGCAGCAGCAGGGGAGATGAGGACAGAGAGAACCCACCAAGCTTGCTGTGCTGTGAGCAGCTTATGGTGCAGACCCTCAGCTCAGTCCAGCCGGTGACTGCACTGTTTATACTTAACATGGACACTGCTGATTACATCATGATAGATGTTTTTCATTCACATACATGTTGGGGTAGTAAAATTGGTGTGGAACCAGCAGAGAATGATGTGGAAATTCCTACAATAGTCAAGTTGGGTGCCAGTTACAAATGATTTCCAGAAAAGCTGGAAAGTACAGAGTGTAAGTATAATTTTTTGTCTTTTTTTGGTACTTATTCAAGTGCAAAACATGTGGACACTCGCCTGAATTCTTCTCCCTGTCCAGATTTCCACCAACCAATTACCATTTCTCAGATAGTTCTAATACTTGGATCTACATTGATTGTGGGTTTTTTTGTTTCAAACGATATTCAGTTTAGACTAGGACACATTTTTTAATGTTACTGGTGACTAAAAATATTTTCCCTATTACCCAGTAAAACACAGTGAAGCCTCAGTTCTACTTTCAAAATTATATATATGTACATACGTATTTCTCCATTAGCTGGTGAGGAATAAATTTGTTGAACAGTGAGGGTCAGGGCTTTGCCAGCAGCTGAAATGTGTTATTTATCAGCAGATCATTACAGTCAGCACTGCACAGCATGTGAACTTCCTCACGCCCCTCTGCCAAACTCCCCACATGGCTGACCTGCCTGCTGACTTGAGCTCCAAGGAGCTTCCAGGCTCCATCTGGAGATTCAATCTCACTGCACTGTTTGTGCCTATGTGATAGCCCCACTTTTCCTTTCCCTTGGCCCCTGCAAAGGAAAGTAAAACCCTAAAGGCCTGACTTGGGGACAAAGTTTCTCTGCAGAGACTTCTGCTTTCTCCTACTGATTTGAGTGAGAGAAGCCCAGGCTACAACTGCCAACCCCTCTGTTTATTTTGGCAATAATATGAGTTGTTCTGCACACAACTATACAGACTTCTGTAAGTTGTAATGCCTGTAATTTAAATACTTTTTGTGTCCAGGCAGTGACTGCCATTTCTAAATGTTCCAATGCAGGGGATCTCTAGAAGGAAGAAAAGCCCTTAACATACTGTGTGTTTTAGTATTTGTGTTCTTTTTATTTTTTCGCCTATCCCATTTTTAAGAACTTGTCAGGCAATTTTCAACCTGAAATTTTTGAAAACAGAGATTTCCAGAAAATGAAAGTCCTTGTCAATTTTCTTCTTACTAGAAGAACAAGTCTCCTGAAATATCATCCAATGAATATAGAGAGGTATTTTTAAGTACCTTAAAAACTTGTTTATGCTCAGAATTTTGTGTTGGATTTTGAGCTTTCTCAGGCTATTAGAGTTGTCATTTGATTAGAACTAAATGACATGTCCAGGTTATACAAAAAGAGCTGTGTCTCTCTCCTGGAGATGAAGAGTAACTGGGCTCTGCTACCATACCTGAGTAGAATGCAACTGAGAAAATTGAGGTACCTGGAAACCCTAAAACTCAATACACAGACACATTGGTGGCTATTTCTACAGTAGAGACAGCACTCAGACTGGATTTAGCTCTGGACATTTTATGAAACAAGTACTTTCCAATCTGAGGTGGTCAGACTACTTTCAAAGAGACCTGAGAAAGGCAGCTACAGAAGAAAAGCTCATCAATGTTTTACATCAGTCTACACATGTGAGATGTGATGTTAAAGAAGGGAAGAATGTTAGGGACTCACAAACTGAGAAGATTAAAAACACACATTTGGGAATATAAAATAAGAAATTACTTTATATTCTTTGGGAAAATGTAGAAGTCAAGAAAAGGCAAGCAGAGTCTAAGCAGGGGGAAGCTGACTTATGTTTAGTTAATGTGAGGCAGATGAAGAAGAGAAAAGCAGAATCCTGGCTTGGTCAAACTGGAATTGTTCAAGACAGTCAGTGTTACAGAGGCAGAAATTACATTCTCACTGCTTCTTCCTTCATCTCAAAAGTTTCATGTATTTGTGGACTTGACCTTACACATATCAATCTCAGAATAACGCATGCAAAGAGCATTGCTGTCACACTGTCTGGATGTATATCACACCATCTTTTCATGCTTGTGCAGGAGATAGGAAGGAAACTCCCTAGAGACTTCCTTCAATGCCACAGGACAGTGATTGGCAACGAGGACATCTCAAACGCTGACTTGATCTGAGAGCCTTTCAGCTTTTAACATTATTCATTATAATAACTCCCTAAATACAAATAATTCACCGATAATATTATTGAATAGTAATAATAATAAATTATAATTTTATATTAATAAGCAGTGGTCGTCTGAATAATCCCAAAGAAACTGAAAATCCAAACTGATGCACTGACCAAAGTACAGCCACTGCTGGGAAAGACAGAAGTGAGTGGCCTCCTTATAGCACATGACACAGAAGGAAGAGGGAGAATGCTACTTTTGTAGCATTTGGAATTAAAACTCTGCTCTTATGCATCCTTGAGTGATGCTGCAGGGACTCTTATTTTAGAGGGACTCATCTGAATTCAAGGTTTTTTTTTAACAGGAGGATTGATTATACAATGATGGAGCTTTTTCAGTCCTAGCAAGTCTTAGAGATATTCAGTATATGCACTGAAAACCAATGTCTAGTGTCTTGTTCTGCACTACTGAAGATAAATTTTGTTTCAGCAATGCGCTTCTCCAAGATGTTTTAAAATAACACTAACAAGTAGCTGATTAAAAAAAAAAATTTAAAAACCCCCAAAACAAAAAACACCCTCATGAGATCACCCTGCAGATGAAGTCTGCTTTTCTTCTGCAACTCCTCCTGGGTGCACCCAGGCAGACACATTAGTGAAACAACTGGATAATACATTAAGTAGAGAAGATTCAGAGACTGGTGTTTTTGACAGATATACATCAACAAGTCTGAGAGCTCAGTACCTTCCAGAGAGAATACCCCACCCCCGTGGCCTGGAATTTAAAATGTGCCAACAAAGTCTTCTCACAAAATCACCTAACAAGGAGCCAAGAACTTCTGCATGAAGAAAGCCAAGGCTTTAGCACTACACAATTTTCTAAAGTAAATTTCCTGAAACCCATACTTGGAATTTCCCATAGACTTCAAGAAGTGCAAACAATAATCATAGTGAATCAAACCCCCAAATCATTCTTCTTTCTGTGCTGTCACAAGTAGATAAATATATTCATAAGCTTAGTAAAAGAAGCATGAAAAAAAAAGGCAGATTCTTGTGCTAATGCCTACCAAATATACTCATTATGAGACAGAAAAGCAGATTAGCTTTCACCAAAAGCAACACAGAAAAACTACTCTTGGATATTACCATGCCTGCTACATCCAACAGTTAGCTTGGTAAATTTGGTTTACGAGTCACATGAAGTGGCAATCTGCTGGCAACATGAGATTTACACTGGAGATGAACACCTCATGTCGCCACTTAGAGAAAAAAAATGGTCACCCTTGCAGTAGAGTCTTGTTTAAAGCATGAAGAAAGGAACAGATTACTCCCTACCTTCTCAGCATCTTGCTCAAAAAGCCGGAGTTGGAAGCACTGGTCCAGTTTCAACTTGCGGACGTGCCACATCTGATGCAAGTGTTGCCGGGTCGAATGCAGCTTGTCTAAAAGGCTGGTGATCTTTGGCACAAGACTTTGAAAATCTGCACTTCCAGGAATGCAGTTCCTACCGGAAAAACCATCGCTGGATCTTATGCATTGTAATAACCTCTGGCCCTCACGATCCAGTTCTTCCACAGGAGCTTTAATCACTTTTTTCTTAAGTTGTGTGTGCTCATCAATCAGCCTTCTTGAGCCCTCAACGTCAACTGGAAACTCCTTCCTAGCCAACATTTCCTGGAGGTCCTCCAGCCTTGATAGTAAATGGATGGCACTGTTGAAAAACTCCTCCAAGGAGACACGCAGCTCTATCCATTCATCGTGGTTGTAATCCAAGGACCCTTCAAACTCATCTGTCAGTTGAGAAGGATCCACGAGCTTTGCCAGGCCCTCCACAGACACCATACTTGTCTAGGGAAGGGAAAAGGACAGCATTTAAATCAGGGACCATCCAGTCAGAATGAACAACACAAACCATAAACAGCATGGAGTGAGTATTTTCCTCATCAATGTGAAATTGAAGGAACATTGTAAGGGATGTCAAGGACTGGGTTTAATTTTGATATATTAATTAGACAGAAAATTTTGCTTCTGATGGCATTTATTCATTTATTTATATACTTATTGAAATATGTGATAATTACTGGAATAATGTCTACGTTTTTCAGCTGGCCTGACTATCAAAAACGTGTAGTGGAAATGTTTCTGCCACAGATTTCATCAGCCCAGTTGGACACTGAAGACTTGTTACTGCAGCTTTTGGATATCTGGGCAGGGTTGTTCACTAAATGGGTACATGGTATTTATTACAGGCACTCTGCTACTTGTGTCACACCTCAGCTAGCAGCTACACAGAAGAAAAAGTTTCAGGTATGCGAACAGAAACAGATTTTGCAAACTGCCATAGCAGAGAATATGCTGGGTTTCTTATTCCAAACTATTCCAGTTGGCTTTCTGCCACCCTTTCATAATAGAAATTCCTAGTGTAATTAATCTAAAATCAATGTTGAAGTGAAATGTCATTGAAGTATTAACAAGTAGAATTTATTGCCAATAGAAAGTACTGTTCACGAATCATACGCAATCAAGGAGAAATGGTTTTAATTCATTCAGACTCAGTAACTGGGGATAAGAGAAAAGCACTGGGTGTCTGGAGAGATTACAGTTTAAGGACACAACCACTGATAGCTTTTCCCATTTGTTTTAGATGAACTACTTCTCTCTGAATTTAGAAGCCTAAGGTTTCATATGTAGAGATTTTCAGTGCTCTCATGTTAGCACCCAAACTGGCAGCCCTTAGAGGCTTGTCTCTTCATCAGTGACTGCACATCCATCCCCTGAAGATCAGGCCTCTAAAGAATGTCAGAGCTTGTGCTCTTTAGAAATTAAGGCACCAAATAATCGCAGTACTCTCATAGAAAATATCTGCAAAGAAAAAACCCTCAAAATTCTGACAATTATCCTAAATTATGTCCAAAATAGTAGGCTAGCTACTGGTTAAATGTTAATAGTAGGCTTTTTCTTCCAGTTTGTATCCATCCAAAAATATCAGGCATTCTACAATGTATTAAAATTGAGACTGTATTGAACTTAAGCTCAGGAGAAAAATTATTTTAAAATCTTCTTGCAATATTCCTTGCTTCAAGGAAAAGGGAGGACAGTGGGAGGAGCAAACAAACAGTGGGAAGGTAAGTATGTTGCTTCAGAGCACTTTCAAATTTTTCAACCTCTTGACCTGGCCACTGAGACCTTAAACATAATTCATTTTAGTTTAACTGCCTGTCAGGGAAATACTTCTCATGGCTAACACTTGGGCATCCCCCTGCACTCTGTCAGGCTAATGGAAACATTGCACTAATCATGCACAGAATTTGACATTAGGAGACAGTAGAAAGACTTCATTTCTCAAATTTGGCAGAAATTTTCTTTATTCAAGTTTGATATTTTAAGCAGTTCTTGAAACTCTAATGAAAACTATTTTAGTGAGGTACTCCCTGTTTCCTAGGTGTTGCTCATCCTTCTTTTTGAAATCAATTTAGAAAGTGGTCTCCACTTTTTAGCCTCTTTCAGCAGGAGAAAGAAAATAGTCTTGAAGGCGCCTCTGAATTAATGCTAAATAAGCTGGCTGGTCCATTCCTCAAGGTGACAGGAAACTTTGGAATGCACATACATCAACCAAACATTTTTCTTTCTCTTTCTGGGTAAAGATCTGTGTACATTCTGTGTCTGCTTCACTCTGGACTGTGACACACAAACACTGTGCCAGAAGCTCGCCCCCAAAATAGCTCATCAGCATTCATTAAGGGTTCTACAGTGCCCTGGCACACACATAAAGCTGCCATTAAATTCAAAAGAGAAATCTGGCCTTAAAACTGACACTGGGTACTGCTGAGTTTGGGGATGGGGTAAATCAACAGAGACTTCCATTGCCTTCCACTGCAGTGTGTTCCTGCCAAGGCCCTCATGTTTGATCCGAGCTGTGGGAAATCGCCATGACAGGTCACTGCAGAGAGGGCACCTGTGAATTGTCCCACAAAAACCAAATAAATGTGGGCCATATTAACCTTGTTTGATATTCACAGATCTTATGAGAGAGCATGAGCTTCCCAAGAGCCTGAGCTTATTGAGCAGCATCCCAAAGAATTCTTTCAATAGATGTTCCTTGATTGTGGTGTATATATTACAGGGTGGACCACAGCTTAGGAAATATTTCTTTGAATCATGGAACTGAAGGACTCAAACCCTTCTGTGATTCTGAGTGTCTACAGTGAAAGCACAGATTCTCCTCCTCCAGCCCAAAAATTTGTGAACCATGTGAACAGCCCGGCAGACTAAGGCTCAAAGGCATTGATAACACACACAAAATGAAAATACCCTTAATGCATTCCAGCATGTACAGCAAACAAATCCAGAGCTTTTTAAACAATACAGACTCAGACCTGTAACTATGAAGCATAACTTGGTCACTGTTTACTCTTTCCTGTCCTCACAACAACTTTACATAATAAAAATATATATCAAGCCTCCAAACGGCATTTACTGATTTTTAAAACGAACAAATGTTCTAAAAACACATACTTGAACCCTGTCACTTTATCTGTCCTTAAATGTACCAAGGTGTGTAAAGACTGATTTAATTAAAGCAAAATGTATGAGTTCGCTGGATTTTGTGAAATGGGTGAAAATATCACTTAAAATGTTATAAAAATGTAAAATGGTGTTAATGAGTAACACCAATCTAATTCCCCATAGCAATTCAAGGGTCCTTGTAACAACAGGTTTAAAATAAGGACACATTTATATCACACAAGATTTCAACAAAACTTAAGCAGATACTTAAATACAGTCTTCCACTGCAGTAAACATTAAGAGTTACAGCCAAATTCTCTTCTGTGTTCCAGAGATGCAAAATCACTGTGTCTCTCTGAAATTAATGGACTGGTAAAACAGCCAACAATATAACTGTTTCACAGTGAATTATTAAAAAAGAACACTATGACTATGCCATGGTATGACTGACGCATGAGCACTTCATGCACCTGAGTTTGGCTTCTTTTTGGGCAAGAAGATGTCATTCTCAGAGAACTGAAGTGCTACAGAGAGCACAGACTGTTTGTATTCATCAATAACAAAGTTAGTAAAATTCCCCTTAATTATGCAGTTGTTATATACTGGTTACTCTTCAAAGGACATGCCTGAGACACCTTATCATTCACACAAGTTGTAATGCTATCCCTGTAAATTGTAAACCTCAATTAAATTAAAGAGTTGAAAATTGAGCAAATATCTTTTAGGAAAAAGAAAAAGTCACTAGTGAAAGTTGGGTAGAAGTAAACCAACAAACTCTTACATTTGCATTTAGAAAACTGTATCTTTAGCATTTTGACTGATTTGATGTTAGTTTTTTTGGGTTTTTTTTTTCCCTATGAGAAACAAAGGAAAGACTTAATGCAACATCATGGAAAGTAAATACTACAAGAACCTCTGGGATGAAACAGGCAATTCATTTCAGCAGTGTGTTCAGAAAACAACATGATGCCAGGGCATCAGCACACTCCTGCCACTGGCCCTCAGATGTGGTTCTTGCTTTCAGTCACAGGGGCTTTTTCACCTGAAGAAAAGTCCTTACCAGAGATAATGCTTTACAATTCATTTCTACATGGCTCTCACCTCAAAGATGAACTTGGAACTGCCGAAGTTTGTTTTCTGCTTCTGCCAAAAATTATCAGGTTTTATAATCAGGGCAACATGAATCTCAGCAGGAAAAGCTTCTTGAAGGGTTTTTAGGAGAGGCTTGATCAAATCCCATTTGGATCCCCGCATATCGATAATAACAGTGAATCCTCGTTTGCAAACATCTTCACTGCAGGAATAAAAGCACATCAGGATAATTAATATTGTGGGCAGCCACAGTGAGACTTGGCTTTTGTTGCTGGTGTTTGGTGCTTCAGAGCAAAACAAGGAATGATTAACATAAAAGATGAACAAGAGTATAAAGGCTATAAAAAAGGTCATCTTAAATTGATTATAATGTAATTTACATGAAATTCAAGTGTCTAGACTACAGTATAATCTCCAATTTTCCAAACACGTGTAACTCAAATATTCACTAAAAACATGCATACTTTCACACAATTGGGAACAGAATCAAATACACCTGTATAGAAGCTCTTCATGTGTGCCTTCAATGGATTCTGTTTTCAACATACTGAACTCACGCAAACTCAACAAACAGGGTCCTGTGCTTTACCATCACTGGCCATTTATAAATTTGGGTGCCTTCATTTTTAGAGGCCCCTTTAAAAAGTTTCACTTCCAGAAAAGTGTCATCTCCAGAAAAATGCCTTGCAAGTACTCCCTGACAGGAAGGCCCTTGTGACTCAGCGTGTGCACTGTTATCATTGGGGCCCTTTCCCCTCACGATTGATCTTCCAAATGCTGCAGGATCTTTTTCCATCTGCAATCAGACTTTTCTCACAGCCTGTGCTCCTCCCTTCTCAGAAGTCCAAGGCAATTATCTGGCCTGGTCACTGGCAATGCATGAGGCCCAAGAGCACCACAGCATTGCCTTGCAAATACATCTCTTTTTTTCCTTATAAGAAGAGAGGAGAAAGAATAAAAGGACATGTCAATTCAAGTCAAGTCTGTGCAGCTTTCAGCATAACTTTTCAAGGGACATAATAGCAGAAAAAGAGGTATGGGTGTAATGTAGAAATTATAAGACTGTTTAGCCTCCACAGAAATATTCCCAGTACACAAACACACAGGAGGATTTTCACTGCACTCTACCACTTTAACTTCTTAAAACACTCTTTCTGCTAATAAGATCCATCTCTTACATATTCAATGGAAAGCAACTCTATAAAGATTATAACTAGACTTCTGGGCTGGAGCAAGGACAGGAATACTCTTCAGAGGAGGCACAAACGTATGTTGTTTGCTAACTTTGCTAACAGTCTCAACATAGTGCCAGACAGGAGCACTCGGAAACAAGAAGCTTGGTCCTCTGCCTTAACATTATTGGCACATCCAGAGCACACCGCATGCAACAGTCAGTGCAGAGAAAAACTAGGGAGACCAGGCTCTTCCAAACACTGTCAGGAATATAGATCTTTCTATTCTCCTCTTACCTACTGCTGAAAGGTCAGACATCTGATTCTTTCATAACTAATGCCAAAAAAAGGCTGTAAAAGAAGCTTTGTTGGGGGTACTACCGCCTCTTGCTTTTTGGAACAAGAGTTGAGAAAGGAAGCAAATCAGAGAGCAATGAATAGAAAGGGGTTTGTGTTTTAGGTTATTTTTCTTGCAAAGTTTTAGAGGATCTTCAGGAACTTCTGCCAAATCACTGACCCCTGTTACACTGAACCAATTTTGCCAAGGAATTCTTCAAACGTTGACAAAGAGATGGAGGAGCCATACAGACACGTGGAGAACCCCAACGGAGGACAAGTAACCGGTAAATGCAGTCTGTCTTTTCTGATATAAGTAAATAAATACACCACCACCATCCACTGCAGCCACAGCAAGGCAAAGACAATATTATCATTGGAATGAAATTCCAATTCTCCTCACCACTGCCAACCTGCCAGATTACCTAACTTGATGTAAAACAATAAGTTAATACTTATTGATGAGCAACATAAAACCTGTTTCAGTAAGCAGAACAGGAATGTTCTAAAAGACTGTAATCTTCTGTTTATGATCCTGAACTAAAGTCTTAGACACAAACAGATCCAAAATCAAACCCTGCCTCTAACTATAGAGCAAAGGCAGTGTAATACCTTGACACCCTTGATTAGATACCATCATGACTAGAAGTTCAGCCTGCGTTAAAACAAATATTCCAGGTAGGGAACTAAGAAATGTAAATACAGCCTGGAGTCTGTCTGCTGAAGGTTAAAACCTCTCCAGGTTTGTGAGATGCAGAGAAGCAGTGGAAGGAGCAGACAGTCCTGCCACCCACTCCCACATGATGCCAACGTGTGTGTGTGTGTGTGTTTTTGTGTGTGTGTGTGTGTGTGTGTGTGTGTGTGTGTGTGTGTGTGTGTGTGTGTGTAAAATGCTCCAAAACCCCCCAAACGCCTACTGTCCTGATTATGGAGTCTTCACAGCATGTTTTCAGTAGAAGAAGAAAGGGCAGTGATTCTCCAGCTTTATCTGGGAACAGAGAAAAATGGTCACTGATCCTGAGAATCAGGTTGGGAATGCTTTCCAATTCTTTTCCTGGAACAAGCAGTAATTCACTACCCGCACTATCCCCATTCCTTGTAGATGAAATTTTCAACAGGCTTAGTACATGTTCAAGTATGAAAATGAGAGGAAAGAGGGATGGAAAGGGAGGAAAGGAAGAAGAATAATCATAGAATTCTTATGTTTAAAACATATCAACATGTAACCACTCTTACACCAATAATACAAAACTCCAAACAATGCTTTTGTGTTATAAAGACAATTTTCCTATTTCATTCATCACATGATTCATCACATCAACTCCTGTATGAAATATAAAAGTGCAAAAGGTGGGTACTGCTTTTCAATTCTAGTGCAGGAGACATACAATGGGTGGTATTTATCATTTTGAGAAAATCTAACTATTTCAGGAGTGTTGGCCACATTCTTGCAGAAGCAATTCTGCTTACAGTTTTTTCTTTAATGTGATGAATGGTACTAACCTGTAACGAGATCTGTGGGTCTTTAGTCTCATCTACACAATTTGATACCCCCAGCACAGTGATAACTCTGCAGTCTTCTGACTTCTTGCAGAAAATTAGCACCTGATTTCTAAACCTGCTGGTCAAAAGCTATTATTTAATGATGTTTAAACTGTGCAAGACAGAAAACTGCCTGCTCATAATTTCTATGTTCAGTTGCAGAGCTTTCTGCAGAGAGGGTGCCTGAGAGCACCTACCCTGCACAAACAGGTAGCCAGATACTAATCAGGTACCAATATCTCAAAGAAAGAAGTGTGAGATAAGCAAACTATTTAGAGTAATAACCTCTTCAGGGCAGGGACAATCTGCCTTGCTGTGTTTGTTTAGGGAGCCTGCCTTGCTGGAAGTCTCCAGCTACCTATATTCATACTGCAGGATTTAGCTGTCTGGAATAAATTCCAATAAATTACTTTTCAGGAAACCATAAATGCAAATCCAGGGAATTAAAAATAACAAGCAATAATGGTCTGCAAAATCAAAACGGAACATGGATGTGAAAGCACAAAAGGCTAACGTAATTGTGGGGACACCTCAGAAGCAATTTATTTTAAAAAATTTAAAAATTAAAAACTCAAGTTGCAATATCTAAATATTTCCAGCTGTTGATAGCATCCTACAAAAGTTGGCCTAGACATAATGAAGCTCTGATAAACTCTGGTGAGGCAAGCTGGGACAATCTGTCATCTCAGCGAGTCAGTCATTTTTCTTCAGTTTCCTCAGCACAGATTGAGGAAATGATGCGAGGTTCCTTTCAAATAGACCAGCCAAGCTTATTAGCTTTATTGCTTAAAAGCAACAACTCAAACCTTTCTCAATTTAGCAATTGATTGAAAAAAGCATCAGTAGCAATCAAGCTTCCTCCACATTTTCCTAGCAAGACATGCTTTATTCCTGGCTCCCAAGATGATACATCAATACACGTATCTGTTACGCACAAGTAACCACTTTAGTACGGCAATTAATGTTGATTGTGGGGCTTAATTTTTCCTGTATTGATATTTGACCAGAAACTGGAAAAAACACTCAAATCAAGGTATTTGGACAATCCATCAGCCTTTTAACTGTGCTCATCTGGACTAGATTTGCAACGGTGAGGAAAAATTATTTGATAGTTGATGAGTCATTTCAGTCACTCCAATGCTTTTAAGAAAAGACAAAGACCAGCTTCTGAGTCTAATAAAAATACCCTAAAATATTTGTGAAAATAATACTTATGATCTGGATTTTAAAAAAAAAGGGGGCATAAAATTGAAACTCAGAAGCAGATGTGATAATTTTGTAAAAATAAATGCCTCTATTTTGGTTTCTAGAGTACTTTCATAAGGTTATTTTCTCAAATTTCCTCTTTAATTCAGGCACGCTCTAAATTATATTTTCTTTGGCAAGAGCTGGCTTGCTGGATACCAAATGAATTTAAGGACTTCATGCTTTCTGATTAATCTTTCAGATACCTATTGATTATGTGTATTTTTCACCCTTATGGCTTGGGCAAAGCTTCTGGCATTTGGAAGCTTCAGCATTTGATTAGCTGAAATAACATAATATCTCCATCCCCATTTTGCAGTCATGAGTCAATGATGAAGCAGCACATTTAGCATTCCTGTTGGACCACTAAAAGCCCAGATCTGACATGTCCAGAATCTCATTCTAAACAGGGGGAGAGCAAGATCTCTTTTGAGGCGGGTCAGCATAACCTTGTCAGGAGACACTGTCAGAATAACAAGTAGATCTTCAGGCAACAATACATAGGAGGAAAATCTGCAGGAAACTAATTATTTTTGAGATCACTGTTCCTTTGATAAATGTGGCTGTAGTCAGCCAATTGGTTCACAAGCTGAGGGTGGAAAAGGGGGAGGGAGAAGAGAAAAACAGGTATGTAGAAGCTTCCAAGAACAAACTGTTATCCCAAAGGCCTCATTTCATATGAGACCTTACTAACTCTACTGCCTAGTTTCCATATCAAAATGCACCAAAGATCACTTCAGTGATCTATGTGTTAATATTGTGGATTAATTGCAATTCTTTATTAATTTTGTGTGTGGTTTATTTACTCAGTTTGAAAATAAAACTAGACAGAGAGGTTTATAATCAGTATCTGACAGATGCTTTCATATACTTCAGATACAGACACTTTCAGATATTTACAGACTTTTATACTTCGGTTTCACATCACCATGTTGAGCCTAAAGCTCACCTTGTCAATAGAAACAGACAGTACCTGTATTCATAATTTACTTTCCAGTATATTTAAAGGACCAGATAAAGATAAAGTACTTTTTAGTAGACCTGTTTGCCAAGCACTCCTAAACAAACAGTATTTATTAAAATATTTTGTTCTATTTAATACTTTTCAGTAAATTGTACCTTGCTTATTACCCCAGTTAAGAAATGTGTTCCTAAGCTGTCAGTCTGAGCTGTCACCCACATCCCCCAGTGACAGTGACTGCTCAGTGGGATAGTTTTAAAGATCCTGAGATCCCGGGATCCTGGTGACTTCTAATCCTCACATCTCCCTTCTGTGCTGCTATAGCAGACACCAGGGGAGGAACTTAGTGATGCACAACCCAAGAGCCCCATTACAGTGGAATAACAATTTATAGCAAGCTCCCATCAGAGAACTTCAGCTACCTAAAAGAGGTGGACAATCTTCATCCTAGATTTACCTTGTTACTCTTTTGAACTTGATTTCACAATGCTTTTTTGCAATTAGAGAAGTAACAGCCATCCAGACTCCACTTCCAATTAATCCTTTCTTCCTTACTGTGACCTAAATTTGTTTATTCTCTTTCAGCACTGAAAAGAAATCATTCATTCTCACTTTTCTTTTTTAAAAAGAGTGAGAAAGAAAGAAACCAAAGCCAGTTCCACAGTGGCTGGAGCTGGACATAAAGCAGTGATCTAGAGAAATTTCAATGACATGTTGTAAAAAGACTTGGAGCCAGTGAGGTCCAGGCAAAGACAAAGCTCCTGTCGTCTCTGGTTTCCAGCCACTGCTCTTAGGGGACATGAGGTGTGTCTGTGAATGGCACAAGAATGCAGATGTGTGGGCTGCACAACATCCACATTCAACCCCTGCCTCTGGCCCCAGTCAACAGGAAGGGAACAGAAAGGCAGTAAAAAAACCATGGACTGTAGCATGAGCTAACTGGTGCCAGATGGGTTCTCCCAATATTCTCAAGCAAGTAACTCATTTTGGTATTTGATTTTTACTTCTAAGAAAAATGGCTCTGAACTCAAAGCGATCCTGTTGTGAAATGATGTAAGCTAGGAAGAACAGACACCAGTAAGGTGTAAGAAAAGCTTTTTCCAATATGTAACCATGATCCCATGAGCCCTTTGGAGTCATTCTAAGAGGTGCAGGTCCCATTGGTATCTCTGTCAAGTTTCAACAGGGTTGTGTTGAGCTCTCTTCTACCCAGGTAAAAATCCTGATCTGCATCATTACAGCCCAGACAAGAACTGGGACCCAAAGCTCTGCAGGCATTTGGCCTCCTATTTAATTGAGCAAATAAACACTATTTGAGAAGCTTCCCATCTTCATTCAAATAGCAAAGATATAAAACACAGCTGTGTCCAAAAAATGCATGATCACAGCTGTTAAAGCCAAATCTGGAGGACAAATGCTATAATTTTTCACATTCCTGTTAAGTTTCTGCTGGTAAATTATGTCTTCATCTAAACCCATTTACCCTCTTCCCCTTTTGTTGCTCGACATCTACTATATTTGGATCAATATCTGGCAGGTCTTCCTTGAAACAGCTGCTGAGATAAATATGAAATTAATCAGGGCTTTGTTTTTGTTGAAGCAGAGCTACATTTGAAGATTTGTTACTACAACAAAGAAATATTTAAAACAGTAAGTACCATTCAACTCTCTCTTGAGCATTTAAAGTCTTGTATTTGAGATGATTTAGCAGAAACAAAACAAAAACACTTTACCAAATGAAAATTATATGTTCTTGACATTTGGTGGAAAAAATAAATATTAGGGTTGTGTTAAAATATAAACACATCATTCTTGAAAAGGTTTGGATAAGCATAGGCTGTTGGAAGTAAGTTGGAAGATTCAAATCCATTGGATTCCAGAGGAGAAATAAATATATATGGCTGGGCTTAGCACAGCCAAACTATTAAGAGTCAGAAAATAAATGGATCTTTCTGCCTGTACTATGAGGTTTTTTCACAGTTCAAGCAAGGAGACCATGAAGGTCATTTCACATGCTGTCACTGAAGTTTGGTCTATGGTCAGCACTGCCACATTTTCACATGAGGAACGGGGTAGTTCATCAGGGCAATGAGTGCTTGGGCTCTTAGGTGTAGCATCCTAATTTATCAGTCCAGCATCAGTGAGTTAACAAGTGAGTGAATGGGGCAGGGTGAGCAGCTCCAGGAATTCCAGTCAGCGCCATAAAACAGTCACCCCGGAGTGGAAAGATTGCAAATACATACATTTCCTTGAAACACGTTGTGGGAGGCAGAGAAACCCATAGGGGAAAGACCTTTACAGTATATAGAAGCCTGCAAACTTGCTCAGCTCATGCAAAGAATGATTAATGTAGGTCTAGACAGTCAACAGCAGCACCTGGTAAAATCCAGTAATGTCCACAGGCAGACAGCATGCCAAATTCCTTCCTGATGCAGGCAGGTATAACCACTCTGGGACTTTCACATTTGATCCAGAGCTTGACTGAGCTCATAGATGATGAGAGGAAAAAAAAAACAAAACCACCTCTTCAAAGAGAGTAAAATCACTTTTTCTACATAGTACTGACATCTCTTGCAGTAAGCACTCATCAGTTCCCATACCCTGCTCCTCGCCATGCAGGAGAGCAATGCACACCCATTTACAGAAGAACTGTAATTAAAATAAGGAACAGGGGAAGAATCATAAGGGGAATCTTATGAATTGATCTGAATCTCATAGGGAGAGAAGAAGAGACATTACAGATCAATTAATACGATATTTCAGGATGAGGGAAGGTTGTCATTAAAATATTACTGAATTTGAAACTGAAAAAAGCAAAATATTCTGGTTTACCTTTTCAAAAGATTGTTTTTCATTTTGTTCGCCGCCCCCCCCCCCTTTTTTTTTTTTTTAATCAGTGTACTCAAGAAAAAGAGAACAAAAACTTAGAATTTTATCAAAATATTCTGACTGATGTAACATTTTAGACGTATGCTTTTGGGACATTTCTAAATCTTTCATATGTTTTCCTCAGTTAAAATTTGCACTTTAAAATAGCAGATTCTTCCACAACAATCTTAGCTTCTGCCCATTTGCAGTGCAGAGCTCAGCATGAGATTCACATTGCATTTTATGTCTTCTGAGCAAAAATGGTATAACTATTCCTTAAGACTTACAGAATTTTGGCCAGAATCCACAGAGATAAGGGCAAACACTAGATTTCAGTGCATCTATTAGGAAGAAAGGTTGAGTGGTCCATCCTAAAAACACTCCATGGTCCATGGGTCTGTTTTGATATTATACAAGAACCTCAGCTCTCTTTAGAATTGCACAATTAAAATCTGATGTCTCTTTTTTCCCTGGCTTGGACAATGAGGACTGACTATGACTAATAAATGAGTGGTACTTTTTTTTTCTCTTTTTGAGCTCCACCCACATACAAACAAAGCACGTCTTTGTAGGCACAATGATTTACCTAAAATAGTTCACTTATCAGATAGATATTTCCTGCCATGCCAGGCTGGGTGAAGACTGCCTGTAGTATTACATCCAGAAGGACTTGCTCTGAAGCTACAAAATCAATCTTGTAAGATACACTTGTAAAATCAATTTTTGCGTATTCATCCATACAGCAGACTTAACTCATTCTTTCAAAAAATTACCATGATGGCACTGAGAGTGGAAAACATCCTTTTTACCGAGTTCTCAGGAGACAGGGGAAACTGATGTGCTATTCTCCATCCAGCTCCAAGACTTCTAGCTCATATCCAATTTATTCTGGATCTGTCTCCTAGAAAGGCCAGGCTCTCTCACTGTGTCTGGCAAGAAGGGCTAAGCCATGCCAAGGAAGCCACTGGGTGTGAGGTATCATCCCTTTTTACATGTACAGACATAAATGTGGGACGGATCAAAATCACTGGAGCTGACTGAGCACAAACAGGTTGATAACTCAGTATTTCAAAGGCAATAGAAGACCCGAAAGACACCGTCGACAGCCAGAGTGAAAAAGCGGAACCTAAAAAGCTTCTGGAAAGTAAAAATGAATCCAACACTCAAAATCCTGGCAATGAATGTGCAAACCCCAGCTGAGTCAGTCTCTGAGCTGACATTCTCTGAGTGTCTTCCCAAGATAACCTGGGGTATTTCTCCAGCCTCCGATGCTCTCAGCTCTGCAGGAGACTCAGCTCCCCAGGCCAGTGTGAGGTCTCCTCAGGTTTACGGTCCATCTTGCTGCGACACTGTCCCACACTGATGGGAACTCCACACTGCTGTCACAGCAAGGCACTTTTAATGTTGCTTCCCTTACAATCCTGAACCTCCATCATGATTACAAATAATTTCAATTCAGTTCTCCATCAGTACCTCTACCTATCAGTCACCTCTAACTGGAAAAACCAGAGGAACTATTTTATCAGCTAAAGCAGGTTCAGATAAATGCTCTGAAAAGTAATTGACTGGTTTCAACTGTCTGCTCCCTTCTCCTTATTAGCTATATTGCTTCTCTATCAAAAGCACAATAAAACTTCACTGGCAAATCCATCTACAAGTGCCACATGGGGATGATCATCAACCTATTCATCTCAGGAACTACATACCCCAGGTGGTGCTTTCCTGCTGACAGACCTGAAAATTATATAGACAAATTAACATATGGCAGGATAGTCATGACAGGAATCTGCTAGTCAGGGAACTTACAATTTATTGTAGATGTCAGCAAGCCCACAGTAATGAAAATCAGAGAGAGCAGATTCTTGAAATACTACACTTAAGGATATTGGCCTAATACTGAGCCACTCATTTGACCTGGAAGAGGCACATCAAACGCACATCAGGCCACATCTCCTCCAGCAGACTAATGGGTTTCCTACCCATGAGTTAAAGTAATACCTGTATAACATCCTGTGCAAAAATAGGCCCGATGCAGTGGGTTTCTGCAGCAAACTGATCAACCATAGTTAGCCCTTCCCTTCTCCACCAGAAAACAGCTGACAAGAAGCAACAGAATCCATTTCCCAGTTGGTCTGCAACCCCCTAGCCTCACACTGGACACACTCCAGTTCAGGAAAGGCCTGTGATAGGCGAGTCCCTGATACTGAGATAACACAAATATATGTAGCTATTTTCCTTGCAATTATAGCTTCAGAAGTTATGCATTTTTTACACCTGGCTGGAGCACTGTAGTCCAAGGGATGAGACTGAGTCAGGTGAACCTTGCTGGGTTATTCACCATCTTCTTGTACATGACACCATACTTTTCTTTGTTGATGCCACTGCATTCTTCCATTGAGTGTATTATATTCACCACATCTTCAGATGAAGGGAGGATCCATAATTGCAGAAAAACTGCAAATAATCATGGCTGCCTCATAGTTAATTTAAAAAAACTTAAGAGACATCAGTTAATAATCTAACCATGTGCTTATTTATCCACACTGGGACATATTCTCTGTTACACGTGTGCTGATTTTATATAGGAATAATTTATTGCTCTATACATATGCTTATCTAATTTTACTGAATACACATGCTTTATTAAACTCATAAATGAGTCCATTTATGGATCTGTGTGAAAGTGGACCCCTTCATATTTTATTTATAAGTGTGACAATAGAACAGCATTGACATAGAACACCCACTTAATTCAGAGGATTTAGGGTTGTCCCACAGACTTTTCTTTTTTTTTTTT